>JARHVA010002907.1:542500-595000 GCA_037957365.1 Torreya grandis
TTTTTGAGTAGTTATGATATTGATTCAAATAATAAAATCTCTTTGACTTCCATTTTGATTAGGTTATTCATTTATCACTCGCATAGTTTAAAAATTACCAGCTTGCATGGATTTAATCAAGGGTATCATCATAATATGAATTAAAATTTACATTGCTTACAATTAGTCTCTTACATTTTATTGTATTTGATTTTAATATAAGTAAAATCCTCATAATCCAAAAATTAAATATTGTGTTTATGTTCTATAGTAAAAAGATGTTAATATGGGGAATTCAACATTCCATATAAACAAACTACATAAGGTTGACTTCCATCACAAATTTGCTACCACGATCCATCATGATTGCATATGTACTTTGATGAGGCCCTCGCTTATGTTATGTTAATTTAGATAACAATCCATTGGACTGAATTCAAACCTAACCAACTGATCTCATTGTCAGTATATGAATTAAATATCAATCATTTGAAGCCCCTTATTTCCTACACATGTACCAAACTCATCATTGTACCTTTACATCGTGATGAAGAAAAATTAACTTATTCATTACAGGAATATAAATTATATATTTCCTTTGGGATTTCATATAATATCACCAAATGATATATAATATAAAGCATGATTAAAATCATGAATAGATAACATATCAATGGTTCCAAATCCAACTAATACTTAACCATTTGTCTAAGCCAAGGTGTGGCTGGGGGAAGTGACATACTTCAACTCTTCATGAGACTTACTCTCAATGTTTTTTACAATAATAAATATGCTCATAGATGCATCCATCCAATATTAATGAGAACCAAATATGATATAATAAATATAATATGTCATTAATCTAATTATAATAATAACACAAGTAATATAACTTTCCCATGGGTTAAATTTTTCACATAATTATAAATTTTAACATATTCACTAATTTTTTCACGAAGAGAATATCAACCATAGGAGACATACTCTTAGGAACCATTCATGAGGTAGTGGAAGGATCACTAGCATACTATGTGAGACATCAATATAATATTATAAATATCATTAATAACTTGGATAGAATGTCTGGATCTATGTAACATCACTAAACCTAGATGAAATGCATGACTTATTTGCAACACAATATGCAATAATAAACTTTTTTATATGGGGTAGAAATAATGGCTCATTGATTGAAAGTAACTAGCATTAGCTATTGTTAGTAGTGAGCTTTGAGACATAATCACCTCTCTTAGTAACTTGGGGATATTAGATAAATAATTACACTGGAGCTAAGACTTTTCTCCTCTCTTGACATCCTAAAAAATATACATTCACCTGGTGCACCTAGGACAAACTTACTCATGTATCCTTTACACATGGAGGTGTACATAAGGAGGTTCTATGTATAATCATCCAAGTAGATAATCTGAAATTATGGGGTCAGTATTAAATTTCTCTTTCACATATTAAATCCATATATGAGGATGAAAATAATAAATCTCAATAATAGGAGGCATAGATCAATATAATTTAACATATCATAATCAATTTATTCTCCATCACACATAGTAATAGTGGAAAAGGAGTAACATATTGTAAAAATCATCTATCATTCACATGAGACTTTCAATAGCCCATTAATAATCCACCATTGAAATAATAAAAGATAATAGAGAAAATATATTTAATTAATTTCATATAGACAAGTAATCATCCAACATTGTGTGACCAATATCATATATAAATAAAACATTTATAACATATGGAAATTATATCAAAAAATCAATAGTCCATCATTTATTCAAGTAAACATAATAGAAAACATCCATTACACATATCATAAAATTTAATAAATAAACTATTTCCCATCATCATTGCAAGTGAAAATAATAAGGCAATCATTCAAAAAGAATATCAAATAGTCAAAAAATAGTTCATCATTAATCAACCATATCATATAAGCAAACATTCATAAGTCTTATGAGAAATATAATTTTATGGAGACTAGATCAGCCCATCATGCTCCACTTTACTCATTTACCTAGTATATGGCATGCATGTTTTCAGGAAAAGAAGTTAATCATTGAGAGCAATAATCCATGAAATATACATCCATATAATTAGTAAGGACACTCAATGGATTACCCCATGAATCAATAATTATCAAATACATAATTGAGAGGAACATAAAGACAATAATATACAATAATAAACATACTCAATATATACACATCAACATAATCATTAAAAAACATACAAAAACATACTCACATAAGCATACATCATGGAAAAAACAAAGTTCAACACCATAACACAATGAATACATATTTATCATTACAATAGAAAATTTGAAATAATCATCAGTGATCATCAATAATGATTTTATATAAAATACTCTACCAAGCCTTATAATCATGTCTATGTTGATACATCACTCTAAATTACCATTTTGCCATATTATATTTTATTTACCAAGCATGAATTTAATCATGCTCAATTATTTCTATCTAAAGTTATATAAAAAGAAAACAGAGACTATTAGTAATGATAGATACTCTTAATAAATTAATTTTTTAATTACATAATAATCATCAACTTAAAGTCGATGGGAGTGTAAACTATTCATTATTTAAATATATTATTCATTTGAATGTTCACCAAGCATTCATTAGTTGGTGTCCACACCATGGAAGTAAACCAAAGGGAACTATGATTTTTACAGTTAGCAACTTAATTAAATATGAGGTCATTCACATCACCTTAATTCATTTACAATAATATCTACAACTCACATAATTGTGTCTTCTATTTCAATCAAAGCTTACCAATGACCTGAATTGTTAAGGGAATAGGTTACCAAACCAAATATATTCTTCTTGCTACATCAAGAAGGTCCTCACGGATATCTATATGGGGGAAATGCACCACATCATTTTTATCTTTAATCACAATTATGATTTATCAAATCAACAAGCAAGAAGGTTGATCTCACATGAAATTCATTAGTTAAATCAATGAATGAAGATGATGATATCAAAAAGGTAATTAAATACTAATAAATAATATTTAATAATTAAATAGCAATAAAAGTTTCAATAACATCGAATTGAGAAAAATATTAAGGCTAAAAAATATGACAAGGTTCACAAAGCCCACAAAAGCTCAAGATCTAGGTGTTTTCATGCATGTACCAAATGCATAATAATTAATATTTTTTTTCTTTCTATAGATATATCATCCCATAAAATACAATGTCATCTAAAACACTAATATGAGATTTATGGCATATCCCATTCCCTTGTAGAGGGCTCTATGCTATGCATCAAACATATCCATAAACCTAATGGAGCTAGCAAATATAAAATCTTTTCTTTCATATTTCTAATCATTTCCAAATAAATAAAAGAGGGAAGAAAATAAAAAAATCAAAAATAGTAAATTTCATAAATAAAAAACTATCCAACCACTATTTTGAAAAATCCACAAATGCACATAAGAGTTTGTCAATAATCAAAATTAGATCCAATGAACAAAAAAAAATCATCCTTCATCATAAATTAATAAAATAAAACACAGTTAAGAACAAGTCATAACAATTATTCACAAAATAATGTGCATGTTAAATGCCAGTAACAAAGCCAAATAAATCATTGATATGTATACATTTAGCACACATAATAAGAGAGGATTATTCAATCATTTGGACATCATTTCCTGCTCTATAGTAGGTTGCCAATCTTCCTTCCCAAACTACTCTATACTAGATTGGGTAGAATTCAATTCCACCATTAAAGATTTCCACAGTTTCCCTTTTTAGGAGAAGCTAAAAAATTAAAATTAGTCTAATCAAAACATCATGGCACATCGATCCTTTACCAGAATATCAACATAGCACTCATTCATTTACCCAACCTAAATTGGTCCTGAACAAATTAGAACATGGTTGATAAAGAGTCCCACTCCACACCTTTCCATAACTTATTCCAACTAAATTTATTTTGTTTGAGTCATAAAGTAGCAATATTATCACATAACCATTCCAATGGTCCATTTTTCCACTTATAAGGGTCTCTGATTACATAATGTAGATCAAAAATTATGATTTAATATTGAAGGAAAGTCATTCAAACTTGTTTTTTATGAAAAACAATAAAAATTTACATTATGAAGTACCTATTTAATCATGGACATTATTAATGATGGTCATTGTAATACTAATAGAGTGTTTTTCTTTGAAAACTTGTAAATAATCTAGTTGTGTAATTTTTTTTAGTACCATTACTTATCAGCCAAATAGAAATGTTACTCTCTAAATGTTTATAATTACATTCAACATGCACAACACTTAATCCATAAATTTACCTAAGGCCTATCAAAATTTGACCATTATCTAATACCAATTTATAACACCCCCATATACTAGTTGTAAAACTAACTACATTTTTTTAATAATCATTTGGCTTCCGCTTGTTGAAATGCAATGAACCCATTACTAAATTAAATTTTGAAAAAATATCACCTCGCTTTAAATAACTAATATTTCATCTAAGTCCATAAATAATCCATTTGGATTAATATATAAGTCCCACCAAGTTAGTATTTATTTTTCAAGACTATGTTAGAATCCTAGGACTTGGGGGTTATGGGCCCACAAAATATTAATCCTCCAAGTTTAAGTCATTGCACCTTATCATAGATACATTGATTTAGTTTAAGCTAAATATACCAACTTTTAGTCATTTAAAAATTTCCAACACATTCAATTGAACTAAGATGTCTTCCCTAATATCATCCTTCAATTCACTCTTAAAAAACCATGTCAAATATTCCATTTATGCATAGACCCATGGTTTAAACTATCACTTATATGGTGATTCTATGGCATAATAAATTTTCTCTAATTCCTTGATTTATAATAGTCGCAAGATTCATAAATAATCATTTAAATGACTACCAATGTTGCCTGTAGACTTCTCTATTCAAGTGTATTAAAATTATGAATATAAGAGGACCATCAACCTTAATCAAGCTCACCTAGGTCGATATGGCTATCCAAGTCACATGTCTTACTAACTAGGTGATGTTTTATCCCCTTATCTTTGAGTTAGATACTTTGTGCCATTATTTTACTTTATTATGACCAGTTTGGGTGTTATAGAATGAACCTTGACTTATCCATGTGAATGAGTGTTAAAATTACATGTGGTGTTGAATGATTGCATTTCCTTCTCATGGC
Organism: Torreya grandis; assembly: GCA_037957365.1. Taxonomy (NCBI): domain Eukaryota; kingdom Viridiplantae; phylum Streptophyta; class Pinopsida; order Cupressales; family Taxaceae; genus Torreya; species Torreya grandis. Next base: position 547,716 of record JARHVA010002907.1, read on the forward strand.
ACTTAGCCTAACATTGAAAAAACATACTCCAAATTGTGGTGATTTGATAAGGTACCACATGGTCGGATGTGATTACTTTGCAACCTCATAATTTTATAGTCCAACACAACTTCTCTTCCAAATTGTGAGATGTGATAGCAAGAGGATGCGACAAGTGTTCAAAATCTATTGGATCCCATTATCAAAAGCTTTGATCTCAATGCCAACTAAATTCATGAATTTAAAACTCTAAGCAAGTGAAAGGGTGATATATGGTCAATGATGATTATCTCATAGCCTTGCAATCAGTGGCCATCATGCTAATTCACTTTGCACTATGAGAATGTGAAATTTTAATATTGTGTCAAATGACACTAAGGAGTTAGGGCATAATTTTACATTAGACAATTTTTTAACGAATTTGAAATGGGATGTGTGGCAACTAAGACTAATCATAAAAAACTATGAAAGATCAATGAGTGGAAATATACACACAAGTTAATGACCTAATTGAAATTGATAAAGTAATAAAATAATAAATATAGTGGAAAACCAATTAGGTTTTGAATGATGAAACAAGGTTCCACATGACCTAGTGTAGAATAAATTTGTTAATTATGAATGCTTATGGTCATGTGCAAAGCTATGTGATTTATAATAGAAGCTAGCCTTGCTTAAATTGTTTAAGTAAAAATTTCATGAAGAAAAATACAATATTAATTCCATGTGGTGAGGTAAAAACAATACCTAACATCTCAAAATATATATACCCACACTAGAACAAACTCAATCTTACTTTGATTAGTTAAGCAAATCTTAGGACTTAGTGTAAATTCCATTGAAATTACAGGATCTTATGAGTCCAAAAAATGAGAAGGCTTGCACACCTTTACAACCAAAGACACATATTCCCTTAGTTTTTATGTACATGCATAAATTAATAACCTTACTATTTTTTAAAAAGGCATTAAACATTTTTTCCAATTGCTACATAGACTTAAGCTTAACCATTTCTCTTATCTCTTCATGATATAGATCAACAACATTTCAACTATTTAGTTTTGTATCCTTGGTAAGCTAGGCCAATTCATTTATTAACCAAACCTACATTAATAGCATCGGTCATTAATAATCCCAACAATGAAGATAAGACAATTCATAAATATTTCTCATACAAACATTGTCTTATTTTGATCTATATGACAGTAAGGAATTACCATATTAAGTTGATTATTAATGAAAGGTAGATTGTGATATTAGTTCTCCCTTATAGATTCTAAGTGATTCAAAGTGCCATTTTATGTAGGATTAGTGTCATTATATTAAAATATGTCTATTCACATTAATTTAGGGAGTTAACAAAAAATTTCTTAAAAAAACCTTGCCATAAAATCCATAATAACATCAAGATACATTGGTTGTTATTTGAATGGAAATAACAACAATAAGATGAATGTTTTCATTCTTATTATCTAGATTTATAAAACTTTGATCTTATTCATGAATTTTTACATAAAACCATTCATCTATCTAAGAGACTATTAAATAAAACATCCAATATCATATAGATGTAAACATACTCAATAGTTTACTAATTCTTATGCCTTAAATTCCATTGCCACTAGGTTTGGATTGTTTTGTTATTTAATGGGATTCTTAAATCCAGACACTAAAGATCATATCCAAGAATGAACCCAACCTTATTATTTCAAATAAAAACACTTCATTACATAACATATGGAGCTTAAAATTGAAGTCAACTTAACCCATCAAGAGTCTTGGAACACCTCGACCTATCTCACAATATCTCTTTCAGACCCTCTTTCCTCACAATCAACAAAGTGAAAGAGTGACTACTACATTCATTCCATTAAATGAATATTTCTTAAGGGTTACAAAGCTAAATATGAAAAGTCATTAGCCCAATACTATAACACATGATAATCACACAATTATCCATAATAGAATAAATTTATATTCATTTATTCATATCTAAGGAAGTTAGGCACAAAAGTCCAAGCCTATATTATTCCTATTAACGAATCTAAACTACACAATCATATGAATTAGAACACACAAGTATCCCTAAACATTTAGCATTTGAAATTATGGTGTTAAGATTTACTCCCAAAGAATTACATGATTTTCTCTAAGTTATGCATCATACAAATTAATTTGAATAATGGATTATTTAACCAATATATCCTTCCTACTCAAATTCCTAATAATATAGCGAGGAAAACATTCGATATGTTACAAGAATAGAAAATTAAAAAACTACTTTATATGGTTCCCAAATGCTCTTAAAATGAGGCAAACAAAAATGTATAAATTAATAAAATAGCTACCGCTTGAATCAATTTTAATTCCTTAGTTCTCAAAACTAGATAGTCTTTTGTAAATAAAAATAAAACTTTCTTACACATCAATAGGTTTTCAACAGGATTGAAAATATTTTAGATTAGAAAAAACAACCATTCGCACTGCATACTATTTTTTTGTATAGTTATATTGAAAGTTTATAAAACTACTATTTATCACAATTGAAACCCAAAAAATATCAAAAAAAAATATTTCAAAAAAAAACTGAATCATATCTATGTTATATTTTTTTACTTCATATTAGAATAAATGACTAACTTCTCCCATGTTAAATGTTAAAGCGGAGCTAGTATTAAAACAACAGTTTGAATAAAAGCGCTTGTTAGTGAATAAAACATGCATGCATGAGATTTCTATTAATAGGTAATTTTTGTAAAGGTGACTTGATTTAGAAGCAACGTCCTATCAAGTCCTCTATATATCGAGGGAATTATAATTTTTTTTTAATATGCAGAAAGAAATAGAAGATAAATTTATTTTTAACTTTCATAGTGGTATCAGACCCGGAAGTGCAGGAAGCATTTAAAAGCCAGTCAAAGCATGGATAAAAAACATAACCAATGTACGAGAAAGACCAGGTTGAGCGCAGGGAAGCCCATGTGGGAGGTTAGAGAAAGAGCCAAATAGTGAAGCACTGTAGTGCAGCCAGTCAGATAAGATAAATTATTGTTGACTATCATTTCTTTTTGGCCAACAAGGCACAGGTAAAAGAATGGAACCATAAACTGCCAAAAGAAATTAAAAAAGGAGAAATTACCTAGTCTTTAGACATTTCAAAGAAGGATAAAAATAAATAAATAAAGCACCTAAGGATCCACCGTCAAAGACAATGTGTAAGCCGAGACAAGTAAAGAGAATCTGCCAGCTTATAGTCACATTGCAACATTAAAAAAGGGGAGAAATACAAAATTTATTTTCTATAGCAAACCATGGAAGAAAATAGTATCATCACTCAACCTCAAATTCCAAATTTTATATGTAAAATTTATGAATTTTTCTCTATCAAAATGAAAACTTTGTATTGTCATAGGCTGTATGGAATCTAGTGGAGAATAGATTTGTAGACCCTGCAAATCAGGCAGCCTCTTAGGATTTGACATAAGCAAAGAAGAACAAACATAGAGAAAAAAAGAATGACGTAAAACCCTATTTTTTATTCAACAGGGAATGGATGAGTCTATCTTCCCTAGGGTTGTAGCAACTAGATTAAAGAGGGCATATAATATTCTAGAAACAACATTTCAAGAAAGCACCAAGCTAAAATTGGCTAAATTATAGTACTTAGGATAAGTTTTGAGAATGTATATAAGAAATATTTAGATCCTGTAGACTAATTTTTCATTCAATTCATGAATGCAGTTAATCAAATCAAATCACATGGAAAAGACATACCTAATCAAAAGGTTGTAAAAAATATTTTCAGGAGCCTACTTGGTAAGTTTGATTATATTATTATTGCTATTAGAGAATCTAAATATCTAACATATTTATTCATAGATGATTTGATGGGGTATCTATCATCTCATGGATGTAGAATTAACATGAATAATAATTCATCTTTAGAGAATGCTTTTAAATCATATATTTAATTTACTAGAGGTAGAATAAGAGGAAGGTCAAGTTTGAGAGGCAAAGGCAAAAATAATAATCAAAGAAGTGGAAAGACTAATCCAGATCAAGGTGAAATGACAAATCATAACTTCAATGCTCATAATTCTAGATGGCATAACTAGTCGCATAAACATTCTTAGAGGTATGACAAATCCAATGTTTGGTGTCATTATTACAAGAGGTTTAGTCATTATGAATATAAATGTTATATAAAATAAGCAAATGAGAGTAAAAAATGTAATTTTTTAAAATATATATGAAATCAATTGTGAGTCATTACTCATTACATGCCATTTTTCTCAAGAGAGTTCTAGTGATCTTTGGTTTGTAGATAGTGGATGCAATAATCATATGATAGGAAGCAAGAAGTTATTTAAAAGCATAGATAGTTTGGTGAAGTCAAAGGTCAAGCTAGGCAGTGATAATAAAATATCAAAGATTGGTAAAGGTGTGATTAAGATTTTCACAAAACATGGTGAAAGCAAATATATTCCAGATGTTTATTTTATGCTAGGTTTAAAGCATAACCTCATGAGTGTTAAGCAACTTGTGAAAAAAGGTTACAGAGTATCATGTACAGATAATATGTGAACTATACTAGATAGATTTCCATGTGTCAAGTTGATTTCAAAGGTTGAGATGAAGAAGATCCAAATGTTTTTCACTTCAAATCAAGAGTGAAAACTCAAGATAAGGAGACCCTGAGGCAAATTACAAGGAAGCCCTTTTAGATTAGACATGGTTATCGAATCTAAGGTATGGGCATCTTCATTTTGGAGATTTGAGTTTATTGTTAAATAAACATATATTGAGTGGATTACCACCAATTGATCATCCATCAAGTTCATATGAGAGTTGTATTTTGAGAAAATAATACAAGGAAAGTTTTCTAATAGGATTGTCATACAAATAAAAGGCACCATTACATATTTTTCACATATATATGTGGACCTATGTAGACCCCATCATTAGGAGGAAGTTTATATTTTATAACATTCATTGATAATTTTAGCAAGAAAACTTTTATATATATTCACAAGTAGAAGTCTAAAGCCTTCATAATATTTAAGGAGTTCAAAGAAATAGATGAAAAATATAGTGCCCTATATATCAAAGTACTCAGCTCAGATAGTGGTAGTGAGTACACTTCAAATGATTTTTTAGATTTTTGTAAGAATCATGGAATTAAGAATTAGTTCAATACAAGATACACATCACAACAGAGTGGTGTTGTAGAGGGGAAGAATAAAATAATCATGTATATAACTAGGAGCATGCTGAAGGCCAAACACTTGTCCAATGAATATTGGGTAGAAGTAGTTCCATGTGCATTTTATATTCTAAATAGATTCCATACAAATAATATCAAGGATATAATTCCATGGGAAGCATGGAGAGGTAGGAAGCAAAGTGTATCTCACTTAATAGAGTTCGGATGTGTGGCATATGCACATGTGCTGGAATAATTCTGAAGAAAGATGAATGATAGAGGTAAGAAAAGTATCTTTATTTGTTATTGTGAGTAGCCATAAGATTACATGTTGTACAATCTGATTACCAAGAATGTAATCATTAGTAAATATTTTTAATAGAATAGAAAATTTGGGATGAAAATATTGACAAAACAATTATGGTTGGAGTAAACCTATACCTTTGTATTCTAAATTTATAGTCTAAAGGAATTTGAATGCTTGTAATTTGACCCCTATTGTGGACATTCAATTAAGTATAGTTATAACCACCATCAACATGAGCTTAGTAATAAAATATAGATGCACCATGCATGTTTAAGAACAAAACATGTTAAGATCCTAAAATCATTTCCAAATAAGTAGACGATTAGGGGTTCAAGTGTAGTTAACAATACCATAAATGCCCTATTTTAGGAGGTAGAGTATAGGAGTGTGAGTTTCTTTTTAATTAGTAACTAGCATTGAATTAATTATGCATTTAATGAAGTATATGTAGCATATCCTAATTACACAAACTATTAAATAGATTATGCATTAAATGAATGATTATTCCCTAACTAATAAGTAATATCTCCTAGCAATCAATAATACAGTTAGTGTAATACTTCCTAATGCCATATTGATTTCATACATGACTATACTATTATGATTCCTTATGTAATAATTCCCTATTCTCGGAGGCAGAGCATAGGATTGTGAGTGGTATTTCAGGTAGTAATTGACATGAATTTTTGTAGGTAAAGTAAATGAGATGATTTAAATCACATCTAAGATGTGATAAGTGAGGAAAGTCTAGAATTTGTTTTAAGTGTATATTATTAGTGCCAATGATTTCAACACATTTTAATTGTTTATATATTAAAAATTTCCATAAATGATTAATTTTTTATAAGAAGATTTTTATGCAATATACATATATACATAAAAAATTATTTTGAATAAGCATTAGTTTTATTATTATTATTATTTATTTTAAATTATTTAATAGGGTTTTAAGAGAGTAGAGTGTCACTAAATTTTAAATTAATAAGTATATTTAATTTGAAATTTTAATTATAAGAAAATACCTAATTAATTAATAATATTATGTTATTATTAATTTTTTTAAATATAAATAATTAATTGAAAATATAGATTTTGAATTGATATATTAAAAAATAAATTAAAATTAAAATATGTGAATAGCATTCCAATATATCTACAATTTAAAATTTAAATTAAGTTTAACTCTTTTAAATTATGATTAAATAAAAATTATATAACTATTAATTTTATTTTATTTTTAAATAATCACTTTTATAAAAATGTATAATCATATGTATGGGGTCATAAGGGTCCTCTCCCTTAGATGACCATACAACTTCAAGTTTCAATTTAATTATTCATGTCAATTCAAAATGTGTTGATAATTCTTATCAATAATATTTATTATTATAGAAGTTAATATTAACACTCTTTATGTACCTTATATCTATATAAGTATATATAAATGTTATTATTTAAATCAAGAGTTATCAAAATATCTAATCTACTAATTTTCTATGTTGTAACTATCTATAACTATTAAATGTTTTATCAATTCTATATAATCTAAACCACTAAATATGGGTCATGCACTACCAATTTTTAAGGTTACGTGATGTGGAAATGGTATGTGTGTAAAACGGATTTTCATTTGTATTTATTAGTCCCTTTCAAGGGAAGAATTATTATTTTCACTGTTCAACTAGTCACTTTTGTTTCGACTTATTATTATTTCAAAAATGCATATAATTTTGATAATTATAATTTTTTTAATGTTTTTACATATAAATTTAAAATATGCCTAAAAATGTTATTTGGGTATATTATTTGACTTTAATATAGATTTAAATATTATTAATAACAAGGTGGTTTCATAACATTTTTCTTAATATTTTTATATAAATCTATAATGACCTCAGGAATATTACTAGGCCACTTCATAAAGCTCCTGACAAGATAATACATATTTTCACAAGTCATATGTGTCATCATTCCACTATTAGTATGAACCCTAATCATAAAGAGCATGTAATTAGTGTACGTTCATGGTACCCTTGTTATTTATATGCCTAGGGCTTAAGCTTCCCTTCACTACCCTCAACCAACATCCTTCATGCTTTCCACAGAGTTGAAAGGTATATGATTTGATGAATGGTTGCATACACAACATACTCAAATGCATTAGTCACCTCATTCAGTTCTACCTCTGTAAAGCCAATTCCACAGCCAAAGACAACTACTCAAATATTTTTGAAAGTGAAACAAAAATATTTTTTATTATGTTATGCATGTTAACATGATATCATACCTTAATAGTTATTATAATTTATTAGGGCATATGTCAAGGAGTTTATGTAGAAATAAAGGTAATAACGTTACACTAATCATATATTTTTTATATTTGTACATGATGTATATGTCAATAATAATATACTATATTTAATTATAAATAATAAATGTATTATGATACAATACTATAATACATATAAATTAATAGTAAATATATTATAGTTATATTAATTATATAAACATTATTTCATATATATATATATATATATATTAAATTAATTATTCATCTAAAAAATTTATATTGCATGTGAGAGAAAGGATATCACTGGTAACAAATTTAAGATAAATAGTCCATAAACTTCAAATTCAATGTATGTATTCCAAACTATAATTCCTAGATCGTGCCAATTGTGCCAACTTTAAGTTATACATATATTTATGTTTTACATTTTTTTTAAAATTAAAATTGATCTGTATATGACCAATTCACCCCTATATCTATAATATCATAATTTCATATTTCAGCCAAGCTTCTAGAAATGCATTCGATAAGGACAATTTAGTAAGAATAAAAAATTATATTTTACAATTTTTATCTTTTGGCTACACAATATGTTACTTATAAATAACCTTTGTTTAGATTCATCTTTACTTTTATCTATTTCATTTTTATAATTACTAAATGTATGTACTAATTGCTACACAAACCTTGTTAATATTAAAATATCACTTCATAAATGTAAAATATAATTTTATTGAATAATTGTAGTATTAAAAAATAAATGTTAGTGCAAATTTTTATCGATTCTTATATGCTATATATATATATATATATATATATATATATATATATATATATATATATATATATATATATATATATAAAAGAACCATTTATTTTTCAATGTCTATAAAATTCAATTTTTGGACAAAACATTGTTTCATAAATATCCTTGAACTTATTAAATATTTTTTAAACAAAAAAAATATTTTAAATTTATTCATATTTTTAATATCTATATTAAATTTATTTGGTGATATTATGGAAAAGAGGAAAGTTTGATTTCTAATACACTCCTTCAAACATACTTTCTTAAATCTATTACACTTTAACTTACTTTGATTTTTTTAAACTTATCTTTTTATAGACTTTTTGTTAAAATATTAATAAACTAATTTTTTTCCTTGTAAAATTCAATATTTATCTCTCCATTCCTAACCAATTACATTATTAAATGGTACCTTATGTCAATATGTTTGCTCCTTATGTGGAATACTAAGGTTTTCAAAAAAATCTAGGGCATACATAGTATCACAATTATTCTTTGTTGATTAATTTTGTTGCTAAATTAATTATGTTGAAATATTTCTCATCCAAAATTCCTAAAATACCTCTAAATTTGTATCCATATACTCAATGTCAACTATAAAAAGAGTAATAATTGGTTATTTTTTATAAGCCCGTGAAACATCCCTTGAGACAAAATAAAACACAAAAATAGATGTCTCTTCTTATCATCAATATTTTCTACCCAATTCTTATCTATGTATCTCAAATTATATTTAAATCATTTATTGGTCCATATAATCAATCATTGTCCTTAGTCCATTAATATATCTTAAAACTCTCTTTCTAAATTATAATGGAGTCCCTTTTGACTTTTCAATATGGATATTAAATTCATGACATACATAATATCAAGCCTTGTAACTATTAAATAAATAAATTTCAAATCAATATTTTATAAATATTAATTCCTACATTGCTACTACAATCATATTTGCTTGCATTTAAGCTACTAAAAAAAGTGTTTTTATTGGTATAGTATATAATAATTTAAACTTATTTAATATATCATTTGCATACTTAGCTTGACATATAGATATTCCATCATTTCTTTGATTCACCTTAATGTCAAAAAAATATTTCATTAACATCAAATTCATCATCTCAAACTTATTTTTCATTATTGATTTGAACTTTTCAATTGATAAATATCTATTTCCAATAAAAATTAAGTCATCTACAAATAATAAAATTATTGAAATTATATTATTTTATTACTTTAATGTATATTCTTAGTTCACCACTAATTTTTTCTTTAAAAATATGAATCAATATAAAGGTTTAATGTTTTCACAGTCCATATTATTACATAAACCTCTTCTAGAAAAAAATGTGTCAATTTTTTTTGAGTTTGTTTAATTTTTTTTTGAAACATGACATTTTGTATCACTTATTGTGATCCTTCATTGGGGGAAATAATAATGTGGAATAACATGAACATGCACTACTAAAAATTCTGAAGGAAAATAGTCATTACTAGAATTTTTTAAAAAGAGTTTAGCCATTACAAGTAATTTCTATAAAAGAAGTAGTTGTTACTAAATACTTCTTTAGCCTGATAAACATTTGTTAAATTGTCTACCTTTAACATATATCTTCTCATCTCCATTATTTTTTGATTATTTATTTTGAAAAAATCATTTTGTTGTATTATATATTTAATAATAAATAACTTTTTTAATTTCATTTTATTTGATTTTTTTCATAAATTCAATGGAAACATTCTTAAAAACTATATCTATTTTCAATACCTTCACATAATTCAAACATCGTTTCTACACAAATGCTTTAAACATTTAGAAAAATTTCAAAAGTCCTATTAATTATTTTAAAAATATTAATTTGTGAAGTCTAATAATATTTTAATTTATTTATTTTTGTTCATAAAAAACAAATAATTATAAAAAAATTTAAGTCTCTATTTATGTATAAATGAATTTATTTATTGAAAAAGAACTAAGCACTAAACTATTGTTCTCAAGAATCTACAAAATTCATAATATGAACAAGTATTCTCACACATCTTTTTTAGACTTGAAAAACTCTTTCAAAATAAAAATGAACTCCTATCTCTATAGTTATTAATATAGAAATAAAATATATATTAAATTTAAAATTTAAAATCTCATGTAATCATTAAATAAACATTATATTTAAAATGACTATTAATTTTTAGAATTTCACAAATATTATAGCCCACTACAACCTGCAATGATAATTATAAAATGTCTATGAATGTAATAAATAAAATTTTAGACCTATCAGGGATAGCCTATAAATATGTGACCTAAGTGATTATGTTGGAGGTCTTAAGGTCCATTCCTTGGGCTAACCACCTCTATATCATCATTCCCACACTAGGATCTAATGGGTCGATCATGAAGGTACTTGATGTGGTGGATTAGTCAACTTGTTATTTAATGCAATAGAGTCCAATATGTGGATTGAAACTTGTGTTCAATGTGATGAGGTAAGTCAAGACTCAATAGATAGGACTACTCTTCATAGTCAGTTATGGATCCATTTATATAAAACATGGTACCCATTTGGACCTATCAAGGATAACCTACTAGTGTGTGAGCTAAATGTTAGAGGGATGGCTTACAGTCCATTCCATATGATAACCACCACTATAGTGCCATCCACACACTATGATTTGGTAAGTCAACTATGAGGGTACCTATTATAGTGGACTAGTCAACTCAATGTTCAATATAACAAGGGTTAGTATCTAGCTTGAAACATGTGTTCAATGTGATGAGACAAGTCCATAGTCTATGGCTAAGACTGATCTTCATATCTAGTTATTTCTATGATTAAATAAATAATGTTACACAAATTCTTAGGGATATTGGATCTAAGAGTTAACAATAGTGCATAATCAAGGTAAGAAGCAAAAAATCTCTTTCCTTCTCTTTATTGATAGGTCACCACCCATTATAGGATGATCATCATGCCCTATTAGAAGCAATTCAGGAGGTTAGGGACTAGACATGGTTTAAATTACACTTGGTAGAGGAAAGAGAAGGTGACAAAAAGAAAACATAAGAAATGGAGGTTGAAGAAGATGATCTATTAAATAAGGGTTTGGAGTCATCCTAGGCATAGGTAGCGTTAGGTACCTATATAATTCCACTTGGTATTGGATAAAATGTAGATTGAGGAAGGTTTGATTAGTAAGATAAATGTAATATAGATGCATTTGTTTTTAGATCAACACATGGAATTTAGATCAGATAAGAAAAATATTTAATGTGGGATTCAGATCTCTTTTACTTAAAATTTTAATGTTGGATGATGGATCCTTAATTACTAAATAAGTAAGCAAGTGAACAAAGGTTGGTGAGGTTAAATGTTGGGTTAAGGATCATTAGGGGTATGAAAATGAGGTTATATTTTTTCCTAAAGGATTCTTCACTGAAATGTTTTCTTATTTAGATTCTAAGGATAAATTTTAAATCATCTTTTTTGGTCTCTAGAAATTATAGGTTTCTAGATACATTCTTGGCTACCCAACTTTTATATTTTAAACTCAACAGGTAAGACTTCTAGTGTGGATCTACTTTTATGGGATACCTGTGTAATGTTGGTGACATGATTGTCTTATTATTCTTGGTAAATTTTTAGGGGATTTTATTCAAATAAATCTTATTTCAAAAAAAGGTGTTTTGGCTTCCTACATCAGGGTTAGAGTTTTTATGGATATTGACTCAAAAATACATGAAAGTATCCTTAAGAAAACTCAAAGGAGATCTTGGAATCAATTATTTAATATAAAAAATATTATTTTTAGATACTTCAAGTATAAACACCTAGGGCATATGCATAAATTTTGTAATAATTTTCCTTCGAGAATAGTCTCTACTTTGGTCTCTTTGAAACATGTTCCTAAACCCTTTGAAGTTTTTTTCAATGAAATAATGGGAAGTTTTGGTCTCAAAATAAGAAAATGAGGAGGTCCAACCAAGGATGTATAAGGAGGATCCTTTGGACTCAAATTAAAACAATTTTGAATCTGAAGTGTTTGAAGTCAAAGGGATAGAGAAGAGCAAGGAGTAACAAAGGAATAACATACATGTTTAACAAGACCATATTGTAAAAATTGTAAAAACTAAGGCTTTGCTATAGAAATTGGATAAAGGAGTGATAATGTATTTATTCTCAATGTTAAAATGATATAAATTAATTCTAGAATAGTATCAAGCAATCAAGTATCTCCTTTAGCACCCCTTGAAAGAGACAAGGGAATCAATTTTTATTAAAAAGCCAAATAAATAAGATTTTGGAATGGGTGTAAGCCCAAAGGATCTTGAGAAGGGATCAAAAGTGGAGGAAGAAGAATAAAAGGAATAGTTGAATTCAAGGGAAATTATGATGATTTTATAGTCTCAAATTTCTTTTCTTCAACATAGTTAGGGTCTGCCTAGGAAGATAGGGCAAAGATTGGCTAAGGATTGAGTGGCTAGGAATGTCTTACAAGATAAATAAGGAACTTTGCTTAAATTATTTGATCCTAATAAGGTATGGAAGGGGTGTAATTATCCCCTCCTCATTCATTAATCTCATTTAATATAATTTTAAAGGTATGAATGCCCCTATAAAGAGGTGCTTGGTGAAGCATCTTCCCTTTTCAATGACTCCAAAAGTGTTATTGATTCAAAATTCAAAGATGAGCTTGAGAGAAGCCTCAATTATAATGGAGACAAACTAGATTAGATGTAGAAGTTCCTCTATTTAAGCTTGTATGGCTTCAAGGGATTTAGCAATCATATGGTATCCACCAAATGCCTTTGTATAGATGCTATGTCCTAACTCTACTTGACAATTATGTCATGTCTTTGGCTTTTCCCATTATATGAGTTTTATATTGTTTAATGTGTATGGTCTAAATGAATATATGGTAAAACTTCAATTGTGTAATGAGTTATTTAATGTTTTGTATAATTAAATTTTTTAAAAGTGGTTTTGTGTGGACACATGAATGCCCTTTAGACTTCCTATGATAAATCGAGTTGGTCAGTGCATCTAGCCCACTATCACTCAAATTTATGTAATTTTGTTTCTAAGAATGAGATTATTCATGTAAGGCCTAAGCAAGGTTGTTTTATCCATAATAATTAAAAAAAGGTTGAATTAACAACATTATGGAGCATCTTGATCATTTTTTATTTTCCTCAATTTAGTTTTTGTAAAATTGGATTTATAAAAGTGTTATTTTTCCTATATCTAGTTTGGATCATTTCACCATTGATTTCAACATCTTAGTGGATAGTCTACCAAAGTTTTGTCCCTTCAAATTTGAAAAAATGTGCTTCTGAGATACTTCCTTTTTGACCCTAGTGAGAGTTCGGTGGGAAAATAGTCCTATTACGTTAGGATCATAGATGTTTAGGATGGTTAAGAAACTAAATTTTATCAAATATTTATCTTAAATGGTGGAATAGTGCCTATCTTATAAAAAAAACAAGAGAAGGCCCATGTGGATGCTTAATTAGCAAGTTTGAATAAAATGGTTTTTTGTGTTGGGATAGATGATAATTCCTATGAGTCAAAAAAGGGTTGCTCATTAAGTATGAATAAGTAATTATATGGGAAGAAATTCATTGGAATCAAAAATCTAGAGATTGATGGATCAAAGAAGGAGATCATAATTTTGGCTTCTTTCATAATTTATTTAAAATCAAGAAACGTGTGTCTTGCATTTTGAATATTCAATCCATTGAAGGAGTGGTTCTAGAATCACAATTAAAGATTCATTTGGAGGTATAAAATTTCTTTCATAATTTACTTAATTATTAAATGGGTTATTATCTCTTTTCATAAAAATAAAATATAGACTTCATACCTAGGTTTGTGTCTCCTAAAAACATTACAGGATTTTGACTCCCTTCACTTTGAGGAAGTGCAAACAATGGTCTTTATTATGGGAAAAGACGAATCCATGGATATTGATGGGTTTCTTGTGGATTTTTTTAGGCTTCCTAGGAGATGGTGGGTGAGGATGTGTTGAATATGGTAGAATAATATAAAAGAATAAAGAAGGTCTCACTAAAACTCAATGCCACTTTTATCTCCTCATTTCCTAAAGGTGATCCATTGGTTAATTATTTGGACTTTCACATCATCTCTCTTTATAATATAGTGTATAATATTATCTCCAAAGCTAAGGATGATACTCTCAAGGATATTTTAGATTCTCTGATCATGGATGAGCAAGATGGTTTTATGTTAGGTAGAAAAATTCAAGAATGTAGTATCATTTCTCATGAAATAATGCATATGCTCTCTCATTCACATCAAAAATGTTCAATGATCAATCTTAATATAACTAAAGCATTTGATAGAGTTTATTGGTGATTATTGATCAATGTTATGTATAAATTTTTATTTTTTAAGGGATGGTGTGATTAGGTCATCAATTATGTGTCTAGGCCTAAGTCCTATGTCCTATTTAATGGTATCCCATCAAGTATTTTTTAAGCTTCCAAGGGACTTAGGTAGGGGGGTCCTATGTCTCTTTTTATTTTCATTATTATGGAAGAGGATTTGCGATAAGTAGTGAATCAAGTCTAAGGAAAAGTCTAGGGTGAGAGTGATTAAAGTTGTGAATGGTTTAGAAAGGCTCACTCATCAATAATTTGTGGATGACACCTTTATATTTGGACAAACCTAAATCACTGAAGCTCAAGCATTTAAGAACATTCTATCTAGATATGAAGCAACATCTAGGTAGATGTTGAATGAAATAAAATTAAAAAATATACTTCATCAATTATTCTATGTAGGTTCAATAGGTTATCTCCTTTCTCCTTAGTTTTAAGATTGGGAAACTTATTACTAAATATTTAGGTTTTCCTATCTTCATTGGTGTGGGGAAGGTATCTCATTGGTTAGGGTTGGTTAATTCTTTTAAGGATGGTTTGGCTTCCTAAAAAGGAAAGTGGTTTTATTTATATGGTCATCCATGTTTAATCAGATCTATCTTAAGTTATCTCCCCATTTACTATTTTTCTATTCTTTAACTTCCTAATTAAGTGGTCAAGATGCTAAAAAAATAACAAGGGGTTTTTTATGGCTAGTATTTTTTTAACAAAATAAGATTCCCCTTATTAAAATGGGATAGGGTTTTCATGGTGAAGAAGATGGGAGGTGTTAGGGTTAAAGTTTAAGTCTTAAAATTTTGGTTATAAAAGCTAAGTTGGTATGGGAGATGATTTCAAAGCCAAATTATCTTTGTTTTAGGTTTTTGAGTTGCAAATATCTATGTGTAGAAAATAGAGTGAGTATTATTTCTATTCAAATCCCCTAGAGGCTCTCACTTTTGTAATTGCATGCTTAAATGTAGACCTCTAATTATGAATCATGTGTCCAGGATTGTTAACAATGGTAAGATGATTCCTGGAATGGAGATAAGCTGATATCTAATCTTCCCAATTTGGTTGAGGGTAAACTTATTGTTTTTTCATCTTGGAGTGTTTCAATGGTTACTAGTGGGAGACAGTGCAGAACCATGGTATGTGTCATCTCAGTCCTAAAAAACCATTAATATCATAGATATCTATGAGTATCAATGTAAATGTCTTGTTTATTGTCTTGCAAAAATCAATGTTTTCCTCAACTCCAAGGAGGATGCACTGCATTGGATAGGGGCAAAGTTGATAAAATATTCTATGCATTCGAGCTACTCGGTAGATGCGGTTCTAAATGACTTAATGGTTTTAGCTCATTTGTTATGCTAGGGTAAGGAAGGTATTAAATACATAAGTGCCTTTGATTGATTGGAAGTTTAAAATTGAATACTCACCAAAGATAGGTTATGTAAATTCATTTTTTTAGCTCTTATAGTTGTTATTTATGTAAAAAAGTGGAAAAATTGAGTAATTATCTTTTGTTTGCTTGTCCCTTTATTGTTTGGTGTTGGTCTTGATGGTGTTGTAAGCTAGAGTGCTCTTGGGATTGGCCTTCTTCCCTCTTCATTGCCTTTTATTCATGGCATATGAGGGATATCAAAAATTACTTTTATGGTTTGTGGTGAGTGAGTCCTGTTATTATGATTTGGTCAATTTAGAAGAAAAGAAATGAATGTATCTTTAGAGGTAAGGAAAGACTAATTTTTAAAGTTATGTAAGTCATGGGGATCAAAATATCTAAGATTATTTAAACACAAGTAAAATGGAAAATGCTAAGCTCTTCGTATGGGACATGAAAATGTGCACCAAATGGAATCTTATATCATCTCCTCATGTTAATGGGTCATTGGTGTATTCATTAAGAGGAAAAACAAAAGATGATGTACTATTATGGTGGGATGGTTTGAAATGAAATTTTATGGTGCTTCTAGGGGCAATCCTTCAACCTTGGGTGTTTTTTGTCTTATAAGAGTGTAGTGGATATCTTATTTGGACATCCATTCCATTAAACTTATGGATGGGACCAATAACTAAGTATAACCTCAATCATTTATGGAAATTATTGATATGGTGGTTCTGTGTGGAATTGAAAAATTAAAGATTAAAGGGGACTCAGATTATGATGCTAACCTTCTAGAAGAAAGCCTCAAATTCTTAGAAAGTGGCACATATACTTGGGCAAGTGGACAAAGTTAGGGGACAATTCCATGTACATTTTAGGTAATGTGATAATGTTAATAAATATAATTATTTCATTATTTATTTAATGCAATCATGTTATTTAAATTATTGCTCAATAATTATCAAGCCACAATGCAATCATGTTATTATATCATGCCATCATGTTATTTTAAACAATAATGTGATAACATTATTAATGCAATCACATTATTATTATTATTTTCAAAAATTTAATTACATTAATAATACGATCATGTTACCTATGTCAAAAAGGAATTAAAAACTAAAACCCGAATGCAAAATAGTCATTTTGCATTCAAGTTTCCTTACTTTCTTCCAACTTTTGCCATTGCGTTTTGAGTGAGATATAAAAAATGACATTAATCCACCAACTTCATCCTAGGAAGCTAATAATCGATGATTCCACCACATAAAAGGGGTAAGTGATATAAATGTACACTTATTGACCCAATTTTTTTAGTATTTTCATTGTTTAACCATATTTTTTAGATGTAATTTATTAATTTTGATCATATTGTCCTACTAACCTTCCTAACCCTCCATAGAATCCTCTTATTCCTCCTCTTCCTAACCCTCCTACAACTCCATAAAACCCCATGGTAGTCAGGAGATTCTAATTGACAACATTATGGGAAATAAAATTAAAATTGAAGAATTAATTAGGGGAATGAGGGATCCCACTTACAAAAACCCACATCGCACCCAAATAGATAATTCCATAAAAACCTTATTAGTTCAAATTGACTAGATAATGAGTAAAATTGATAGATGTAATTCATATAGGGATAGTTTTAGGGCTTATTATATTGACAAATTATCAACACTTCAAGTCAAGAACAAAGAAATATCAAAAGCCTCCATTTTCACCCTATTCATTGACCCAGCCACCAATGCCCCATTTCTTATAATAGCTAAACATTTTCCAATCCATCACTATGTATATAAATTAATCATAGCCAATTTTGGGGATTAATGGTTCATAGTGTTTGACTATCCACTATGTAAAAACCATGAGGTCCCATTGTATTCTTTGAGGAAACTCTATTTGGGTTTGTCATGATTTAGATTTTAAATTATTTTTATTTTATTGAGTTTTAAGGCTGAGGGAAAGGCTTCATGTAGGATCAACTAGGTGCACCTAATCAACCTACATAGATCTATATCCAAAATCCACTTGAACCTGAGATCCCATCTATAGTTTAGTAGGTCATAGAGATCGACACTCTACATGCTCTTAGTTATCTCACTAATACACTCATTCAACATATGAGTAGGATTTCATAGAGTGATTCTAGATATATGCCATTGAGTTTCCATACCAAACCCCACCCTTGTAGTTCTTATGGAGCTATGTGCACTAGACCTTCTAATGATGATGGTATTGATGGTTTAGAAGACTTGGATAATATTCTTATGAGTGATGAGTTTTTGTCATGCACATTTCATGTGTAGACATTAGCCACTACATTGATTCATGTATATTTTATATAAATTTCATGTTAAATTTAAGTTCTATTTGTAAATTTAATTTAACTAACAATTAATTTACATAGAAATTGAATAATATATATGCCATTTTTTTATGTCATAGGAGGTGACGGTGCCTTCATCATCATAGTTGACATTTACAACATTTGATCTGTAATGGCCATTGTTTACATATTTGGATCCATCTGTTGGTCCATCCATTATTTCATTTGTCTATGTTAGAATGACACCATTGACCTATATAGAGTTAAACTTTTGAGTTAATCTTATGCTCTATGTACATTTAGTCTATGTGTATTTATCTTGTATGTTTTAGTTAAATTTATTTATCAAATATCTTGATGCATAGGTTCTAACAAGATTATATTATATGGATGTAAAAACACACTTACCTTTACCAAATACCCAAATCTGATTTTTTCTTATCCTTATTTATCTTTTGTCTTCAACTTCTTTATCTCTTTAATCACTTTGCATTTAATAGGTCTTTCTTGTTCAATCTTACCTACTCAATGGCTCTTAAGCCTCTATGTATTCACTTAATCCTCCTCTAATTGAAGTCATTTTACTAATCAACTAGGTATCTATAATATTTCCTTTTAATATCAACCTTCTCAGCTCATACTTTATTTTCATGTTCTCTCTCTTTATCCTTGCTTTGTTATTTATAATATTCTTATGTGTATTTAGAGCTCTGCATGTTACTTTTATTTTGTCCTTCAAAAATACTCATAATATCATATAACTACTCAATTACATCTCATTTGGTTAATCTAACCATTCCACACAACCCCCAAGCTTCAAATCTTGATTTGACTCTTCTTTCCTTTTTTGCACCTTCCTTCTACTATCCCTTTTTTTGAGGAAAGCCTCCTTGTTCTGAGTAAACTAAAAATCTCTGAGTAAAACCAAATCCACATTTAGATACCCATTTACATCACATATCTCATGTAGGGACTTTTATAATTTAACTCTCTTTAGAGAACACCTAAATCAACACTCTTCAGGACTAATTAGGTCTCATAGGCTTAATTAAAGGCTACTGACTATGAAACCATACCATACAGACTCAAATCAACTTCAAACCTTTAAAATACTCTTCCTCCTATATAAATACACCTACTTACAAATTTTGGAGATGGGTTAATCAGTTTGGGGTAATCGTCAACCTTTGGAAGTTGTTATGAGGTAGCACAAACCATTAAAGAGGAACTATGAGAGTGGGCTCAATGGTATTTATATAGCTATTTTTTTAAAATCCCACAAAGATCCCATCAATATAAGGGTAGTTTGCATTCCACAAGGATACTTATAAAATGAATAACACATATCTAGGGGTCTTTCTAGGTAACACTATCTTGAAAATGAAGTTTCTAAGCTCAATATAGTCATATTCTCATTTTGAATTATGCCACCATTACCATTATACATACATCCACATGTTACCCTTGAAAATGAGTGATAATATCAAGGGAATTAAAGGTAGAAGATAAAAATTATGCTTAAAGGGTAAGAATACAAGGAATTAGATTTAACATGATTAAGATCCATCATAGTGAGAAAATGTAATTACAACTCGTAAATTTGACCCCATTCTCTATTACTTCAAAATCAATTTATATAACACAATTTTAGTTCAGTAGTTGATGTAACCACTAATTATATTACATAGAATCCACCCAAATCAACTAACTTTCAACCTAATTGAACAATTTTGACTATTAACCTACCTACAACTAACTCATAAATAGGTTGTAAATTTAATTAATTGAACATTAATTTGTTTTAGGACTAAATGTATACTCATCACCACAATTAAAATAGTTGGATAAATTAATTATAATTACTAACAAATAATAACAATGTAGACCTAATCATAACCTTAAAGTTACTCATTGATAATTAAAACATCAACAATCGTACTTAGTGGATCATTAACTTAACAATGAAACTTTAAGAGTATTCTTAGACATAAAAGACCATGACTCAAGACCCAACATTAAATTCACTTATTTAACTAAATTTAGTGAAATAGTTATTTAAATAAACTTATATTTTATTAAGTTACTTCACTTAAGACATAGTGACATTAGGACTTAAATCTTTCTTCATTTTATTACAATATTATGTATGTTTATTATTTTATGACCAATTTAAGAGGTGTGGTTTGTAGGAAGGGGTGAAGTTAGGGAAAGGGAAACTAAAAATTTTGGTGTCAACCTTACCCTCTCATGTTTGAGCCGAAAAATTATAATAAATGTGATAATTCAATTCTAATATCTCATTACACCTTTTTATTTTCCCATGACAAATGTCTAGATTTCAATTGTAATGCCTCATTACACCTCTTGATTTATCTATGGCAAAGGTGTAAAGGGTAGACAACCTCTATACTCAACATTCCTTATGCCAAAAAAAATTTCATTGGGTCTCAAAAAAATGTATCCCCATTGACAAGATTGGGGTTAGAACAACCATTTGTGTTAGTACTAAAATATGTGTAAGCTTCAATAATTACACCTTGCAGTTTCTTCTAATTCAACATCATAATTGCTAATTTTATTCTCTTGAGACAAAACAAGACAATATATTCAGATGGATAAAACATGATAAATTAGATAAGGACCTCCCTTCATTTACCTATTGGTAGAATTTTACTTACGCACACCTTCATCAAGAGGTGTATTCACCATAGCTAACTCCTTTTTATTGATTGGGTACTTTCACAAAAATCACTTTTCATCCATCTATTATAAATGAATGTGATATAAATCCATGAATTATATATGGAGATACATATGATTGATATTACACGTGTAATATAAGTATAATGGCCATAAATGTTTAGCTCAACCTTTCCCCAGTAAAGATATAATAGTATTTTAGTCTATCCAAAGAAGCTTTACAAGTAAGGACAAAGTTCTTGATATGTCTCTTATTCCTTTTGTCTCCCTAACTTTTCCTTGTCTAAGTTCTATTATTCTTTCCACCTCATAATCTTCCACTCACACATCCTACATGTATTACAATTTTTATATTACCTCCAACATGTAAAATACTTTCTATTCTTGGCGATTGCATGTTGTATGGTAGTTACACTTCCATAATTATTGGTTTATATTGTCTTTTCAGGATATGTACATTGTGTGGAAGTTACACTTCCATGATTCTTGGTTTACATTATCTATTCATGATATGCATGGTTTCCATATATAAGATTTGATAATTTATATAAAAATAAGTGAGATCTTGTTTACATGAAAATTTGATGGATCAAGTAGATGATCTTCCCTCTCTATGAGTCGAGACAAACATAGGCATTGTTGATGCAATGTCATCTGCACAGGCACTAATAAAGGTATATATTACCTTATAATTTTGAATTTTAAAAATAAATTTATTTTAATAATTTAACTAGATACCTGGTGAAAATATAACTTATTTAAATGTATTATGTATGCAAGTTTGTCCTATGACATTTGATAATCCCAGTCAGATGATTAGTAGGGCAAATTCTCATATTTCTCTCGTATTTGAGATACCTATTCAAACAATGGATCCCACCATTGACTTCTTTGGTCATGAAAAATAGATTGAATAGGATCATGAAATTTAAATAATTATATATTTAAATGATTTTTTATTTTATTTAAAATTATTTTTTTTCCAATTGGTATAATGTATTTAATGTTAATTTTTTAATAATTATTATATATGACTAGGTTTGATTGCAAGCAAGATATGAGTGTAGGACCCATAATCAAACCTTGGATCAATCCAAGGCATTATAAAGGGGTCCATATAATAGAAGGACACCCTTGGGAGTGTCTTCTTCAAGTAAGGCAAAGACAAGGAGGATATTTGATGAATAGGATGTCTTACATGAGTTGTACTTCTTGTATGCCTATATGGAAATTTACATATTTTTGGCATTATATATGTGTATATGCCATTCACCCAAAATTAGATACTATGTTGGTATAAGTAATATTTTTTATTCCTATCATGAAACTCTATCTATTATTGACATTTCACACATGTGGCTATATTGTATGCCTATCATGGTAATCTATCTAATTTATATACAATTTTTATTTCATTGTATGTCATTGTATAGTGTTATTTTGATCTTCAAAACTATTATATATCAGATATCATATTTAATTTTGTACACAAATGAGGATTAAAAATTTATTATTTTAAATGTTATAAACCTCAGATCTCCCATATCTTTTAAAATTAAAGTTTGTATTTCATTGTGTGTAGTGTAAATGAATAATGACACTCTTATCACTTAGGATTAGTGACCTCCATATATTTGTAAATGATTATTGTGAACTTTGTAAATATTTATTTGTGTCATTATACCTCTTAAAAACCTCTCACATTCATTCTCTAAATCATTTCATTCATTCCATTCACAAACTTCCTCTCACTTTTTAACTATCTTCTCAGTAGTCAATCCTCTTAGGTTTCAAGTACCAAATCTTGATATAAGTTTCATGAGTAAAATATAATTTCATGGATGATATTGTATTATCATATCATACTTGATTTAACCTCTTTAAAACCCTAAATCACACTTCAATACTCATTTTCACACACAAAGCTACTAATGACTCAACTATGTTTGTAGCCTTTTTTTACCTTTTCACTTTTTTTGAAAAATATATCAACTCAGATGAAGATAAAAAATACACTTTATACCACCCTATATCTTTATATTTCTCTCCTTAAATTTTCATTATTCAATTTTCCCGATAGGTGCCTTTTTCCTTTACAAACCCTTGTCTAATTAGACCTTTCTATCCCTACATTCATGACACAGTCATCAAAACCATACAAATCCATATTGTATAGATTAAAAACAAATTTTATTCTTATTTGGGAATCAAAATATATTATAATACCAAATTTAAATAATTTTACATAGTTGGAATGGGAGTTATAGGGTTTTTGGGTTTTAAACCCTAGCTGCCTATTTGCAGAGGCCAAGAGGCTTCATAATTCACTATATTTAGTTTCAACTCCTTGCTAAGGAACATAAGACATTATTAAGGTCCATTTTATTATTATTCACATTCACCAATAGGTAATATCTTTTTTTAAAACTTCATTGGCTTTAACCAACTTAAAACATAGAAATCTGTGACACTTTAGTAGACTATCTAGACTTTAAATATTACTAAACCCTCAATGAACTATTGTCACAATTAATTTTCATCATAAACGTGCTCATAATTTTATAAATTTCATAACCATACAATTTTTCAACCATATAGTCCTTTTATTGGAACACTAATCGAATAGACATTGGTTAACTGAGAAAAATAGGGGTCTATTGTGTTAGGTATGTTTGTGTTCAACAATTAAAAAATCCCAAAAGATATGTATATTGATTTTTAATATCATTAATTACAAAAAAATATACTAAATCCATGGACATTTACCTTATTTATGCACACATCAAACTTTTTTGGTGTTTTATTGCATAACAAGGCATTGATTGTCTACCAAACAAAGTGCTAACTGTGTCAACATGTAACCTTTCAAATAATGGGGTAATGAACTTTTGTTACTTGTTTCAAATATAAATTTGACATCCAAATACTCACCATGAACCTTTTATGAATTCATATGTGAATATACTCAAATAATACAATGACTTTCTAGACATAAAGTTTCAAATACATTAAGATAAGACAATTTGGGGACTGCCATAGTCATAACAATTTTATCATTTAAGGAATGTTCAATTTTAGTTTCTCTTCCTTTTGGATATCACAAAAACTAAACCTTACAACCTAACACATCCTTTATCTTACTTATAGAGGACTAATCATTCCTCCTTATTATACCATACTTCACCAATCTCATCATTTATTCTCTTCCTTGAATGTAACCTAAAGCTTCTTGTTTAAACCTACCAATACCCAAAAAAGTGACTTCATCATGGCCTCCAGGGCCTTTCAAAAATAATATACATATTCATAACAATCCAACACTATTCCATGAAATATACATACACATAATCATTCCATATGTATTCACTTTTATAAATCTTGATTATAAAACACATCCCATAAAAAGGACTGCATCATCTTCTTTTGAGAGGTATGTTATCTTATTTTCATTGCCCCCTTTTTTCTCTAGTATTGGAACTAATTTTCACCTCTCTCTCTCTCTCTCTCTCTCTCTCTCTCTCTCTCTCTCTCTCTCTCTCTCTCTCTCTCTCTCTCTCTCTCTCTCTCTCTCTCTCTCTCTCTCTCTCTCTCTCTCTCTCTCTCTCTCTCTCTCTCTCTCTATCCCTTCTATGCCACACAACACTTAAAATTTCCAATCCATCCCAATTAAACATTATTTTGGGTGGTTACATAGATTATTCTCTTACATATAGTGTGACGATAATGTTAACAAGACTAAACATGATTGTTAAGGGTCATCACCTTTATAACTTTGACATGACTTGTCTTCAATCCCATTTTACATGACTTATGGGACATTTTAATACAACTTCTCTCACAAAACCACTTCAAGCTATCTTCCTACATCACTTTATATCATCCTCTAATACCATCTAATAGGTCAATAGGTCAATTACTCATTAAGTTTCTAGGTCTCTAGTTTAAGTTACCAAAGTTGTCAAAGCTATCAAAGTTTAGGTTTTTATTGTGTACCTCAAGTTTATATGATTCCTCATTTAAAATTGACACTATAAATACATATAATTTTTATGATAACATATATGATCAAGTTATTGGTCTCCCATCAGACCCGATTGACATACCCACCACCCATTCTGGCCTCAAGAATGCCCTTCCCAATACGTGAAAAATGTATTTTTTAGCCTAAGTTTAAACACCCATAAAACAAAAAATGTAAGTCATTTATGTAAAATATCAGATCCATACCATGTCTCATTAATACGTCTAATTTCACCTTAGATAACTTTGTTGGAACATTTGAGAGCAATCTGTTGGATAAGTTACAGTGAGGGGTAAAAAAATACAACTTTTTGGTAGTGAACAAGCAACTTCTTGTGCTCCAACTAGAATTTTTGCCTCTATGACCTCTACCTAATAATATATCACTTTTATCATGTAAAAATTGGTATGTTAGATGTTATCACACTACCAAGACATTAAAATCCACCCATAAGTGCATTTTCACTACCCTTTTGAAGTATGAAAACACTGATAACAAATGTTGTCAAGGTTTAAGTTACGGTGATAGAATTAAAGTTACAATGCTTCTTAAATGAAAAATAAAACTACAAAAACATATAATGGTGGATAACATCTAGTAATAGGTTTTTTTCCCTCCCATCAGACTTGATTGACAAACACACCACCCATTCTAGTCTCAAGAATACCCTTCCCAATACATGAAAAATGTAATGTTTTAGCTTAAGTTCAAACACATGAAATAAAAAATTTAAATAATTTCCATGAACCATTAGATCATTCCCCTACCTCCTTAATGCCTCTAATCACACCCTGGATCACTTAGGTGGAAGCATTAATAAAAATCTATTGGACTAGTTACAGTGAGGGATCCAAAAATGCAACTTTTGGGTATTAAATAAGCAACTTCTTGAGTTCCAATTGGAATTTATTCTTTGGTACCTACACATCAAAATTTATCACTATGATCACATCTATAGATAGTCAAATTACATGTTATCAGATTTCCATGACATTTAAACCCACCCAAAAGTTCATTTCACTACCATTCGTGAACGTGGAAACATTGATAACAAATATTGTCAAAGTTTAAGTTGCAGTTAAAAAACTTTAGTTGTTGATTAAGTCATTAAAACTAACATTTATAACACATTAATGGGATGGATAACATCTAAGACTAGGTTCTTAGCCTTCCATCAACCCTAATCTACAAATCCACCACCCATTGTGGCTTCGAGAACACCCTTCCTAATACAAGAAAAATGCAAATTTTTAGGCCAAGTTCAAACACACGTAAAACAAAAAATATATGTCATTTATGTGAACCATCAGACCCCTCCCTTGTCCCTTTATTCCCTTTAATTATACCCCTGTATACTCAGGTGGAAGCTTCAAGAGAAATCTGTTGGATAAGTTGTAGTGAGGAGTCTAGAAATGCAACATTTTGGCATTGAATAAATAACTTCTTGAGCTCCATCTACCATTTATACCTCTAAAACCTCCACCTAATAATATATCACTTTGATCAAATTTAGATAGGTAAATTACTTGTTATCACATTGTAATGATGTTTAAATCCATGTGGAAGTACATTTTCACTGCCATTTTGGAGTGTGGAAACACTAACAATAAGGATTATAAAAGTTTAAATTATGGTTGTATAATTCTCATTTTGATGCTTCCTAACTAAAAATTGATCTTGGACATCACCCATTCTGACCTCGAAAACACCCTTCCCAATAGAATAAAAATATAAATTTTTAGCCTATTTTCAAAAACCCATAAAATGAAACCTATAAGTCATTTCTTGAGATTTGATCATGTCCAACCTGAGCTTCGATCATGTCCAACCACAGCATCGATCACATCCAACCTAAGATTATCTTAAAAATTATTAAATTATTTACTAATGTGCTAACTACATGAAGGTGGAAGCTTATCTGACACCTCTAACATACAAAAAAAAAATTAGTAAGTAATTAAAAATGAAATTTATATGTATTACCTACAAAAAAAAAATAATTGGTAGAATTGATTACATATACAATTGAAAAGCTAACAGACCTATGTAATTTAATTCAACAAACCACTAAGAAATGTTCAAACCTTGATAGTATCAAGAATAGCTTCATGGTCTAACTCCTAAACTTTCCATAGTTTCCTATTTAATGACCTCCCATGATAATTTTGTGATCTAATATTCATTGCAAGAGTCAAATTTGAATAGTGTAGTATCTTCATGTTTATTTCAAACTCTTCAAACAACCATTGATATGAATATTTTATAAGATATTATTGAAACTAGGTTCTAGTGATTACCACTGACCAAGTGGGATAGTCATTATTTTCTCCATCTATAACTGGGGAAGTCAATTTTTTATTTCTCTACACACCAATACAAGTTGTAATTAGTGCACTCTTTATTATTCTCATTTGAAAAAAATTCAAAAATATTCCCTATATCATAAAAACCATTTTTAGTGATAAAATGAAGACATATAATGAGAATAAATTATACATAACGAAAAACATTCTACTTGGTTTCACTAGAATAAATACATGATCAAAGTCATGTGATGATATCTTATTTTTAAGTTACAATGTTTTTGAAACACGATATGTGTTCATTGGAGTTAGAGGTTTGGAACTCCAATCATCCACCCACTCTTATGACTCACACTCATCCTAAATAGATTCAATCCATGCAAAACATAAACATGCCAAGTGTCTCATATGAATAGACCAAGACCTTGAATTTGATCTATGAAATGAGTGGAGGTCACTTAAACATGTTAGAGTCATACAATCCTCATACTTTGCAAAGTGTTCTTCCTCCATTAACAAAAAATATCTATGAATAGTAGAATTTGGTTGAGTACCATGACACACGTTCTCATTACACCATTCAACCACAATTTTTTCATTTATAAAATGAACACCCTCTTCAAATTTCAAATCTTCCCTTGTAATAGTTCTTTTTACACATGCTCCAACATTATCATGTTCCCCTTTTCCATAGCTAGCCTTAGTGAAACTTCAAATTTACTCTACACCAATGGTAACATGCATCCTGATCAACCAATAAAATATCCAATCAATTTTTAATTACGATGTGTAATTTATCTATGTAAATGTACTATTGATTGAAATTAATGTTCTTCTGATTCAACTATTCATAGAACTTCTAAAAACAACATTGTACATACTCTGAACAAAGTGATCTATTATCGTTGATATAGAAATCATACTCCCTTAATATTTTTCCATTATTTCTCTATATTATTAGGTGCATACATGAATGTTATATACATAAATATGATAGCTTATGATGAGTTGTAATACTATGATTAAACTTCCATTTAGGGTTTGAATGTGTAATTTTGAGAAAAAATCAACTACTAAAATAATCAAACCAAGTGGGAATGTATACTTGTTTATCTTGAAATGTTCATCCAACCATCTAGCCCTATGTTTGTGATTACATACTCATAAATTATTTCCTCCCTAAATTTGACCAAATATTCAGAAACATGTATTTTTTTGTAACAAGCTCACACCTTTTAGATTTTTTGTCATCTTTTACTTGATAAGTCATTTATTTATATTTACTTAGACCAAATAATTCATGTCCAATTGCACTTGTAATCTCCTCGTGGATACATTTTTTTTTTAATTTTGGAAATCTACCACAAATGTTGCAATTTCTATTTAAACATGAGTTATTGTAAAATAATTGTTCATTCAGTATTTTTCATAAGATAATTTGAATAATTTATCTAGTTAGGTTTGGTGGCAATTCAATGCCACACTCTTATAAAATGTTTTCAGTATGGAAATTACAATGAAATTAGTGAAAAACATCATCATGCATTAAAAATTTAACATGTTTCCTACAACAAAAAGTGGTACATGTGTGATCTATTTTTACAAAAAAATATTTGGCCATCTTAGAATATCTTTGACAAATATAAATTTGTGGATGTTTTTCTAAAAATATAGAATGCAATTGTGTTTGGGTCATATCCAATAAATGTTTTGGATGGATTTCATGGTTATGAGAACCAAATCTTCTTTTTAGAACATCTCTTGCATTAGACAAAACTCCTATATTGTCTTTCCAAAATTGAACAAGTAACAATTTGAGAGTATCTGCTATAGCCTTGTCTTTTCATTAAAGTCTACTAGAGAATACACAGAGCTAATTTGTATTAGGTTCATTAAGTCTTTCATGTATTTCAATTTCTATCATTATTATTTTTTTATTTATATTAAGTGTTGGGCTTACTTTTAAAATCATTCATTTTTTCTCTGTTTTGCCACTTACTATACAAGTTTTACATATACATAGGAAAACATTACAATCTTGGGTGCATGATTTTGGGCTGACAGTATAATATGAATCATGTAGATTTTTAACAATTTTATTATTTTAATCATCCATGTTAGATGATCTTAGTCTTAATGTGTACACTATATGTCTCATCTTAGTCAATTTTATCAATGAAACAAATAATTGAAATCTTTGACTATCATAATCCAAATTATGAAAAAAAATATCCTAAATTTGTTGAGCAAGTCCTCTTAAATGGAGATAAGACCTTTTTTATGCACTAGTTCTAAAATATTTTCACTAACTTCAATTATGTACTTGTCTTTTCTATGCATAATTCTTGGAGGTTTTATTAATAGTGGAATTTGTTGAGAGGGTGTTTCAAAATCCTTATTACTTTCATTTTTTAGAGGTGGGATGATATTTTATTCATTATTTATTTCTTCATTATATGTTTTCATGAAATTTTATTGATGGTTAATTTCATCATTATTTTTTCCATCACATTTTCTTCATTCATGGGGGTTGAATCATCATACATAGACTCATCATCAATAAAATAAAAAACTTGGAACTTTGAATGTAAACTTCCAACATTATCTAATTTATTATTGTCAATTTCAATATTATTAATTTCATTATGGTCAATTTCATAATTATTCAATTCATTATGGTTGATTTCATCATTGTTTAATTCATTATTGTCAATTTTCTCATTATCTATGGCATTTGTTCATCAAGATTAGGGTTTGTACCTTCTCTACCAAATTTTTTTTACATTTGTATCTTGTGTTTCTCTCTCAAATCTTCTAGTTCCACAAGTTTTTTCTTCAACATCTCCCTCTTCCTCAAACATGATTTTATCACCCACATGGACACTTGACAACTTTTCAAAGGTGGGTTCAAATACACAAGTACCATAGATCTCATAAAAATATGTAGAAAATGTTTGTGGGGATAGAATTCTTTATTTGGGTTAAATATAGACATTAAAAACTGAGCTTAGTCTATAATAATAATAATAATAATAATAATAATAATAATAATAATAATAATAATAATGTGATCATGTTGTATAATGTGAATATGTTATTAAATAATATGATTGTGTTATTATTTATACTTGGTATTACTTTATCCAAAATATTGATAAGTGTAAATAAAGAATAATGTGATCACATTCTGTAATAATGCAATCACGTTATTCATAATACTTGGTTAGGGGTTAGAAATGGACATTGAGAACTGAGTGATGTCTATGTTAAGAATAATGCAATTGAGTTATACTTAATATAGATTAGGGATTAGGGATTAGGGATTAAGGCATTAGTGAATAGGGTTTAGGGATTACAATTTATGTTTTAGGGATTAGGGATTATAATTTATGTTTTAAGGATTAGGGCATGAAAGTTTTAGGTTTAAGGGTGTATATAAGGTCTAATCACTCTATGCCATATGTGAAACTAATTTTTATTACAGTGAATGTTAATTGGGACAAAATAGATTTGTAAATAGGGAAAGTTCTTGGTTTATAATTTAGTGTATAGTGTTTAGGGATTAGATTTAGGGTACACAGGGTCATTCACAAAGATAATTATTATTGGAGTATGGCTAGTGATGTCATGGTGATGTCATGGAGATATCTTGGTGAGTGTGTTAAGTGCCTTGATAACCTAAATAATAATGACAAAGTATGCAATGTGTTTCTCCTAGTGTGATTGAAGTTAGCTTGTTGATCTTCAATTTTTACATGGATAAGGGATGTTCAAAAATGATTATGGTGATCTAAGCATGTTTAAAGTTACCTAAGATATTTTTTAAGCTTTGAGAGCTTGTGTAATTAAGTGTAATTAATCTAGTTGTCCATAGTTTTCAGCTAGACACTTTGGATCTAGTGGTAAAAAATCTGAGTAGGTAGTTTGATGACATCACCATTACCATGTGTGAATGAGTCAAGGGGATTTGGTCTTATGGATGTGATCAAATTAGTCCTTAGTTGTTATGCACCATATCTCAAGTCATGCAATGAAGCATGATTGAATATATGAGGATGAAAATTTGGCTATTCAAAAAAAATTCACTATGTTTCCATACATAGCCAAATTTTCAAAAGGGCTCAAGCAGAGTCAAGTACGAATGTTCATTAGGTCAGAATTCATATGATTGGAAGTATCAAGATAAAATTATCATATGGGTTTGTTCATTTTTATAACTATTTTCTATGAACTAATTCTCACATAATGTGACTAAGTGCATCAAAATATATGTAAGTGCAAAGTTGGGCTCCCAAAAAATTAGATAGTATTTTTCCATACTTAGCCAAATTTGCATTAGGTAAGAAAGAACCAAATAAGTAGTTTGATGGTGGCTTATCTCACATGTGTGGATGTTTTAGGAGAAGGTGATAATATGGATTTATTTAGTTTTGATTGTATTTTATTTGTGTTAAATTTTAGATCATATATTGAAGTATGACAAAAGTTATGCAGGAGCAAATTTGGTTTCTTAAACAAATTCTAAGCAAAGTTGGCTCTATGAAAGAAGATTTTGGGAAATAAATTTAATGGTGTTATATCTCATATATGTAAAATTTTAAAGAATAGCTTTTATATGGATGGATTATCCTATGTAAGGAGATCATATGGTCCAAAATTGAGATCATACATCTAAATACAAAAAAGGTTATGAATGTTCAAAAATGACTACTTAGTTAGATTTACAGTTGGTCCCCATAGTCAATTTGAATAATGTTAAAAATTTGGACCTAGTGGAGATCCAGATCAAATGGTGCATGTAGAGTCAAATGGGTCACTGTGATAATTATTTATCAAAGATAAAGATCAAGCATCTTTCAAAAGATCAATGGAGTATGTGTGTTCCAAGACGTCAAGAATTAACAAGATGGAAAGAAGTGTGCATTGTTTAATGACTAATCAAAGGTTAAATATAAGGATATAATAGTAATTAGGTGTTCATATAGATTATTAAAATAGAATTGATATTTTAATACTTTATTGATCCATATAGATCAATGGAGCGTGTTGAGTCATAGTTTCTAGATTGAATGTGATGAGGTCAACTATCAGATGTTTAACATTTAACCATTAGTGCATATGAATTAAAATTAGGACAAGATCAAGGATGCATAATTGATCTTAGAAATGAGGACATAAGATGTGAGAAAAGTGGTTGAAGTTTAACTATGACCATTTACATTTAAATATTTGAATTTAACAAGGGAAAAAATAATGTATGGTATTTTAGCCATATCTTTCGATCTAGATAGAATTTACTCATGTTGTAAAACGAAAATATGAATAAAAACCCATGGAACATCTAATAAACCTACTCTAAATACATTAAAGTGTGTGAAAACATAGTTATTTATCTCTAAATTTGACTATGTGCTTGACTGTGTTTTGCAAGTGACCTGAGAGATTTACTCGAGCTTATTTTGATGTT
Organism: Torreya grandis; assembly: GCA_037957365.1. NCBI lineage: Eukaryota > Viridiplantae > Streptophyta > Pinopsida > Cupressales > Taxaceae > Torreya > Torreya grandis. The sequence goes on from JARHVA010002907.1 coordinate 580,895, forward strand.
GTTTCAATATCTATTAGTGAATTAGTTATTGGGGAGTTTTATAGACTAAATGAGGATGCTCTATATAGGATTGATCAATCTTATTAAGTATGGACAAAGTTCTAGATGGTGACAATGTATATAAAATGTTGATTGAACTTGCACAAAAGAGTGCAATGATGACTGTAAGCATTTACGAATGACTAAAGGGTCATGTAGTATGGACCTATAAATTTATAAGTGGTCTTATGTTTTTTTTGTTTTTTTTTATGATTTGATAAATGGGTGAATAGGTCTCAATGACACCTATAAGAGTTGCAATGGCATTATTAAAAGGTGTAGTTGCTTAAGGGTGATCCATAGATGCTATGGTGAACCTATGAAGTTTGTATTGAGGTTTATCTTAATGAGATAGATACTTTAAGGGTTAAGGCATGCCTAATGGCTGAATAAGATGGTGTTTATCATAAATTCTCTATAAATAGTGAGATCAAAGATGGTGATTTCTAGACTGATGAACAAGAGACTTGGGAGAGATTTGAGAGAGGCTTGTGTGTGTGTTTTATGTATTGAAGGAAGGGTAGAGTGGCATATAGATGAGTTGAATAATGGATAAGTTTGAGTAATATTTGTATGACTTTTTAATCATAATTATATTGGTATAATAGTGCTCTTATTGTTTGAGTATGAGCAAAGGTTAAGAGTGATAATCAGACACCCATCATTAGGTGTTGAAGACATCAGTGTAAAGGTGGATGTGTTAATAGGTGCTAGTATGGGTAATTAACATCTATGGGGGATTTTCCCTCCTTGTAAGGTGAAACTTCCTAAAAGTCTAATTTTTATGGGTGTTTAGCAAGACAAGTGCAGTAGCTCATTATAGGATTTTAGTCTCACTAAAATCAAGAATGTCATTTATTTGATCATTTGAAGATGGTCTAAATTGGTTCTTGTTATTATAGAAAAGTAGCCCAATTGCAGGTTTCAATGGGTTTTATTCCCTAAGAGGATTTCCCATGTATGTCATGTGTTTTGTGATTGATCTTGCAACATCTTTATTGCTCATTCCTATGAATGATGTGTATGCTTCATGAATGCTTGTGGGAACTAAGTGTTTGTAAATATCAGAATTAAAGTTAGATTATTTGGGATTAATAATTCACCCCCCTCTTAGTGATTTTACCTCTAATAATTAGTATTAAATAGAGTCCTCTAGTAAAGGCTTAATAGCTTGAAATTGATCCAACGTACAATATGGGTATTCATCAAAGAGGTTTCTCTACTAAGCAAGAACTAATGTTTAATAGATCCAATTATGTTTTTTGGATTGCAAGGATGAGGAGATACATTGTCCCTAGGGTTTGATGTATGATAATCTATTATGTATGATTATGTTGGTCCCACTACTCCTCTATCTAGTGCTATAGACAAGAAAATGTTTGAGAATACTTCTAAGGTAATGATTGCCATAACTTATGGTACTTTAGAGACTAAATATACCAAAGTAATCCATTGAAAATATGCTAAAGAGATATGAGATAAAATGGATGTCATTTTTGAAGGAGATTCAAAAGTCAAGCTTGCTAAGTTGTAAACTCATAGAAATTAGTTTGAAAGTCTCAAGATGAGGGAAGAAGATTCTATGGCAACCTTTCTATAGAGAGTTGATGAGACTATGAACATTATCATAGATCTTGGAGAGAGTATTGAATAGGCTACTATAGTCTAAAAGGTATTAATGTCTCTTTTTCTTAATTTTGATCTAAAAGTATCTACTATAGAAGAAAGTCATGGTCTTACTCAGTTGAATATGTATCAATTACATGGGACCCTTACTTCTTATGAGATGAAAGTAAATGATGATATACCACTAAAGAAGGTAGTTACATTCAAGATAGAGATGAAGCCTAAGAAGAAGTTCCAAGGTAAGAAATCTAAATAGGATGACATTTTTGATATTGATGAGAATGAAATAATTTCTATTATTACTAGGTAATTGGACATAAGCTTATGGAAGTATAAGGGTAAAATACCATTCAAATGTTTCAATTGTGGAGAGAAAGGATATTTTACTTGTAAGTGCCTTCATAAACATGAAAATATTGATGATGAAGAGCACGATGAAGGATAATATGAAGATAATAAGACATATAAGAAGAAAGGGTTAAGAAATTATAAAAATAAGAATAATTCCTTCAAAAACAAGAAGTGTCTTTACACCAAATAAGATTGTATCTCATCATATGAGAGTCAAGATAGTGACTCAAAATATGATCATGAAGAATATGGTGTTACAAAATATGAATCCCTATTCATGGTTGAGGAAGGAAGTTGCTCACATCAAAAAGAGTTTACTTGGGGTGATTTATATGATGATGAAGATGATGTGGATTGTATTGATGAATGCTATTGAAAAATTGAAGATTGAGAAGACAATCAATAAGAAGATGAAATCTAAACTCAAGGACTATGTGGAGTAATTTAGTGTGTATGAGGAAATATTAAATTAAGACACCAAGGAACATGAAGATATGATCAAGCATCTTAGTTTTTAGTTGGAAATTATGTCTGAAACCCTAAAAGCTAAATAAGATGAATGTTTAAGGTATGTTTCTAAAAATGAGTCTTTGAAATATGAGCTAGAAAAGATAGATATTAAGGTTAATAAATTTGTGATATTAGAGAAGAGCTCAGTTGATATAGATAATATGGTAAAAATCATGATAGTGATAGAAATGGTATTTGATATGAAGAAGAAGGAAATTATGTAACTCAAGACAAGATGAATGCTAATATAAACTAGGACAAGCATACTTTAAAGATAAATTATCAAACAAGGATTGAAGGTACTGGCAGAATGAAGAAAAATCATATAAGACAGTCAAATGTCTTTAGGTATGCATGATTCAATGGTTAGTGTTACACATGTAATAAATTTAGTCATAAGTCTAGATAATTCAAGAGACCTAATGGAAATAAGTTTGCATGGGACCATGATGGGGATCATTAGTCAAAAGCAGTCTGCAAAATTAAGTGATTCAACTATATTGATGTGAGACACTTTAAAAACCATTGTCAATATAATATTAGACAAGCTGAGTCCTCTTTAAAAATGGGAGGTTGTTTTATTTATCATCAAAAAGGACATATGGCAAGTTTCTATTCAAGCATGGTAAGATAAACTATGTTTCTATCAAGGATTATGGTGTGCCATAATTGTGAACAGATAGGTCACATTACTAGATTCTGCAAATAAAGGCCATCGAATAAAAATGAGTTCAATCAAGATCCTAGAGTACAAGAAATAAGGCATGCCAACACATGAAAACTAAAGGTGACAAGTGTGATTCTTGATAAGACTGAAGGTCTAAGTAATTTGGTTGTTATGGTGGAGATTGCTTTAGAAGTTAAAGAGTACCAAGAGGTCTCATTGTCTTCTCGTGTTGAAAATGAAGAGATCGAGCTTAAGGAGAAGACCAAGAGACTGGTTGAGACTAGTCCTAAGGTATGTATGGATCTAAGTGAACATTATACTATTATTGATCATATATCATGTAAATAAAATCAATTATTTATGCCTAATGATGAGGTTCTAAAGTGCAAGGTGGATTCTTTAGATGAAAAGTTGTCATGAGTCTTTGTTGTCTCCATGCATTATCAATCCAATTATATAATAAAAGGATAATTATGTATCGGTTGAGCATGTTGATTTTCTTAATCCTAAGGACAAGAATAAGAACCAAAAGCATCAGATTACCAAAAAGAAGAAGGAAAATGAGGAGTTGTGGGTAAATCTTGGTTTCACATTATTCTAGGACATTGTGAAATAGGGTGTTTCTATCTATGCTTCTTAAGAGAGTTATTTATTGTGGAGAAGCAAGTTTGTGCACTCAAGACCATAATTACAATCTATATAGAGACTTGTGTTAATCTTATAAGGTCATTGGTTAAGGGAGAGAAACAACTTAATGTGTTCGCTTTATTAGTTTCTGAAGGAGCTATAGTATAGAGTTAGAATGGGTTATAGTAATTATATGTTTCCAATGGTGTGGAAAATCAATTATTGGTCCATAAATATTTAATGGTTGTCTCTAAGTGTACAATAAGTTTCATAAGTGGATGTTGACTGGAAGATATTGTGTTGACTTTGTTTGTCTTGAGATTTTAGGGTTTTGGTCTCTTCTAGAAAAGTGGTTTGCCTTATAAATTTAGATTTGAGGATTATTAATTTTTCAAATGGGTAAAATGGATTGTCAAATCAATATTCATAGAGAATTGAAGGTTTTTGGTTCTTAAATTATTCAAGTTTTTGTCAATATGGAGGACTAATTAGCTAGTAGGTTTGTCAAGTAATTATATTACAGAGGATGAGCTTGGTGATTCACATTAGTGTGCTTGAGGGGGAATATGAGAGTGATCTAGGTATGAATTTTTATGTATTTAATATGTATATATTGAAAAATTTAGGCTCTCTAAGTTTTCGGTAAGGCTACAAGGAGGCTAGATATGCCTAGTTTGAAGAAGTGTACATTTTTATCAATTTCTCTAAAAGAGCAAGGTATGTTAATATCAAGGAGAGTTCTAAAGTTGGTTGAGATCATGTTTCCTATTTTGTGAGTGTCATGAAGTTTTTTTGGTGGTCCTTGAAGTAGCTTGATAGAGAAGGATAGTTAGCATATGTGGTGGTTCTTCATGGTGTGTGGAGATTTGAAGATGTTTAAATAGTGTAATTACTCAAATTTATTAGGGGGGTCACTCTAAGATGTTTCTTGATGTTTTCTATCAAATTTATGTGATTTTAGGTGCTCTTTCATAATTGGTTGCAGTGCTTGGTTGAATAGAGTGTTGGCATGGAGTAAGAGGAGGTTTTCAAGGTAATGAGAGGTAGGGTCAAGGTAAGGGGGAGTTTGTATCATCTTTTTAAGATGGTCCTTTCTTATTTATGGTTGATTCAAGTCCTGAAGATCAGTTGGTTCCCACTTTGTCATTGTGTCAAAAGGAGGATAAAGTTCTTATTTTGGGAGTACTTGAAGAGAGAGAAAATGAGATGAATATTGTTTATTGACATCAAGGATAAAGGGGGAGATTATTGGAGTATTGTCAATGATGTCATGGTTATGTCATAGAGATATCCTAGTGAGTGGATGAAGTGATTTGATAGCCTAACTAATAATGATAAAGTATGCAATGTACTTGTCATAGTGTGCTTGAGGTTGGCTTATTTGGGCTCACTAATTTACCCTCAGTGACTGTACCTATAATAATTGGTATTAGATAAGGTCATTTTGCAAAGGCTTAATAGATTGAAGGTAATCCAAGGTACAATATGGGTAGTTATCAAGGAGGTTTATATACTAAGGAAGTATTAATGTTAAGTAGATCTAATTATGCTTTTTAGAATGCAAGGATGAGGACATACAGTATGTTCCTAGGGTTTGATGTATTGTAATCTATTTTGGAGGGTTATGTTGCTCATACTACTCCTTTGTCTAGTGCTATAGATAAGAAACTATTTGAGAATAATCTAATCAAGTTATATTTAATATATATTAGGGATTAGGGATTAAGGCATTAGTGCATAGGGTTTAGGGTTTAGGGATTACGAATTTTAATTTATGTTTTAGGGATTAAGGCATGTAGGGTGTAGGTTTAAGGGTGTCTATAATGTCTAATAATTTTATGTCATGTATGAACCTAATTTTTACTACAAAGGATGTTAATTGGGACTAAATCAGTTAGTAAATAGGGAAAGCTTTTGGTTTATAATTTAGGGTATAGTCTTTAGGGATTAGATTTATGGTAAATAGGGTCAATTAAAAATATAATTCATAGTATAAATGATGTTAATTTGGTCTAAAATGATTGGTTCAAGGTTTAAAGAGTTTATATTTATGGTTTAGAGTTTAGGGACTAGGAGCATTAGGTCTTTAGGCATAGGTTTTAAGGTATATAAGGTACAATAATGATGGAAGTTAGGGTAAATTAGAGATGATAAACCCTAAAATCACATTTTATAGTTATGCAATTAGGTTTAAGAGGCTCGAAATAGCCCCATTTTACTTTAGATGCATAGCTAGATTGGTACTCTAATGGCTAAGCTTTGGCCATAGATTTAAAAAATACATTTTATGACATCTCACGATAAAATCAATAATATTATAAGGTGTTTATGTTTGTGGCATGTAGTGGGAACTGGAGCATATGGATTATAATTTATGTTTTAGGGATTAGGGATTAGGGCATAGGGCTTAGGTTTAAGGACCAGTATATAATGTTTAATCGCTCTATGCCATGTGAACCTAATTCTTACTAAAAAGGATGTTAATTGGGACTAAATCAATTGGTAAATAGGGAAAGCTTATGGTTTACAGTTTAGGGTATAGTGTTTAGGGTTTATGGTTTGGGGCTTAGTTTTTAATGTATATATGGTTTAGGGTACATAAGGTCAATCACAAAGATAATTGAGAATAATTTTAATCATTTGGATCAATTTATGACTATAAAATATGTTTTTAGGTTATCATTATACCCTATATATCATCTACAAGTTGAGTGAATTATTCAAATGGGGTAATTAGTCTTGTGATTTATGGCAAAGCAAGCCTTGTGAACTGAATTATTGGTCTAAATGATGTTCATTTTGGCTAACATTATTGGTTCAAGGTTTAAAGAGTTTATATTTATGGTTTAGAGTTTAGGGATTAGGAATTTTATGGTTTAGGCTTAGGGTATAGGTTTTAGGGTATATAAGGTACAATATTAAGGTAATTAGGGCTAATTTAAGCCCTTAAACCTATATCTATCAATAAATAATGTGATTTTGAGCTCAATTAGCCCCCACATCATCATAGATTGAGCCAGTTAAATCAATTGTGGTTTAATGAGTGATTCAATTTTGACCAAGTTCATCCCTATGAACCTAATTATTACTATATATATGAAGGATGTTAATTGGGGCTAAATTTATTAGTTTAGGGTTTAGGGTCTATAATTTAAAGGGTTTGGGGTTTAGGGATTATAGATTAGGATTTAATGTAAATCGTATAGGTTTTAGGGTTAAAATTAAATGGGATAAGGTTTAGGGTTTAAGATATCATATATAGGGTCTAATCACTAAGGTATATGAAGAAAAATTTTAGCTACTTGCTCACCTATTTATGACAATTACCTCCATTTTCAAATTTTTTATAAAATTAGGATCAGTTATGCCATTTACATGTTGCATACATGTTATACAATTGATTGATCCATAAATTTGGTTTAGGGGCTCAATTTTTCCTAGATCTTGCCCCTAATTGCACAAATTAACTAATTAGATATATTCATGATAAAATTGATCTTTTGATTTTGTCCCAAATCATGTCTTGCTCTTGAAGGTGTTCAAATTGGCCTCAAATGCCTTCTCTATTAAAATAATTGACTAGCCTCCTCTTTGGTTAATTAGGTTGAAGGGGATCAAAATAACCCCAATTTACTTCAGATTTGTGAAGCTAGATTGGTACTCCAAAGGATATATTTTGGCCATAGGTTTAAAAAGTGCATTTTATGACATATTTTGATAAAATTAGTTATGTTGTAAGGCATGTATGCCCGTGACATGTAGTGGGCAATATGGCATAGGGCTTAGAATTTATGTTTTAGGGATTAGGGATTGGGTCATATGGTTTAGGTTTATGGACCTGTATATAATGTCTAATCAATATATGCTAGGTTCAAACCTAATTATTAATAAAAAAGGATCTTAATTGGGACTAAATCAATTGGTAAATATATAAATTTTATCATTTTAGGGTATAGTGTTTAGGGTTTATGGTTTAGGCCTTAGGTTTTAATGTATATATGGTTTAGGGTATAAAAGGTCAATCACAAAGATAATTGAGGATAGTTTGAATCGCTTGGACCCATTTTTGACTATAGAATGTGTCTTTAGGTTGTCATTATACCCCATGTCATCATGAAAATAGAGTGAATTAGTCAAATGCGGCAATCAACCATGTGATTTAGGCCAAACGGATCCCTGTGAACTTATTCCTTAGTCTAAATAATGTTAATGTAGGATAAAATGATTATTTTAAGGTGTAAAGAGTTTATATTTATGGTTTAGAGTTTAGGGATTAGTAACTTTAGGGATCAGAGATTAGGGTATAGGTTTTAGGGTATATAAGGTACTATTATGATGTTTATTAGGGAAAATTAGAGATTAAACCAAGATCTATAAGTAAATAATGTAAATTAGGGATCAATTATCCCCCACATCATCATATATTGAGCCTATGAAGTCAATTTTGGTAATGAATAAAGTGATTTTGACCAAGTTTATCCCTATGAATGTAATTCTTACTATATAAAAAGGATTTTAATTGGGGCTAAATTTATTGGTTTACGATCTACAATATAAAGGATTTGGGGTTTAGGGATAATTTCTTAGGGTATAAGGTAAATGGTATAAGGTTTAGGGTTTAATATATCATATAGACGGTCCAATCACTAAGGTAATTGAGGAAAATGTGAGTTGCTTGTTCACCTATTTGTGATAATTACCTAAACATATTTGCACTTCTAATAAAAGTAGGGTAAGTTAAGCCATACATGTTGCATACATGAACTATATAATTTATTGAGCCATAAATTTGGTTTACGGGATCAATTTTGCAAAAATCATGCCCCTAATAGCACAATTTGACTAATGGGATCAATTCATGATAAAATCAAACTTCTAATTTCCCCCAAATTATATCTTGATCTTTAAGGGGTTCAAATTGGCCTCAAATGCCTCTAGGATTAAATGAATCAACTCTTTGGTTAATTATATATGACATTACATTAAGGTTAATTTAACTCCAAATCACATTGAATATATAATTTAACATACAATCACATGGCTCATATTGACCCTAATTACGTCCATAATTAAACTAATCAACATTTTCATTCATTAGCTAATGATTTCAAGTTTATTGAGATCCAACCAAATTATATACATGTAGAACTTGCATATAAATAAATTATGTTTCTTTACTTCAATTGAGCTAATGAAATTGGAGTTGATCAATGCCTAAATCACATTTTATAGTCATGCAATTAGGTTGAAGGAGCTTAAAAGAGCCCCAATTTAATTCAAATGCACATCTACATTAGTACTCCAAAGGCTAAGTTTTGGCCATAGGTTTAAAAAATGAATTTTATGACATCTCATGATAAATTAAAATATATTGTAAGGCATGCATATTTGTGACATGTATGTTTGCATCATCTTTAAACCTAACAAAAGACAACTTCTTATATGCAAAATAGGCTAGTAACATATTGATATACCTTGAAAATAGATCCTTATAGAACTTCACTTAATGACTCAAATAATCTTATCAAAGACTTAGACAATACTACAAAGTTTTTTACAAGTTCCAAACTTTCCCAATTATCAATAAAAACTAACATAATCTTGTTTAACCAAATTCAACCTCTTTTAGGACTGTATACACTCTTGACACAAAATATAATTACCCTTAATTTACATGTTGTTGTTCCAAAAGATCGAATCTTGTGAAGACTATAAATTCCTTTTCAAATACCAACTTTCAAATAACTAATCAATAAACATTTATAATATCACTGAAATCTCTTTCAAACCTAATACTCAAGGTCTATTAGTACTCAGCCAGAATATCCTTGTATTCCAATTGAATTTTTGTATAATATAATTTATTTAATAATTTAAAAAAAGGAATTCTAAATCAAATATACTAAATTATGAGTGATTTGGATTAGTAAATCACCAAAAACCAACTTTTGACTTCTTGAGTCTGTTTAGGATGAACTAGGACAATCTGCATTTTAAGGAAGATTAGACTCCTATCAAATGAATAGTAAATTGATTCATAGGTTAATAAATCTCACTTATCATTCAATGTTATCAAATCTTGATAAGAAAATTGGTCCCAAACATCAATCTTAGTCAACCAAAATTTGATCTTAAGACTACTAGGTCTAATTGCTCCTTTAGTACGTCAAAATACAAATTTGAGTATTAGGTTGTTGAGAATATATAACGTGATTTCATTATTAATGCCATCATGTTATTAAGTAATGTGATCATGTTACTAACGCAGTTAATAATGTGATCGCATTAATACCATGTACAGATTATTAACTGGATTTGCTCTATTTGAATTTGAATTCAATTCCTATTCTTTTTTGCTTGGGAATGGCTTGGATTCCCAAGCCAAAGGCTAGGACTATCAATGTACAATTGAGTTTTGAGAGTAATGATTGAAAATAATAAAATTTAAGTTTGATTACGAAATACACTAAGATTTTAATGTGAAAATTTAGAAACATAATACCATCACAAAGGACACACTATTCTCTTTCCAAAAACCTATGCTTATAATTTTTAAACTAATATAAGGTTTCAAACTATGTTGATTTATAAGTATAACTTTTTAGGCCACCACATGCCACAAACATACATGCCTATACATGTTTATGTAATTTATCTTGCATTGATCCAAGTGAAAAATAAGTTATATGGTCACAAACTAGGCCTAATTCTACACACATTTAAAAAAAAATGATTTTCATATTTTTGAGGTAATTAGGTACGTTGCATGGATGACTATCCATTTTTTTGTCAGATTTCAAGATCTATTTACTTGAAAATGTATTAAAGAAAAAGTATTCATTGAAAAAATATAGGTTACTAACTATAAGATATAATTTTATGTTTCGCCAAAGGGTTTCAAAGGCTGCTAAAAAAATGGTGCATTGCACAGTCATCTATATACTTTTTTTTTGAAAAAATAAGAGTTCCTCTTCACATTTTAGATGTTTGGCATAGTTATACTTAATAATTTTTTTTTTTAAAAAATAGTGTTTTAAAAACTAGACTCTAAATTATACAATTCATGGGCACTTTCCCATATGAAAGGCCCTAAAATTGTTTGGAATCCTTTCTAGAGTATTATTGTAGACATTACTATCAAAAATCCAATATTGTAATAGACTTCCTTGCTAACTATGGTATTGATTAATTTGAATTAATGAGGATTGCTAATCTTAATGAAGAATGGGATGACTTTGAAGGAAAATCAGAAATCGAATTAGGTATTTAATTATTTTCTCGTTTATGTGTCTGAAGGGAGGATCATCTTAAGTTTTGATTGGTTTTGTTGGTGGCCCACGGGAAGCGTGTTGGCATGTAATCACGAATATATGAGCTTTTCAAGGCTGGGTGGAGTGGCGGTGTGTAATTAATGAGCCAAGATGTTTCATTATTAACTATTATGTTGCTCACAAGGTGTCTCCTAGTTGCAATTGAGCAATCCTGGCCTAGTTTTTAAGGTGTTAACTTTTGGATTTAAGCATGAAGGTGATGGAGAGAGTGCTGGCTGAAGTGTTTAGTATGTCCACGGTCTCAGGCGGAGGACTTGCAAGAGAAATTGCATTTGAAGGGGAAGTTTTAAGGATCCGTGTAAGAAAGATATTTTGGATCGCCTCAGAAGAAATAATGCAAGCCATCTGAAGCTTTCTGGAGGAGAATTTTGTTTGTAATAACCATAGAAGCAAGGTTAATTCTGATGTGGTTTCCATGTTTGCAAAAAATATCCTGGTGCTGATGACATACAAACAACTTGTTGTGGAATCGGTGGATTTCTGTGTGGCTTCGACGTATAGAGTGGGATTGATGGAAGATATTTCTATTGTAAATTCAATTAATTTTACAAATCTACCCTTCTCTGGCTCTGACGGCATGGGGATAGTACCCATTTTAGATTTTAGGGTGTTGGAAACCAAACCAGTGGCCCTTTTGGGCTATGTGGAAAATTTGCAAGGCCAAATTCACCTTCCTTCAACTCAACATGGGCGTTTCATCCTCCCTCTGCTGGTGGTACTTGTCAAAAACCCTATTCCTGAGCTGGAAGTGTGGAAGGCTTTGCGACATTCCTTAGAGTGTGTTGAGGTGGTTAAATTCTTGGTAAAATTTGTATTTCAAGGTCAGCGGTTGGCTCCTCCATGGATTCTTCGTGCCCCTCTACGTGTGGTCAAAATAGCTATGGAGTGACATCATAATAGCGTTCGTGCCTAACCATCAGTCAGAGGTGTTCGTATGAGGCAACAAGTGTCTTCGGGCTTCCTCAGTAGGGTGTATGGTTGGTCTTCGAAATGCCTGGGAAGTACTACATCTGACATCATTGTACTCTTAGAGTAGGGCGTATGCTCTTATTTTTCAGTCTGTAGTTATTCCCATTGGTTTTGGATCGTACAGCCAGGAATATTTTTTAAATTTTGTCTTTTGCTTTGTTTTATTGGGTTGTCGGTGTTTATGGCTTAACGCATTTTCGGTTGACCTTGATATTGTTTATGGAAACAACATACTAGGTTGATTTTATAATTTATTTTTTATTTTATTTTATTTTATTTTTTATTTTTATTTTTTGGGTGATTTATATATTGGGTAGAGGATCCATAAAACCTCGGGGTATATATATATATATAAAATATATAAGTGAAATTAAATAATTAAGAAGAATTACACATTTCTTTTTGATATATTTTTATAATTTATCTACATTAAATGTAATTATAACAAAGTTTATCAAATAAAAAACCAAAATAATCTGACAAAATTAAAAAAAATATATATATATATTTATAAATTTATGGCAATTAAAATTAAAATGATGGAAGACAAGGGACATAACTATCCTGTGTGTTTGATAACAGTCAACAAAATATTTGATTTTTTGACGTCGATTTTACAAGTAAACAGCCTATCTACCTAGATTGCACATGCAATTTGAAATGTAACTATAGACAGTCCATTGCCTCAGGTATACAAAATTCAGAGAATGGTAACCACCTAGGAATGTTTCATGAACGCAATAGATTTTAGTAGCACTTTAGTCTGGATGTTTTAATTTCCAAAATTCATTTTATGTTGGTGAAAATGATATAATATTTTACCATAAGGAACAAACAATAACTTTGTTATTTGGCTGCACGCCTGAACTCTCTAAGGAAATAGCTCAATAAATATGAGTGAAAGTATATATTTAAAATTTATAATCACGGAAGAATTAAATACCTGCTACTGGTTATAACACTTTTATTTTGGTATTTCGATTGGAAAAAGTATTGTTGAGAAGGAGCGTTTCTCCTCATTTTCATTGGCCATTTTTTTGGTGAAGATTTGATAGGGTAACATAGTTAGTGGATATGGAGAGGGTTGGGGCCCTCTCTTCAGGTTAAGTTCTCATGGTTGGTATTGGTCATTTATTCTTTTGAATAGGATTTCTAACAATAGAATTATATTTAAATTAATCAGTAGACTGATGGTTGGGACCTCATTCCAGTAGATGAAGCCCTCTCAATTTAGGGGGTGTGAGAAACACTCCAGATTCGTTGTTTCTTCTGCCTCTATGGTTGTCATGTTCATTGTTGCTGCTTAATATTTTCATTATTATTTGTCTTTTTATCATTCCCTTTTTTGATTGATGTACACTTGATTTATCTTGACCAAACCATTTAGTCATTTGATGTTCATTCAAACCAAAACTTTTTTAGCTCAATTTGGTTTATTCAAAATGTGATTATTCTATTCATATTTCTTGTATGATTAACAATATGTTATATCTTGTTAAATATTAATGAAAGTACACTTTTCAATTAAAAAAAATTATTAAGTCTTCTTCATGTTAAAGCTTAGGATGTATCCATTAAAAGGAATCTATTTCAAGATTAAGGAGAAACAAGGGCTCAAAAATATTAAAGTTGTATTTAACAAACATAACACATAAAATTTGATGGAGTTGTTTTGAACCTCACTAATAAATAAGTTTATTTTTTATCATAATTGAGTTCAAATATAAGTAATAAAGTTATTTGGGAAACTATTTTGTCAAATGCAAATCATTTTGAACAATATCTAGAGCATTAAATAGATTCTAGGAAAGATATCTTAAGAAATTCAATAACATTGAAATACTTTTTTTTAAAAGAATAATGGCATTATAATCTGAAAATTTATAAAGGAAATTATTTTAAGTTGTGAAATATAATATATTATAATAAGAATTTGAATCTTTATAAAAAAAATGAATAAAACTTATTGGAAACAACAATTGTGGC
>JARHVA010002907.1:602500-690000 GCA_037957365.1 Torreya grandis
TAGACTCTTGTCAATTCATACATGATCCATGTTTTCTTTGCCCTTAGATGTGGCATCTTTTGTCTTAGTGATTTAGGTTCATTACCTTTCAATATCATTTCGATAACAAGAGGAGATCTTTTGCAAGCTCCTGTTTTTCTTATTAGATGGTCTAATTTTAGAAACAAAGGAGAGTAGGAGTTAAAAATAGGAATAAGTTTATATACATCCCATAGATATATTTGTATGTGTGCATATACATACATACATATATGTATTTATACATATATGGATATGTATATGTATGTATGTACACACATATTGTATCCAAATAATATTTTAGAAAGTAATATAGAAAATAATATTGAACTTAAAAATATCTAAGTAGAATGTATTCATTATTACTATGATTTGAATTTAAAACTTTGAAATTTTGAAACAAAGATTATGGGTATAATTAGACAAGGTCTGCTTACTTTGTATAGTATCAAATATGTTGATCCTAGTAATAAATAGTCAACATGGACCAAAATGTTAGTAAATATAGAGGATTTAACCACCTCACCATTACATTATTTCATATCTACGGTAGCTTGAGAGTAACTTCTCAAGGCTAACTACTTACCTATGCACTACATGCATAGATAGTTAAATGCTTCTTATATATAGAAAATAAATCCTATGTATGTTTGATATATTTTTAGATACATGGAAATTAAATTATGTATAAAATATTATATAATGGTTTGAGGATTGGATAAATACTCCTTATATAATTACTCAAGTAAAACTGAAGACTATTTTGCCTAAGATGCTCCTATTAGTTTTAAAACTATGGTACATGGTTTAAAGGAAATCAAGAAATAAAAATGAAATTTAAAAATAATAAAAATTTAAAAAAATTATGCAAGGAAACCATGAATTCTAAATCCTTGAGCTCAAAGATAGAATGTCTTAAATGTCTAGAAATTAGAAACTTAGCAAAAACCCTACAAACAAAAATTTAAAAATAAAAAATTGATAGAAATAATATTATAGGTTCACCAATATGTGTTACCCTATTTTTAATAAATAAAATAATAAATATATGATTATATGTGTAAAAATGTTGTATCCAAAATGTAAAGATGTATAATAATCAACAAATCTGATTTTGACAATTGATAAATATGAAAAACTGTTAATTTTAGAAAACATTAAGAAGAGGTGTAATTATCTCATACACATATTTTTATTAACCATTTCAGATATCTAAAAGTGGAAATAAACAAAATATGTGATGGTGCATGCTCAAAATCAAGAACATAATGTGAAACTTCTTCTGGATGTGACTATTGTAAATAGAAAAGAGAATGATATCATTCATGTATATTCATCACATACTTGTCCCATTTGACTATAATAAATGGATGATGAGAAAGGAAAAACAAATAAAACTCTGATGATGAAAGATTAGAAATAGAATCAATGTGTAACTTTGAATAGGGCCATTGTATACAGACAACATTATGATAACATTTGATTCCATTGAGTGCAGACTTTCTCTAGTCAAATATAAAGGAAAATGTATTGATGCATGTTTTGCACCTTTGTCTAATGAGTGATAGAAAGTGGTGATAATATATTAATTATAATTTGTATTTATATGTAAATCTATGATATTTTCCTGTATCTTAATTTATGAAATTTGTAGGAAGATAATAAATACTAATTTAAAATGTGGAAACTATTTATTATTTTGCTCGAGATGCAACCAATTTAATTGGAGAAGAACACATAAGTGCTCCTATCTTCCCAAAGTGGACATGACCTGAAATATGAGGGATAACTATCCTAAGAAGGAGATGGTTTAAAGGTGATTTTTAATAGTATGAGCATTGTAATTTTTAATTTATGTGTAATAATGATGACAAAAAAGGATCAAGTCCAGATATAGATAAAAAATTTAGGTGAATGATGAATAAGAGTCATGTAATTAGGTTCAAATCATGTGGTTTACGATACATGTGTGAAGAATTATAATTTTAAATTTCATGTGATTAGATTTATGTGTATATAGTGGGAGAATGTAATTGAATTTCATTACTTAGGAGAGGAGGTAAAGCCCTTTCACTCACTAGGGTTAATATTACACTGACATGTATAATAAAACTACATTTTATTTGATTATATGTGTGTAGGATATGTGTCTAAATATCCTTAAAATGTTTCATGAGTCAACTAACTTGTACACACTCTTTTGTTACATATTTGTTGAGTATTGGGTAAGATACCAAAGGAGAAGATAAATAATAAAATTTGCCTGTTGATTTTGAAAAGAAAAGATATAGTATTTTTTTAATTAGTGTGAATAGTGACATATAAATATTCATAATCTAAAATTATCTAATGTTTAAAATCATAAAAAGGATTTAAAACAGGATATAAATATATGTGAAGAATTATAATCCTATTGATTTTGTCTAGTACATAATTGATGCTTCATCTATTCTATCCTAATGACATTTAGTAGTCATATTTGTATTGTTCTAGGAAAATTAACTCCAAACCCATGTTTCAATCTCAAAATTCTATAATTCTTCCATATTTGTAAGACTATTTTAATTTGCTTTTCTTTCATTGTTATTGATTTCTTGCTCATCTATTTATTCCATTTATATATATTTTAGGTTTGATAATATATATGACTTTTACATTGGTATGAATTATTAATGATATTTCTTGTGCCTTGATTTTAATTAGTTCAATTAATAATTTTATTTACCCTTGTGCAATAAATAGTTAAAAATTTTGGTGAACATGGATTTAGTGATCATCTGACCTAGGTTTTCATAACATTGATCTATTTTTTCCTTATTTTCTAATTTATTTTAGAATTTCATTCAAACACTCTTTTTTTTTGTGCCTTATAATCAGGGTTCATTTTGATTGGAACATGTTAACTATTATTATATTTGATTCTATTTCTCTTATTAGCTTACAATAGTATTTTATTTCTTCTTTTTTTTCATGTAAAGGTCATATTTAATGCTACATTAATTAATAAAATGGCATGGGGAGTATTTAGATTAAACATGTTCTTAGGATTTCCCTTATGGTGGCTATATAAATGCTTATCATTGTTTCTATAGCTTATTTCCTTTCCATTTATCATAGAAAAATAGCTTATATACTGAGACATAATAAGATTTTTTTAGATTCTTTAGGTGATGATATTATTGTAAATTATAATTTTTTCCCATCCTAGTAGTGATATCCATTGTATTACTATTATGTTATGAATAAATTTCATAAAAACAAGCATTTGTAGACCACACAATATTACTATCCATGTTTCTTCCTCTCTAATTCAAGTTGGGGTTAATGACAAACACACCTCCTAAATATTGTATGCTCCCCAATCCTCTTTATATGATTAGTATCCAAGTATGTGAGCCTTAATATCTTGTAGACAAAAATCAAAATACACATGCCAAGATTTCCATCCTTGATTTACACAAAAGACCAAATAATTTTAAAGACATTTTGTGATGGCTCGAGTGATGTTAATCTGTTAGTGAAACTAAACTAGATTACTTTTAATATATTTTGAACACATTGAAATATTATCAAAATATCACCTCTTTTGAATTCAATGAATTTCCTTCAAAGGAAAATATCGACCAAAATATTCCATTGTACATTCAAGATTTTATTCAAACACATGGTATTAAATGTGTCCATGTCTATAATGATTCATTATTGAATAATTTTAGTGAGACCTTCATTAATTCACTGTAATTTAATCATATGCCCATTATATATTTTCATATGGGAATGAGAATATTTCATAATCAACCATGATGAGCTTTATGAATAATTACATTAAACATAATTATTAGGCTTAAAATTCTAGGTATACATTATACAGCAATGTATAATATAGTTAACTACAATATTTTACATGGTAGACCATGGATTAATGATATAAATATGATTCCATATGAGTTATATATATATATATATATATATATATATATATATATATATATATATATATATATATATATATATATATATATATGGTTATGATTTTTTTATAGGATAAGTCTTTATGCGGGTTTTATAACTTTTCAATACTAAAAAGGCACATCATCTGCAAGATAAGTATATATGAAACCACCATGTAATTGTTTTAATATATATATATATATATATATATATATATATATATATATTATATATATATATATAATTAAAACAATTACATGGTGGTTTCATATATACTTATCTTGCAGATGATGTGCCTTTTTAGTATTGAAAAGTTATAAAACCTGCATAAAGACTTATCCTGTAACTAAACTAATCTTAACCAAAGATTATACCACCACAAAAATATACTAACAAAGAAATAATTTATATATATATATTTTCATTTAAATTGTTATTACCCATCAGGATATTCATGATCATGATGATGAATACAACCCTGATAGCATAGATGAGCAACTATCGAAGCTCAACTCTTTACCATGTGGTCTTGGGAAATATAGAGATTAAATGCATACATTTATTAGAAAATTATATTATACTCCTTCATATTATGGATATTACTTCCCATCATCAATGATTAATGATATAGAATATTATAATGATAAATGGAAAAAACTTATGATTAACACTTACTTCAAAACTAATAAAACAAAACAACCTATTGGGTTCATCAAAACTACATTAGGAAAATATGGAAAGGGATACATATGTAAAAATAATATTGGATACAAAGGTAAATATTTAATGTTAAATTAAAAATGAATTAAGGATCCAATAATATTAACTCCTTGTCAGTTCAAACTAGGTCTTGTTTATAGTGTAAACACTACAGCTAAAGATAAATCCTTTCTAGATCATGAGATTATTTATGATTTTAATAAAAATTTATTATTTAACACATAAAATATTAAATTTTCACTTCCCAAATTTTATTACATCTCATAAAAATTAAATTTTAAAATGATAAATTTTTATATAATCACTTTTCCAAGTCAAATTAGAATCACGTGAATCATTGAAGTGGAACAAATCAAAAACATGCAACCTTCAAACCTCAAAGATCATATTCCTCAAAGAAGTAATATTAAGTACTCAATCAATAAAATAAATAATTTAAAAAAAAAAAACTTCTATGCATTAGAAGTCATTTATCCATGCCCATAGGATGTCTCATGTTCAATATATACAAATAAGTACCCTAGTAGAAAGTACATATAGTTCAATATCGAAAGGCTATCAAATTCGTGCACTATGTTTTAATGATGGACTACTAAATTAACTTTATTTTCATAAAAAAAAACTGCTTCCAAACATAAAACTTACAATGATTCTCCTTATATTAAATAAATAAGATCATGGACTTTGCAGCTGGATCTGAGGATATTATGGTCACACTTTTTTCCACCTTACATTGATTTGACTATACTTTTTCAACCACTCGCTTTTATTTCACTTATTTGAGTTTTCATGAATTCTTTACACTTAAATTTTATACTTTCCTTTTGATTTTTCTTCCTTGGAGTTTTACTTTCTTAATTTTTTTCCTTATTTGTCACTTTATGTGCACACACTTTATTTTCCTTCTTTGGCCACCACATATCTTCATAACCTTTTCTTGAAAACAATCTATTTGGTAAAATTTCCTTCCTATATTTCAATTACACACTTCATACATCTATAAATGATGTATGATTTAGATAATTACATTTGACTATAGTAACCATCACATATGTTTTATATTATGCATTGAAATTTATTTATTTTTGTTATGTGTCCTCAATTATGTGGGACTTGATAGATGTGAGAAGACGTAAGGATTTGGAATTTATGAGCATCACATGTAATTATTTTATAATTAGAATGTAATTAGTTTATAAAAATTTACTTTAATAGATCCTAGTTAGGTCTAATCTATTATATGAAGGTAAATTGGGGGGAAACCAAGCACATTTGGGTATTAGAATCAAGCATGTTTGAGTGCCATTTGTCATTATTACATGATCAAATGACATTAATATAAAAAATATATTGGATTACTTGTTTATTAGGTGTAATTAGACACATGAAGGTGTATTTTTGGATAATATGGAATATGTGATAACCATTTTTGTTATATTTAAGAAAAAATGACCAAATTCAGCTGTAATTAAATATAAATACATAGAATTAGAGAAATGTTTTAATATATGAGGACCATTTTTCATTTTTTTTGGATAAAATGTCATATTTTATTCAAAAAAGATTTAATTTGGTCCCAATTAAGTTTTATAAGGTACATGAATGTAGATTTGGGGGAAATCATGCATGTTTAAGAACCATTTACCATTATTTTTGTGATTAAATATAATTATATGAGTATATTTTATTAATTAGGCCTTGAATAGGTTATATTATATATGTGTAGGTAAATTTAGTGAAACTTGGCCATATATGAGCATTATTAGTATTTACTGTGTGATCAAATGTTTTAATAACAAAAAATTGACAAGATTAGGCTCTAATTAGGTGAAATCAAATAGATGTGGGTATATTTATGGAACTTTGGGTATATATGAGCACAATTTTCCTTTATTACATCATATAATATCATTTTATGAGTAAATTTAACTAAATTAGATCCTAATTAAGTGATGGCAAGCACATTTGAACACCATTTATCAATATTTCATGATCAAACATTATTATTTGAGGAAATTTGACAAAATTAGGGCATAATTAGGTGTGATCAGATACAAAAAGGCATATTTATGGAAAATTGGGAAAATATGAGAGTCACTTGTCTTGATCTATACTCTATTATTTTTAATTCAAAACAATTAACCATATTAGGTCTTGAACAAGTGTTATTGGATAAGTGTAGGTAAATATAGAGAAAATTGGGCATATATTAACACCATTTGTCACTATTTCATGACTAAATTTTAATTTTTGAGAAATTTTAATTGAATTAGGCCTTGATTAGGTGGTATTAGGTATATAAAGGTAAATTTAGTGAAAATCACGCATGTTGGAGCACCAATTATCATATTTTCATGTTTGAATGTCATTATTTGAGAAAAACTTATTGGGTTACACCCAAATTAGGTGAAAATGGATATTTATTGGTAGGCGTGAGGGAAATTGGCCATATTTTAGCACCATGTGTCATTATTTCATGAGAGAAGATCATTTGAAATTAATTTTTATGTAATTAGACACTAATTACGTGTGATCAAATACATGAAGGTAGATTCAGTGAAATTTTGGATTGCACATGAGAACTATTTATCACTATATTATGAGCCAATGTCATTATTTATGTAAATTTGTCTATATTAGGCCCTATTTGGGGTTATTGGGTATATTTATGTACATATATAGGGTAAGTAGACACATATAAGCACCATTTATGATTATTTCATGAGTAAAGATCATTTTAAAGTATCTTTAATGTAATTAGACCCTCATTAGGTGTGATCATATATATGAAGGTAGATCTGGAGAAATTTTAGAATAAATGGGAACTATTTATCACTATATTATGAATTAATGTCATATATTTGAGTATTTTTATGGACTTTAGGTCCTAATTGGGTGTGATTGGGTATATCTATGTACACACAGATTAAATAGGGACATATAATCACTATTTATGATTATTTTATGATTGAATGTTAATATGTTAGATAATTTGATAAGATTAGGCCTTGTTTACTAAATTTGGTCTAAACACCAAACAATACGCATAGTCCAAGAGTTTAATGAAAGGATCAGGATCCTAAGGCTAGGAGGGTCTAATGTTTCAGTGTGAGTGGATTTTTGTATAGAATAAGTGGACCCAATAATATCATGAAAAGTGCAAATATTTTGAAACATTTTGTGTTCACTTAAAGTGTATGTTGTCAGTTTGTAAAGGGATAAATATAAAGTGTTGTAGAGACCCTATGGGATGACAACAGTGCTTTAAATGAGTATAGACATACATGGCATTCATTTAGTTCTTCACTGTGTGCATTTAGACATTTTAAGTCAAGTGGCATAAATTTTGAGTAGGCACTTTGCTGACATCATAATTGACATGCATGGATGAGTTAAGGAGAAGTGATCATATGGGTTTGTTCATTTTAGTCCAAGAAACATATGCATCAAGTTTCAAGTCATCCATCAAAGCACATCAAAAGATATGAAGACCTAAAGTTGGCCTGTAATACAAATTCTGCTAAGTTTCCATATTTTTGAAGAAGCTCAAATAGAGCCAAGTGAGCATATTGACAAAGCCATATCTTATGTGTGTGGAATTCATATTAAAAATAAATCATATGGGTTTGTTTATCTTAGTCCTTAGTTGCTATATGCTAAGTTTCAAATCATTCATCGAAGTATGGTAGAAGCTATGCATATTCAAAGTTGGCTCCTTAGTCAAATTTTGCTATGTTTCGCATACTTAGCCAACTAAACTAGACCGTCATCAGGATGTCATGCTAGAATAAATAGACCAGTAAACTTGAGCATTTTATATCTTCACTCAGAAGATTCACAAGACCAGTGGATCAAATGGGTTCTTCCTTTTTAGTATCAATAACATCTCCTACAAGTTTGGTTCCTCCATGATTCTTGCACTTAAATATCCAATCCTTCAAAGTTGGACAAAAAACATAAGACATTCACATAGACATCAAGTTTTAGACAGAGAAAAAGAAATACATTTGAGATTAAATTTTATTGGTGTACTAATGTTAATGATGTTCATTTTAAAATCATTTTATGGGAGCAAGGATGTCAATTTTAATATTATGAAGTAGCCGTTGGATTTCAAATAGTGAGTCTCAATAGACCAATGGTTGGTGTTTGATTGAGCATTCAGATATAATAGTCAGTAGAGGTCAAAAAGGTTAGAGGATCCTCAGAGAAAAATTGTGTATAACAAGTGGCCCAATCAAATTTAGTTGGTGGATTATTGATGGCTCATGGTCATCCATGTATAAATAGATCAACAAAGAGAGCAGAGTCAATAAATCAAAGTATCTACAAAGCAAATCTAGATTAAATCGGTATAGTTGTTTGGATGCTAAAATTATTAGATAGGTTAAATTTAGTTATTAAACCTCTTATGTCTAATTTAAAATAGGATAGGAAGATTATATAAACCAACAAGATTGGTTGGTGGAAGTGATAAAAGGAACAAAATATGTCAAAAGAATGAAAATAGACGTCAACATCAGAAATAAAATGCATGTGTTTGAGAACTTAAGTGTGTACATATTATTGATTTATTGTCAATGATGTCTCTAAGGTGTCAAAGGGAGTTCATGAGGTGTCATGTATGCTAGTAAGTCAATGACAAAGTGTGCCTTAGTGATCATGCATGGACCTTGCAGTGTTTTATGTGTTAGGCATGATGATAAATGTTGATGATGTGTTGACCATGTTTGAGGGGTCATATGGGGTGTAAGGATTGTTTGGTGTACTTTGGGAAGTGAAATGAATATATCTACGTAGTCTTGTGAAGTTATAATTTATCCTAGTCATCTTGGAAAAATTTCTTGAGTAAGCAGATTGATGATATCAGCATTCACATGTGTGAAGGTGTTAGAAGAATGTGGTCACACAGGGTTTTTTAGATTTGTGCCTAGAGAATGTATTTCAAATTTTATAACTTGATATAATATCTATAAAAATTTATGATGGTTAAAAGTTTATCTCCTAGGAAAATTTTAGTGTTTTCCATACTTAGGCCAAATTCTCATTAAAAACTCACTGTTAGAATTCAAATATTTGAATATACAAAGGAGAACCAATATGAAAAGTTTTAACTATAACTCTTGAATATGGATGAATTTGATGATGGAGTAAAAATAAAAGTGGTAGATAGATTCAAGTTAAATATATAAAAATTAATTTTAAGGTTCTATTAGTCATGGAATTACATTTATTATGGTTCAAAGTTGACTGAGGGTTTGACTTTCTTCTACAAATGACCCGAGGAGGATCTTCAAGCTTCTCTTGATGGTGTTTAAATGTTTCATGCTGAATTATCTATTAGATAGTGTTTTAGACACCCAAAATATCATTTTTTTGGATTTTTGAGGTTTGACCAATCCATATTTAGTATGAACCATCTCTTGGAAGTTGACTATTTGCACATTCATGGTGTTTTCAAGCACAAGGCAATTTACTGAAAGGTTTTACATATGAATAGGAGTGTAGTGATGAACGTAATAAATTGAGGGTTTTTTATGGGTCATGTGTCATGGGCATATGTGATTTTGAGTGGTCTTGTCTTTCTATTTTATATTTCCAAAGTGTTAAAGGGATGAATAGGTCTTTATGGACCTAAAAGTGTTACTTAGGCCTAATTGAAAGGTGTTGTTACTTAAGGTTGATCTGTCAAAGCTATGGTTGACCTATGTAGGTGGTGTTGATATTTTTTTAAGTGGTATATAATCCTTAAGGTTAAAGGAATGTCTTATGGTGGACCAATAAGGTGGTGATCATGAAGGCTTCTAGAGTTGATTAGCAAGGAATAGTGAAATGTGAGTAAGTTTAGTGGATGGATTGAAGCTAAAAGTAGTATGAGAAATATGTGGGTGACCTAGAGGTCATATTTATAATTTTATAGTAGTTTTTAATAGGTTTTATGATTGGGAATGATCGAAGACGTGTAGAGTGATCCAAAAGGTTGTTTTGGATGCATTATTTGTGTGTGAAGGCTTGATAAAGTGTGAAGGTTTGAAGAAAGCTATTATTCATTGTTTCTCCATCAAATTGGAATTCAGTCAAATTTATATAGGTGTATATATCATAATGTGTTGTGTGGGTACTCAACATCTAAGGCAAGTGGGTACTTGTCCATGCTTAGGGGTTGGTGGTCCTTATGAAGTGGGTGCTTCACTTAAGTCTCTTGTTTGTCATATCTTATATTGCTTTATTCCATGTGTTTGTAAGCTTAAGAGTGGATTTTAACCCCCATGAAGGTTTCCCACATAATTCATGTGTAATGTGATTTGATCTTACATGGTTTTCTTTGTTTTATTGTAATCAATGATTTATATGTTTCATAAATGCTTATGTTGAATGGCTAAGAGTTTGAAGGATTAGAATTGAATTTTAGTTTCTTAAATTATTGATTCACCCCCCCCCCCCATCTCTTAGTGATTATAGGTATAACAATTGGTATCATATCCACACCTTATTTGCAAGTTTAACCACTTGAAGGTGATCAAAGGTATAATGGGTACTCATGAAATGCAAGGTAGTTTCTATACTAAATAATCACCATTGTTCAATGGATCCAACTATACTATTTGTATTAAAAGGATGAAGACCAACATCATGTCTACAGGTTTTAACATTTGGAAATCTATTATGGATGGTTGTTCTACACCCCCTACTCCTCTAGCTAGTGAAACTCACAAGATGTTGAGTGAGAATAATTATAAATCTAGGAATGTTATCATTTTTGGCCTATCAAAGGCTAAATTGACCAAGGTAATCCATTATGAGTCTGCCAAGTAAATTTGGAACAAATTACAGACAATATATGAAAGGGATTCAAAGGCTAATTTGACTAAATTATAGACCTATCAAAGGTAATTTAAGGGCCTCAAAATGAAGGAAGAAGATACTATGGCATCCTATCTTCTAAGGGGTGATGAGGTGGTGAACATGATCAGAGGTCTTCTAAAGGATATTTAAGAAGCTAATGTAGTATAGAAAGTATTAAATTCTCTCATACTTAATTTTTATTCAAAAATTTATACTATAGAATAAATTTAAGATCTTAAAAAGATGAAGATGGATGAATTACATGACATTCTTACTACCTATGAGATGATAGTCAATGAGGACAAACCATAAAAGAAGGAAGAAACCTTCAATGTGATCAAGGAGATAAAATGAAAAAAATCAAGTTAAGACTTGAAGACATTGATATTAATTAAGATCAACTTGAAGCCATGATTTATAAAAAGTTAAATATAAGATCCAATAAATATGAAGGGAAGACTCCTCTTAATTTTTTTTCATGTGGTAAAGCTGGTCATTTTGCAACTAAGTGCCTAGATAGAGGTAAGTCTGAATATAAGGAAGATCATAATGAATCTCACAAGGATGAGCACAAGAAAACTAAGGGTCCTAAAAAGTACAAAAATTTATTCAACAAGAGAAATGGCAAAAAAGAGTCACACAAAGGTAGTAAGAGTCTTTACCATAAATAACATGGTGACTAATCTATTGAAGAAGAAGGAAACACGTCAGAAAGTGATGATTCATCTCATTATGAGAACAAATAAACATTGTTTATGGATATTAAGGATGATGAAGGTGAATGTTATTTAGGAATGGATCTCTTTTGTGGAGATAGTTGAGAGGAATAAGATGATAAAGTCACTCTTGAAGACAAATATTTGAATATATTAGAAGAGTCAAAGATTCTACAAGGAAAGAATAGAAAGGAAGCATCCTTGGTCAATACCTATGAGGAGAAAATTGGTTTCTTTAAATAAAGGTTGAGCAATGAAGTCAAAGATCATGATGAGATCACTCAACATCTTGAAACTTAGGTTTGTACCCTTGTTAAATAGGTAAAGAGTAAGGATGAAAAATGTGTCAAATATAAATCAGAGATGGAGTCTTTTTAGATGAAACTAGATCAAGCTATGAGCAAGCTTGAAAGATATCAAAAATTTGAAAAAAATTACATTCGATCTTAATGACATATTGAGCATTCAAAAGGTCTCAAGTGACAAGTAAGGTCTATGGTTCCATGAAGATGTTAAAAAAGAAAGAAGTTTGAGAATATAGTGATGATAGATCAGAAGACTAGTCATGTTAAGGAGATTGATAGTAAAGACAATAATGATGTCAATATAAATAGGAAGGATAACTTCAAAAGATAAAAACATTAAAATTAAATCAAGAAACTCAATGTAATTATGTATGATAACTCCTTCAATGGTTATCGTTATTCTTGTCATCAGTTTGGTCATAGGATCATTTATTGAAAAATAAAATATCCTAATTAGAGATTTACATGGAATTAAAAATAAGATAATGATAGGAATAAAGAATATATTTACTCAAGATAGTCAACTAGTCCACAAGGAAAGCATGTAATCTTGTGTTATAGGTGTCAAGGGATTGGTCATATTCCAAGGTTTTACAATGCCTTTATTAGGAAGTCAAATGATTAGGTGCATAAATGGGATAATAAAACTTCAGTGAGTCATTATGTAACCCATACAGAAGGTATGTATAATCAAAAAAACTTATTTTGTTTCAATTGTCAAGAGAGAGGTCACATAGCAAGGTTCTGTGGGAATGGTTAGATTTCTACATCAAATAATGTCAATCCTAACATGAAAAAAAGGATCCATAATGAATGGAGACCTAATGAGGTGAATGAAAAAAAGGTTCAAAATGGATTATTTGTCATGACATAATAGGGTATAGGTTCAAGTGTCAAATAACAAGTCTTATTTTACCTTGTAGACAAAAGAATCAAACAAGATTCCAAGTCTGAAGGCAAAAATGAATTTAAGGACTCATTCAAATTCAATTTGATGATGAGGTAGGAGTAAAATCTAAATGAGATAATGGAGATGTGGGATTCTCCTTTTTTTTTGGACCTTTATTCTCTCTATGAAAATTGGGTGTCTCTACCTATGATTCTTTAGAGACATCTTTCATATGTAGAAGCAAGTGTGTGTGCCTTAGGTGATATACATGAGGCTATAATCCATACATAAGTATGAAGAGTTGTTGGTTGGTCTTTAATACCAATTCCTTTATGGTATAAAATTGATGATATTATGTCACCAAGCCTTATATAAATCAATAAAAGGTTATTGGTTAAGGGGGAAAAATAATTTCATGAGCTTGCTCCAAAGGTTTGTGATGAAAGGCTTCAAGAAATCTATTTAGGGACACTAGTCCTAAAGGCATCTTTTAGTCAATCTTTGAAGGTTGGTCTAGTTGTTAAAATATTTAATAATGAATGTAAGATTTATTTAAATGTGAATATTATTTTTCCAAGTATATTACATGGGTTAAAATGTGCTAAGTTGGTCAAAGGAACCATTCATGACCATTTGTTCAATTTGATCATTTTACTCAGTGTTCATTACCTAGTATGTGTTCATCATGCAAAATTGTTACATTTGAGGTCTAAAAATCTAACCAAGGGTTGATTAAAATTATATTAAATGTGTCTAAGTTCAAAATTTTGCATTTATATGTTCTAATTCTCCCATTATTATTTTATGGTGTTTTGGAATAGTGGCAGGGGTATACACAGGGTCTGTAGACACAATCGGGAGTTTTCTAGGTTTCAAATCAAAATTAATGAGTGTTCAAGATGAATTTATGGAATATAAATGTGTGCTCACCTCATAAAGGTGTGTTCTAGGTGGTATCATATTTTTAATGCCTCTTAAGGGCAAGTTGAAGAATTTTGATGGCTCTCAGGTATGATTATCTCTGTTTAAGGGCTAGTAGGACAAAAACTAGATTCATGGTTTAATGGGTTACCTAAGGATTCATACCTCAATAATTGGTACAGTGGTGTGTATAGATGACCTACATGTGTGAGATAAGTTTCATGAGTTGGTGTTGACCGAAATATGGTAAATTGACCACATTTTTCTTTAATGCCCTAGTGTTTTAGCCTATATGGGTTAATGACCCTACCAAAGGAGTTGATATCTAAAGTTAATTAATTTGTTAAAATGGCGAAATGGGTTCTTAGAAATTAATTTATAGTCATATTGAAGTGTATGGTTTGTTCTATGGTTGAACATGTGTGCAAATGGAGGGTTAATTGATAGGTTAGTTTGTTAAGGAGCTATGGCATAGAGGAGGAATTTGATTATGTAAATTGGCTTGAATGAGGGTGAATATTATTTTACATCACATATGAAATTTCATGTCATGAATGTATCTCCACAAAAAATTATGCGATCTACAAGGTTTAGGTAGGGCTAATAGGCCTCTAGATAAGGCTAGGTGTTTCAAAGGGACTGTTTGGTCATTTTCTACAAAATACCAAGGTATGATTGTTATAATATGAGTTTTTAGTATAATTTGGGAATATTTCATGTTTTAATAATGGTTTGAACATCTATTAGTGATGATGGAAATGGCTTGTGTGAGAAAATTTGAAGGCAACTATGAAGTTTCATCATGGTTGAAGATGGTCTGAAGGTGCTCAAGGGGTTAAAAATATCAAGTGACTTAGGATGAGTCCTTATCAGTGTTATTAAAGTGTTATTACTCTTATTTTCTTGATATTGTTCATTTCTTATTCACAGAGTAGTGCATGGTCAAAGAAAAGCATTATCAATGAGCACATTTGAGGTAGTCATGGTAATAAATAGTATGTGTATTGATAGGGGTAGTTTTTATTATCTATAAGATTAGGTACCTTATTGATGTTGGATTTTAAAATAGTTATAGGTCCTTAAGATCATTAGGTAAGCCAAGTTTGTCATTGTGTCAAACGGGGAGAAAGTGTTTATGAAGGGAGAAATATTATGCACAGAGCTTTGTGTTAGTATTTACAAGTGTCGACATCAATGACAAAGGGGGAGATTATTGATGTGTTTTCAATGATGTCTCCAAGGTGTAAAATAGAGTTCATGATGTGTCATGTATGCTAGTAGGTCAATGAAAAGGTGTGACTTAGTGATCATGCATAGACCTTACAATATTTTCCTGGTTAGGCAAGATGATAGATGTTGATGATATGTTGACCATGATTGAGGGGTCATACAGGGTTTAAGGAGTTCTTTTTGTACTTCTATAAGTGAAATAATTAATCTAAGTAGTCTTGTGAAGGTCTAAGTTATCCTAGTTATCTTAGCAGAATTTCTTGAGTAAGTAGATTGATGACATCAACATTCACATGTGTGAAGCTGTCAAAAGAAATTGATCACCTGGTTTGTTCATATTTTTGTGTAGATCATGTTTTTAAAATATAATATATTGACATGATGTATATCAAAATTTATGATGGTGCAAATTTTCTCTCTTAGGTAGATTTCATTGTTTTCCATACTTAGCCAAATTTGCATTAAAAATTGACCATTGGAATTCAAATATTTAAATTTACAAAGGAAAAATAGTTGAAAATGTTTTACCTATAACTTTTGATGATGGATGAATTTGATAATGGATTAAAAAATAAAGTTTTATATAACTTAAAGTTAAATCTAGGAAAATTGATTTGGGGGTTTGACAGGCACACAATTGCAATTATTGCGGTTCAAATTTGAGTAAGGGTTTGATTATCTTCTACAAGTGACACAATAAGGATGATTGAGTTTTTATTAATGGTGTTTGGATGTTTCATGTTGAATTATCAATTGGATAGTTTTTTAGACTCATTGAGGATCATCTATATGCATTTTGGAGTTTGACCAATCTGTATTTAGTATGAATAATTGCTTGTAAGTTGATTATTTGTTAGTTCATGGTGTTTTCATGCACAAGGCATTGATTGAAATGTTTTTCATATGTAGAGGAGTGTATTGATGAATGGAATAACTTGAGGATGTTTTAGGGTTAATTTTTCATTGACCTATGGGCTTTGAAGTGGTCTTGTGTTTTTATTTTATCTTGATGAAGTGTTAAATGGGTTAATAGTTATCTATGGACCTAAAAGGGTTACTTAGGCCTAATTGAAAGGTGTTATTTCTTAAGGGTGAACTATCAAAGCTATGGCTGACCTATGTAGGTGGTGTTGATATTTTTATAAGTGGGATAGAAGCCTTTAGGTTTAAGGAATGTCTTGTGGCGGAACAAGAAGGTGGTGATCATGAAGGTTTTATAAAGACCATAAACAAAGATAAAGGCTTCTAGATTTCATGAGCGAAGAATAGTGAAGTGTGAGTAAGATTGGTGGATGGATTGAAGACTAGAGAAGTGTGAGGAATATGTGTGTGACCTAGAATTCATATTTATAATGTTACAATAATGTTTTTTAAGTTTGATGATTGAGAATGAGTGAAAGAGTGTAGAGTGATCCAAAAGGTTGTTTTGGATGCATTGCTTGTTTGTGAAGGCTTGATAAAGTGTGAATGGTTGAAGAGAGATATTATTCAATTTTTATCCATCAGATTGGAAGGAAATTAGAGATTTAGAGGTGTATATATTATAAGGTGTTGTGTGGGTTCTCAACATCTAGGGCAAGTGGATTCTTGTCCATGCTTAGGGGTTGGTGTCCCTTATGAAGCAGGTGCTTCACTAAAGTATCTTGTTTGTGATCTCTTATAGGACTATAGTCCATGTATTTTTAGGATTGAGAGTGGGTTTTAACCCCCATGAGGGTTTTCCATATAATTCATGTGTTATGTGCTTTGATCTTACATGGTTTTCTTTGGTCATTGCAATGAATGGTTTATATGATTCATGAATGCTTTTATTGAATGGCTATGAGTTTCAAGGATTGGAGTTGAAGTTGATTTACTTGCATCACTAATTCACCCCCTTCAATTATTGTACCTCTAATACACACCAAGAGTTTCTAAACATATTTTCTAACATCATCTGTTGATTGGCACATTTTTGGGCTCAATATTTGGCTCATCTTTAGGCTCATTATTTATCTTTAGGATAGAATCATTAGCTAAATGAGTATATTTGGCATGCAACCAATATCCTTTCTGGATAAATATTATACCTTCCAAATCATAAATTCCAACTTCAACATCAATAAATTTTCTCCCAACACCAAACATTATCACAGTTTGATGCCTCAAGTGAGGGTTCATGTTTCATCTCAAGGAAATATGCACTAGGAAATACTTTATCAAGTAAAGATGACTTTAAAAATGTGATCTCTAATGGTGATGGTGATATTAACAAGGTGAATCATAGAAGAGGAGAAACAAGGATTGGTAAAATGCATGCAAATAATATGAATTCCAACTATAGTGAAAATAATTAATGTGAAAACAAGTTTGGAATCCCATGGACAAATCATAAGTAAATTTTCCAAAGGCATTGACTTAGCAGAGTAGCTCAAGAATGTGGAAGTGTTTTACACATTTTCATTTTTATAAATGTCCATCTAGGTTCTTGAAACCCACAGAAGCCAAGAAGTGAAAATATATAAAAAAAAATCTGAGTCCTGGCTCAAACAAATGTTGAAATATGCAGCAAAATCAAAAGTAAATTTTTAAAAAAGTGAGTTGACTCAATGAAAATTTACAATAAAAATTTAAAAAGAGGCATTAACTAAATAAGTGAAGAGTGGATATGTGGAGATGTTATGCACTTTTGTAAATTTGCACCTAAGTCATGAAACCCCACCAAGAGCAAAAGTGCATAGAAGGTCCAAAAACTCGCCAAGGAAAAATGGATAAAAATGGTGTAGCTATCAGCATTAGGTTTAGCATTAACTTTCGAAGGGACTAAGGAGGTAAAAAGGAAAAGTTTTTTTCTCATTTACCTCCACCTCTCATTCTAATTCCTTGAGAATGAACAACTTGTATGGAATGGGCCAAGAAGGAGCCTTGATCCCATAACATGAAATAAAAAGTGGGACATGCTATCTCTTAGAATCTAAGGCAAGAATTTTTTTGAATACAAGGCCATTTTATGGTATCATGACAAAGATAGAGGCATTATTTGATGTGGATAAAGAGGAGGGAAACCATCATGGAGGCTTGAGTTTAAAAATGACTAGCCAGAATGAAAGAATTTTATTCTTTGTTATTCCCTCCATTATTTCATTCCTTATTATTTGTATGGAAAGTGGTAAATGTATCAAAAATTGGCACATCATCCTCATCCTAAATGGGCAAATTATTAGTTAAAAAATATGGAAAATTGGTTGCACATAAAGATAAAGTTTGTTATCACTCAAGAGGAATAATCTCCCATGAACTCAACTGCACCAAATTGGTAGCTGGGCGGATAAACCTTCATCATGACCTGGACAACTAGAATCATTACATTGTAGAGAATGAACTTACATGTGTATGCAAAAACATCTTCTAGTTGGATCATATTTCAAGAATATTCTAGGTGAGAATTTTCTTATTAAATTAAAGCGGACTTGTCCTCTTTACACGGGGTTAGGATTTTAAGCTTTTAGGAATATGCTCTTTACAGATGATTTTTTATTTTTGAATTTGTGATGTGTGTTTTTTGTCTTTATTGTTAACATGATTTCATTTTTGTATTCATTAGTAAATTCTAAGATCATTTAGGTATATGTTTCCCATGCTTCAGAGAAAATTCACCTTGATTTTCACCATGTCTACATTTTGAACATATATGTATGTAGATTTAATTAAATATTAATAGAAACTACTTGTGATTTATACTCTTTCTTAGCAATGGTGTAAAATGGCACATTCTTCTTGCATTGTCGATTGTGTATTTGGTTCTATGTCTCTTAATGATAGTCATTCTAGGCATGAACTCTAATTATAAGTTCTTCTATGTATTATGATTTGGGAATGTCTTGTTGATAATATTTTAAGGATATCCTAGATTTATGGATTTGATAGGAAAATGTTCTTGAGACTTTAATTTTCAATAGGTGCTTTATAGGTTTCGAGGATTATTTGAATGTTTGCATTGGATTGGTATCAATGAATGTAAATCATCATTGATAGTTTCTTTATCTTGTTTCCTAGTCTTTTAAATCCTAGATTGAATGATATCATTTTTTTTAAGGAATTCCCAGTGTTGAAAGCCATAACAACCCTTTAAAATATACCTAACTTATCGTACACATCCTACCCCTACAAGTAATACATGTTATTGAATATTTTAAATATTATTTACTTGTAGATGCATGAATATTGTAGATTTAAAATGTGTCTATGATTGATAATTAAAGGTTAGCATTGTAATTTTCCATTTTTCCATCAGTTTTTAATAGTTTATATAGAAATTAATTTTACAATCACATTACCATCTATCTTTAATAACATATGTCTCATTCAAAGGCATTTTCTTGGTCTATTTGAGAACTCCTCCCAAGTGGCTTGAGCAAGTTTGGTTATGTTTTTATCAGATATGTATGTGTGTCAATAATTCCTTGGAAATTGAACTATAGTATCCCTCCTTGTGACCAAGATACCCCATAATTTTTCTTACCTTGGTTTAGGTAGAGCCATAACTAGCAGTGAACTAACATACCATTTGTCAGTATCTTCTAGTCGTTATCTATGTTCAGTCAATCTTGATGTTAAACCCTTCACCAACTATGATAACATAATTTAGGTTTATCATCTTTGTTTGCCATATTTTCAAGTGTGGAAGGCTGAATTCTAGAGGTGTATAATTAGGAACAAACACTTGATTGGCATATTTGTCGAAGATAAGATCCTTAGAACTTGTGTTGCAAAAAATTCTTATAGATAAATGTTATTTGTTAATGTTTTAAAATGATTTGTTTTTTCGAACATGAATATGAATTTTAAGTGTATTTATTTTCCTATCTCATCAATGATTATAATAAAGTGTAATTTCAAAATATATCCTTGTATACCTATGATTTGTTATATCCTATAAGATTTATTATAGTGGTGACTGTAACATTTTATCTATCTTTGAAAGA
This sequence comes from Torreya grandis, assembly GCA_037957365.1. NCBI lineage: Eukaryota > Viridiplantae > Streptophyta > Pinopsida > Cupressales > Taxaceae > Torreya > Torreya grandis. The sequence continues at coordinate 623,061 of JARHVA010002907.1, forward strand.
TCGGTGCCCATTTTAATTGATTAAATTTTGAGGGTTCTCTTGTTTTAAAAATTAGAAGGATTAATATTTCCTTCAAAGGTTACTCATCAAATCATCTTGTCTTTGAGTTAATTGTGCATCATAGAATAAGGAGACAAATTTGGAGACCAATTTAAGGACAAATTTTTGTAGGAAAGGAGTGTCTAGACCATCATAATTATGGTATACTTAAACTTATTATTTTTCAAATTCCTTTGGTTGAGAATTATCATAGTTTTCCTTATAAACCAGAGTTTTATATTCCTATTTATTACCCAAAACCTTCTCAATAAGTTGAATCTCCTCCTAGGTTTAATCCCCCAAGATCACCTCATTCACCCCCTCACATCCCTTTGTCATTTGATCTTGACCCCACCACAAAACTAGTCATGAGGCCTAGAAATTAGGATGAAAATGAATGTTGTGCATTCAAGATTCATAGATTTCGACCTACTACCTTTGATGAAATGGAGGGTTACCCCAATGAAGTTCCAAATGAGGTAGTGAATCGACTCCCTAAGTATCAATGGAATAATGTAGTGACTAAAGAATAACATTTGAGGGATTTTCACATTATAATCGAAGATTATGAGGTTGAGCATGAGGATGTTTGGACTAAATTTTTTGTGCACACACTAGAACAAGATGCACATGAATGGCTCAATTCTCTTCCCCATGGATTAATAGAATCATGGGAAGAAATGAAGAATGCTTTAAAAATATAATATGGTGATAGAGTTAATCCTCATTTTTTTATTAAAATATTTGAAAACATAAATAAGAATCCAAATGAGTGTGTACATGAATTTAATGCAAGTTTTAATAATACTATGATAATGTTCCATGATAATATCAAAGCAAGTTATACTACTTTTTTGATTTAATACTATGATGTCTTCATAACAATGTAGGGTACTACTTGAGAGATAAGGTTCCCACAAATATGATGTTGACATTCAACATGGCCATTCATATTGAAAATGCTGTAAAGGTTGTGAGGAAGCCTCTAAATAAAAGGGTTGATGTAAAGTTAACCAATCTTTAAAAGTCTCAGTATATTAAGACTTCCAACCTTGAGGATACTATGAAAAACTTAGCTAATACTATCAATGATATGTCATACAAGTTCACTAGAGATGAGAAGTGGATTCCTCATGGATCATCTAATCAGGAGAGAAATTAATAAAAGAATCAAGAACAAGGGAGATCCTCATTCAATAATATATATAATGATAGAGGGAAGAGACCTACCTAAGATACATATCATAAATTAGTATAGAGGATTTGGGAAGGAGATTCCTAATCTATTGAATACCCTGGGTTAATGTTATACACTGTGATCTTGATATTGATTAGTGTGATAAACGCTTACTCCCCCATCCTCCTTGTGATTCTACTAAAATAATTGATGAAGATGTAGAGGAACCTAAATTTGTATCTAAAAATGATGAGATTATGATGTTTGACTCTCAAATATTTCAATATAAAATATCTGATCTCACATAACTATTGACTGTTATTGTCATTGATCAATTTTGGAGCATAGTGAGAGAATTATGTATCCCAACTCTCAAAAAATTTTATGATATAAATATGACACAAGCATATGAGTTTCGCAATCATAACTTTGAGTTTTGAGAAGAAACAAATAGGGTGTTTCTATACAACTGACTATCCCTACATATCTAAGGGCAGGGGATAAACATAAATAAGTTAAGAAAACCAAAGAATTCCTAGTTTTTCCAAACTGACACCTACTTCCCAAACTATCAAATAGAAAGGTTTTATAGCTAAGAATAGATAACCTTTGTTATCTATTATTCCTAAGGGCATGGATGATGTAAAATAAACACACCCTTAAAAAATACTATTAGAAATGCTAGTTTATCCCATCATGTTCCCCCTCTGACTTCAAATGACTATATTCTTATTGAAACTGTTATCACCCTTTCTCTGAATACTCCCCTTCCTCACTAAAATTTGTGTGATATGTCCCAGGTATTGAGTCAATTAAAAATCAATGTGCCACTTGTTGACCTGTTAAGAATACTAGAACACCGAATGAGAGAATTTGAATATTTGGAGTTTAATGAGAATAGAGTTTCCAATGAGACTACTTCACCCCCAATAATCTTAGATGATAATGAAGAGTCACATGAGGTTATTGAACTATCCTCAGAGGTTTATTTAAGAACTATATTGATAGAAATTCGGGTGGAGGTTGACCCTTTTTACACTATATTATTGATTAATGGTTTGATTGTTCACAACTGCATGTTTAATTCTAAAGCCTCTTGAAATTTAATGCCCTTAGGTGTCCTTAATGATCTTGGAGTAAAAATGACATCTACTTTTGGCAAGTTTTATACCATAGACTCATGAGAGGTACCAGTTATTGTACTAGTTAAAGGATTGGTAATGCAGTTGGTGATTCATCTAGGTAGTTTTTTAAACATAGATATGGTAGCTATGGATTGTCCTCCTAAGTGGGGAATGTTATTGTCAAGAAAATGGGCTTATAGAATGGGTGGTAGTGTTCATATAGACTTTTATTATGCTACCATTTAATTGGAGGGTAAGATGTTGAAACTTCATAGAGAGCCTAGAATGGTACATGTACTAGAAGATCCAAGGCATGCTCTAAATTAGGTTTTGTACATTGATGTGGGGGTTGAAACTTTATGAAAAATGTTGGTTGTGTTGAATAATTTTTAATTTTTTATGTTGGATCGAATAAAGAAAGTGATGATGTCTGGAGGATGTTTTTTGATGGGGCTTACTCTAATCTTGGAAATGGATTAGGGGTTGTCTTTAATGCCCCCAATAAGAAATATTTTAGGTTTTATTTCAAGTTATATTTTAAGTGAACTAATAACATTATGGAATATGAAGTAATCTTTCTTGGTTTGAGGATTGCTCACGAACATGGAATTTAAATTATGATTGTAGAGGGTGATTCAGAGTTAGTGGTTAAGTGGGTCTGAAATGGTTATGCCACCAAAAATAAAAGGTTAAAACAATATAGAAATGTTTTATGGGATTTGTTAGAATTATTTGACACATTCAATATTAGTCATCATGATAATGTTTCAATGAGGAAGATGATAGAATTGTAGGGTTGGCTGCTCAATTTGAAAGTGGGAATATGAAACCTCACTATCAGTATCAAGTGGATGTACTCATCAAACACTCAGTGCCAAATAACATTCATCATTCACAAATTTTTAATGAGGATGATCAAATAAAAAATTTTCTCAATTGTGAAGCATAATTTTAGGATCAAGTCATAGAATTGAAATCCATGGTACAAACTTGTGATGGAATAGAAACCTTGTTTTGGAAATATAACATTCATTTAAAGACAAACACTATCCCAAGAGGATTGGTGAGTTTTGAGATCTTTCGATGGAGCAGATAGAATTTAAAATAGAGATCTCTATCTCAAAAGATGTGATTGAATAGAATTTGTGCTCTAATGAAAATCCAAGAAACTTCTAGCTAGGTACTCGAGTACAAAATAAAATCAAGACTACATGTAATTGATAAATAAGTGTCAAGATTGCTTGGATTGGTCTTATTCTGAAATGAAAACATATAGAGAGGATATGTTTCAACATGTCATCCCATTACACCTTGGTAGAAAACTTTTCAGGAAAAAGCAAAGACCTATTAACCCCATTTTTGCTACCATGATGAAAAAAGAGTTAAATAAATTAAGGGACATTGAGATTATTCACTCCATCAGGAATTCATCATGGCTAGAAATCTTAGTCCCTATAAGAAAGAAGAATGGTGACATTTACTTGTGTGTATTTTAGAAATGTGAATAATATTTTTTTATGAGATGGATCCTTATCCATCTTACAACACTTGATCAGGGGAATAAATCCAAGACCTTTTATCTCATTATTTGGTCAACAAGACTCCATAATCAGATCAAGACTAGGAGAAAATAGAAAAATACCTAGATGATTTCTAAAGATATAAACAAGTTATTGTAAAAGAATATGAGAGACCCAAGACTACATTTACAAAACCTTGGGGAACTTATGTCTATATGAGAACGCTTTTTGGGTTAACGAATGCCGGTGTAATGTTTTAGAGAACTATGGATGTCTCTTTTTTAGGGGTAATTAATAAGTTTATTTTTTTGTACGAGGTTGACATTATAATGTACTCCATAAATAGAAAAGAGCATTTAGATCATCTAGAAAAATTGTTCCTTAGATGCATGGAATTTGGTAATTCCCTTGATCTAAAAAAATGTCACTTCAATGTATAAAAATACAAGTTGTTAATACACAAATGTCTAAGGATTATGTCATTAGAGATCCAAAGAGAGTGCAAGCCATTGACAAAGTGCCTATCCCACAATCCAAGAAGGAAATTTAGTCCTTCTTTAGATAAATCAAATTTGTAAGAAAGTTTGTTTCTAAATTTTTAGAGATCACTCTACCTATTACTCTCATGTTGAAAAAAGACTAAACTATCAAGTGGGAGGACAAGGCCATACAAGCTTTCACTAACATCAAAGGAGCCTTGAAGTTTACCCATGTCTTGGCTAGTCCTGATTACACTAGGGAGTTTCAAATATTCTCTTTTGCATTATAGAGTAACATAGCTATTTTTATATTGCAAATTAATGATGATGGTCATGAACAATATATATCTTTCTTTAGTAAAGCTATGCAAGGATCTCAACAGAACTATACCATCATGGAAAAGAAATATTTTTCCCTCTTGAAAGCTCTTAAAATGTTTAGATCTTATATTTTAAGCTCAAATATTATTGCATGTCCCACATACAATGGTCAAGGACATCTTGACTCAGATTAAAATATGAAGCAAGAGGTACAGGTGGGTCAACAAGTTGTAAGAGTATGACATAGAGAGCTAGTCTACTAAGTTGGTGAGAGGGATAGGCCTAGGCAAACTCATGGCTGAGACCAATTTACAAGCTATGGAGATAAACACTATTATTTATAATATTTATGATTCTTTGAGTCAAATTAACATGTCTTTGTGGTATAAGGACATTATTTATTACTTTTAAAGTTTGAATTGTCTCCTAAATTGGATTAGAATCAAAGGATAACTCTTAATCTTGTATCTTAAAAGCATATTTTGATTGAAAATGGACTGGAATGGAAAAATCCAGATGGGGTTCTCTTAAGATGACTAATAAAATAAGAAATTATTGATTTAATTAAATAGTGTCATAGTGGAGTATGTTGTGGTCACTTTGAAACTAAAGTCACAACTCATAATATTCTAAGAGATGGTTATTGGTGGCCATCACTCTGCAAGGATGTTGCACAGAAAGTAAGAAAAGCTGAGAAATGTTAGAACTTTATTGGAAGATTAGAAGCTTATGGTTCTCTCCCCTTGCAATTTGTATTAATTGAAGGCCCATTTAGATAATGGGGAATGGATTTTGTTAGGGAGATCACCGATACATTAAGAAATGGTCATAGGTAGATATTGGTTGTAACTGACTACTTCACAAAATGGGTTGAAGTGGTCACTAATAAGAAGTCCACACATCAAGTGATCATGCATTTTTTATTGAATCATATTATTTATAGGTTTGTTGTGCCTATCAAGATAATTATTGATAATGACATGAGCTTCAAATCTAAACCTTTAATGGCATTGTGTAAAGAATATGGGATCACATTAGCTTAAGCTTCCAATTACAACCCTCAAGGGAATGGATAAACAGAATCCAGTAATAAGAACTTGCTCGAAATCATTAAGATTTGAAAAGTAAACAAGAAAAATTGGGGTAAACATCTAAAATTTGACTTATGGGATGATAGGATCACACCTAAGAGAGCTATAGAAAAGAGCCCTTTTGATCTTATTTATGGAGCTCAAGTTGTTTTACCTATGAATCTACAATTGCCAACCTTTCATTTCATGCAATAGCTAGAAGAAGATGATGAACTTAATGACTATGATAGAAGAATGAACCAAATTATTGAGCTTGATGAAATGAAAAGATAACCTCACGAAAGACACATGAATTTCAAGAAAAGACAAAAGGATATTTGTCATAAAGGTCACTCAAAAAAAAATTTAGAAAGGAAATCTAGTTTTACTTTGGGACAATAAACATGAGGAGAAGGGCAAACATAAAAAATTTGATGCCTTATGGATGGTACCTTATTCTATTGACTGCAGAATTGTGGAACATATTATCTTATTAATAGATTTAGATGATAAGGTAATGGAACTGTCAGTTAATGGTAGACATCGAAAGCACTTCTTTGACTAAGTCTTTCTTTGTGTAAAGTAATGTAGAGTGTATAGTCTTTCTTTCGTTGGCCCTATGCATTGGGATTTATTTATAAAATTATTTTGTTATTTTTCATTGTGTGTTCATTATTAGATCTTCATGATCTATTTTTGCTAGTTTGCCTTTGTTTTGTTGAGCTTCCATGGGTGTTTGTTAAGAAATTATCAAAATTATGGCTCTATGGCCTAAAAGAGAGGCATATTGTCTTGTTTTTTGGGGTTCTTCGTACACCCACAAGGGGTGTACATCCCTAAGTGAGAGCTAGTGTTAGTGCTCAAATATGCTCTAAACAATTTGTGCCCTTTCCTTAAAAATGAGTGCCTGGAAGTTTAAATTGTTACTCTATGAATTAAACCCACAAAAAATTGATCATCTGGAATAAAAACCCCATTCTTATCATTTTATTGTGCTAACTCTATAAAATTTGGTTTGACTAGTGATTAAATTTTCATATTTTTTTAATATAACATTGCACATTCCATGTTGAAATTGATCCGTTAAAAAGTAAAAAATTGACTAAATATTAAAAAATGCCAAGTCTAATATTTCCCTCGCAAGAGAATGGAAATGTCGCATTGCAACTTTAAATTGCAATTTGAAAAGTGCACATGAAACCCCAAAACCTGGCACATGTGTCATCAAGAAGAAATCTGTGGCTGTATTTCCATGCTAGTGTCTTGTACGCACAAAAGTATGTGGTCAAATTGCAAGGGAATCTTCAAAGGAGGGGGGGGAATTATAACACTCCATTGCAACATTAACATGCAATTTGTAATGTTGACTTAAACGTCCACTACCCGCTGTACGTGCCAACAAAAAGAAGCCTTGAAAGTTTTAATGTCATTGCAAATGTGGAAATCTAAAAGAAAACCCTAAATTTCAATGTTGTACTGCAACATTAGTTTGCAATTTACAATGTGCACATGAAAGTCCGCATCCCGTGTCAACGTGGCACCAAAAGGAAAGCCGACGTTAATTTTTCAAATCCCACGCTAATTGTTTTAATTCCATGCCAATGCCATAGGTATGGTGAGGTCAAAGGTGAAACTACAAGCTAATTTTCCAAAAAGCACTGATTTAACAACTGTAGAGATCCGAGAGGAGAATGCAATGGAATGTTGCAATTCGTTACGTGCAATTCGCAACATGCAGTTGGAACCCTGAACCCCATAGATTATGTTTTTAAGCATAAACAAATAAAGGGAGTCGTGTATGTCTCAAGTGAATCGGATATTTCAAAAGGAAAATAAAATTCGGAGATTCACGGATACTTTGTTTTTTTTAGAAATTTCCAAAAGAGTGAGTGAGTCTCGAAATCCTGCCAAATATAGATGGGCCACATGTCCGTGTTGAGTTTAGCGGAGACTCTCAATGGGAAAAATAAATAAATTTCAAGTGTTATCTATCTCCAAATTAAATTAAAATTCCTGGGTAAACAAAGCCTTGTGCCCTTAAATCGCCACGAAGGTACATGTTATTATGATTGTGCCTCTGGAGTTTGAAACCCGTTCCCTTCATGTGCAACCAATTCGATGGTGTGGAAGGATGCATTTCCTAAGAATGGGAAGGAGAAGTGAGTCCTTGATGGTTTGGAAGTAGCAAGATAACAAATTTTGGCCATTGAAGGATATTCACAGTTGTGTTTAGTGTAATGGCGTTGCTGCCTTAATGGCAGGTGCAGTTGTTTGGATGGTAGACTTACTAGCTAGGATAAAGCCTGTCATTAAACCTCTTATGTCTGCTTTAAAACGGGAAAGAAAGATTAGATAATCTAATAGGCTTGGTAGGTGGAAGTGATAAAAGGGACAAAATACGTCAAAAGAATGAAAAGAGGCATCAGCCTCAGAAAGAAAGTGCATGTGTTCAAGAACTGAAGTATCTGAACACCATGAGTTTCTAAGCATATTTGCTGACATCCTCTCTCGATTGGCACATCTATGGGCTCGTTATTTGGATGTAGGAAATAATCATTACCTAGATGAGTAGATTTGGCATGCAGTCAATATCCTATTTGGACAGATGTTCTGCCTACCAAATCAGTAATATCAACTTCCACATCAATAACTTTTCCCCCAACACCAATCATCGTCGTACTTTGATGCCTCAAGTGATTTTATCTCAAGTCAATATACACCTCGCAATACTTTATCAAGTACAAATGACTTTAAATATGTGAGCTCCAATGGTGATGGTGATAGTTACAACGTGAATCACAGAAGAGGAAAAATAAAGATTGATGAGATGCACGAGGAGAATATGAAGTCCAGCTGTAGCGGAAATATTTAAAGTGAAAACAAGTTCGGAATCCCAAGGTCAAATCGCAAGTAAATTTTCCAAATGCATAGACTTAGTGTAATAGCTCAGGAATGAGGAAGTGTTTTGCACGTTTGCATTTTCGCAAATTTGTAGCTGGGTTCTGCAAACCCGCAGAGGCCAAGAAGTACAAATATACAAATAAAAGTTTGAGTCTCGACTGAAGCAAATGCAGAAATATGCGGTCAAATCAAAATCAACCTTTCAGAAAAGTGAGTTGACTTAATGAAAAATTACAAGATTTTTTTTAAAAAAGGCGTTGACTCAATAAGTGAAGAGCAGAGATGTGCAGACGTTATGCAATTTTGCAAATGTCCAAATGTGCACACGAGTCTCAAAACCCTGCCAAGTGCAAAAGTGCACAAAAGGTCCAAAAATCTGCCGAGGAAAAATAGTGGCAAAAAGGTACACATTTCAGTGTTGGGTTTAGCGTTGACCTTTAAAGCGAATAGGGTGGTAAAAATGCTAAGTGTTGTTATCATCTACCTCCACATCTCATTTGAATTTCTTGAGAATGAACAACAGCTTGTATGGAATGGGCCAAGGAGGAGCTACAAGCCCGTAACTTGCAATGAAAAGTGGGGCACGCTATCTCTTAGCATCTTAGGCAAGAAAAGGATTGAAGACAAGGCCATTTGATGCTATCCTGACAAATCTAAAAGCATTCTTTGACATACACAAAGAGGATGGCAGCTATCATGGAGGCATAAAATTAAAAAAGACAGGACAAAATGTAACATAAATTATATTTTTTGTTCTTTCCATTCTTTCATTCCTTGTTCTTTTCAGGGAAAGTGGTAAATGGGTCAACATTTAGCATGTCATCCTCACCTTGAGTGGGCAAATGATTAGTTAAAAATAGGGCAAAACAGTTGTACACAAAGATAGTTTGTTAGCACTCAGGGGAAATATTCTCCCACGAACTCCATTGCATCAAATCTCTAGCTAGACAGATCAACATTCATTATGACATGGACACCCAGAATCATTGCCTTGTAGAGCATGAGCTTCTAAGTATATATAAAGGCATATTCCAAGTGAGAAAATTTTGTATATGTAAAGAGGATTTGTCCTCTTTATAGGGAGCTAGGCTTTTAAACTTCTAGAAATATCATCTTTATAGAGGCTTTTTGATTTTCAACTTTCTTATGTGTTTTTGTTTCTATTATTACAATGATTGCATTTGTGCAGTCATTAGCAAACTCTAACAGCATTTAGGTATATGTCTCCCCTCTTTCAGAGCAAATCCACCATGCTTTTCACCATGTCTGAATTTTGAACATAGATGTATGTAGATTTACTTTCAAGATTAATGTAAACTATATGTGATGTATACTCTTTCCTGTAAATGAACTGGAATAGCACATTCTTCATGCATTGATCATTGGGTATTTAGTTCTATGTCTCTTAATGGTAGTCATTTCGGGCATGAACTCTGATTCTAAATTTCTCTATACATTGTGATTTGGGAATGTCTTGTTGATAATCATTTAAGGATATTCTGTATTTATGGAGTTGATAGGAGAATGTGCTTTAGACTTTACTTTGGAGTAGATGCTTTGGAAGTTTCAAGGATCATTTGAATGTTTGCATTGGATTGATATCAATGAATGCAAATCATTCTTGATAGTTTCCTTATCTTTTTTCCTAGCCTTTTACATCTTGGAATGAATGATAGCATGGTTGTTTAAGGAATTGATAATGTTAAAAACCACCATGACCCTTTAAAATATACCTAGCTCATCCTACTCATCCTACCCCTACAAGTAATGCATGTTGTTGAATATTTCAAGTATTATTTGCTCACAAATGCATGAATATGGTAGATCTGAAATGTGTCTATGATTTATCTTTGAAGGTTAGCATTGTAATTTTCCATTTCGCCCTCAGTTGTCAATAATCTATGTAGAAATGAAGATTACAATCACATTTGCATCTGTCTTTAGTATCTTGTGTCTCATTTAAAGGTATTTGATTGGTCTATGTGAAAACTCTTCCCTAGTGGACTGAGCATGTTTGGTTATGGTTTGATTAGAAATGTATGTATGCCAATAATTCCTTGGATATTGAATTGTAGTATCCCTCCTTATGACCAAGCTACCCTATAGATCCTCTCACCTTGTTTTAGGCAGAGTTAGAAGTAGCAGGGAACTAACCATACCCTTGTCTGTGTCTTCTAATCATTGGTTGTGTCTAGTTCATCCAGACGCTAAACTCTTCCCCAACTATAATCACATAATTAAATTTTATCATCTTTCTTTTCCATATTTCAAGTGTGCAAGGCTCAATTATACAGGTGTACAACTAGGAATCAATAGATCCTATTATGAGTGGCCTCTTTTGTGATGAGTCTATGCATTTAATGTTATGTGGCCTTCATGTCTATTATTATTATTATTATTATTATTATTATTATTATTATTATTATTATTATTATTATTATTATTATTATTATTATTATTATTAAAAACACATAGTTTAATTAGTGTTTTAGGAGTATTATAGTGGGAATAATATCCATGCATTTATATTAGATTTCATGGTTTTTAATTTATTTATAGCGCATTATACCTACTATGTTTTTTGAATGTTTGTGATTATAATATTACCTGTTATGTGAAATGAACCTTAGATTTTTTTTAGTGGACTTTTATTTCTAATATCATTGGGAATCTTGACCAAACACTTGTCACAATATTGAATCCTTGATTTTAATGATGCACATAGTCATAAAATTGATATTTTATCTTTCTTTTGACCAGAATACCTTTATATTTGGTGTAATATGGTCATCTAATAGCCTTGATGTCATAAAGGCCATGGCATTATAAAACCCTAATTTTATCTTTGTCTATCCTCAAATACCTTTATATGTTTTGATGTACCACTATGAAGTGGGGAAATACCATGTAATATCATGATAATACATGTGCCAATCATCAATGGGCCACAGGGTCATGACTTCACATGGTGCCCTTTGTTATTCGGTGAACTCTATGGATTTCTTGAGAATAATTATCTCACATGTCACATTATTTGAAACTAATGACCTTGATATTGAAAAGGCTATGGACACACTAATTTAATTTTTTTCATTTCTATGGACATGAATACCTTCATTTTTTTGTGTTTCACAATCACTTGTACATGGTGAGATCCTATATGATATAGGAAAAAAATGTGTGACAATAATTATAGAGAAACAAGGTCCCTATTTTTTCATAATTTTTCTTATGTGAACTTTGTGAATACATTGATAATGTTTTCCTACTAACCTTGATGTTATAGATGCCACCAATTTTTAAAACCCTATTATCATCTTTTTCTATACCTAGTTAATTTTATATGTTTTTGCGTGTGATAAAATTCCATGTAATTTCAAAACAAATTGGTGAATTTTTTACATGTGACCATTTAATAATACACAAAAAATTTATAAAAATTAAATTTTATATGTACTTAATAATATGGGTGATTTGAACCCATACTTTCTATTTTGTTTTTTGGTGTTTCTTATTTTTTACTAGCCATAGCTAATTTGATCATTACTTTTTAAGCATAGGTATTGAAGTTTTCTATTTATTTGTGTTTTTTAAATGAAATACAAATAATTAAAAAAGAAAAAAAATCATTGGAATTATCTATTTATTCATACATTATTTCTTTTCACCACTACACCTTTTTATCTATATTTTTAAAATTCCATCAAAAATAGAAAAAATAGCCAGTCAGTGATCCATATAAATGTAGAGAACTCTAGACCATGAAAAATAACACAACAAAACCTTGATAATGTGTCGATACAACATCATATTTATATATATATTATGTTGAAATATATTATTTGTGACTATTTATTCCATACCTTTTCTATTATTTTACATTTTTTATATAATTTTGAAATTTGAAATGACATAACTAAGAATTTCCTAAATTTATTGAAATCACGGATTCTTGATTTATTTAATTGTTGGAAATTATATTTTTATTATGATATGATTTACACTTTTTTCATATTCATGACACTAAAACATATTTCCAATGAATGAGACTTTATGCAGCTTCTTGATCAAATGAAAATTAACGTAGTTTAGGGGGTGACAATTTTTATTATATAATGGTTATGTGTGTTTCAAAGATAATTATGGACCAAAAGGGGATCTTAATTAGAAATTAAATTTATATAAAATAAGCATACCTCAACTTTTATTGATTATTTGAAGGTCTTCCACAAATAATTTCAATATAGTGTAAAAATAAAAGTTGTAGCATTTTGAGTTTCATTAATGAGCCTATGATTATTTCTCAATTAGAATCACTTTTTAAAATTAATATTTATATTTTTTAATATATCAATCCTTATTTTTGATACATTTAGAAAAAGTGATGAAGTGTTTGTTGTGCCTTTTCTGAATCAAACTGATGAATTTATTCATATTTTTTTAGATAAGTGGTGGAGTCAATTATTTATATTTACATATATTTTATAATTTTTAATAAATAAATTTATATTAGTTATCTAATATAGCATTGAATAAAATAAAACATAATTTGTACATCAATGCAATTTTGAAAAAGAAAAAGAAACATATATTTATTAGATTGTGGTAGTTGAAGTGTAGAATGTTGAGATACTTTTAATTTTAATAAAGATATAATGAGAAAAAGTTATTAAAATTTTTATGTATGTTTATTTTTAATATTGGGACCCACCTAAGGGTAAAAAAACCAATATCTTTTATTAAATTAATTGTTTATAAAAATAGATATTCTAAAAGTAGACAATATGCTTGAAAAAACTAATATAAAATTTTACATATGGATATAAATAAGTAAATTGAATATTCAAGAAAAGAGAGGGAAACTCCATGATAAATACTCAACATTGGGTACATGTGCCTAAAACCAAAGGAAACCTAAAGCTAAAACTTGAGGGAAGAATTTTTTAAATTGAAAAATAATATCCATCCCAAATAGATATCCAATCCAAAATAAAGATTTTATTTTGGTTTGAAATGGAAACATAGAACCTTCCACCAAAAAACTGCTATCATAAAACTAATGCACAATACAACCACAAAATCTAAGCAAAATCTAGATCACACCTTGTATTTTTTGTGTCCCCCCCCCCCCCCCCCACCCCCCGCTGAATGAATGGTCATGCTAGACTTCAGTCTTCTACCACTTTTATTCTTATACACTTTAGTCCACTCCCCCTTATCTTCCACATAATCTGTGGCTAATGGTATTAGAATTTCAAAAGATTCTAAGGGCTGAAATTTGTCTACCGTTGATGCCCCAGCCAATGGTTTTTACCTTGGTGATCTATAAAAAGTTTTAACATCCCTATTTATAGATGGAATAGGGGTTACCAAAATAGTTGGCCCCCTCATTTCCAAAATTAGAGGATATGCCTTGTGTTTCCCCTTTAAGTCTTGAGAATCAACATTATCAACATTAAGGTGCTCAGGCTCATCTGAAGATAAATCTAAATCACCATTCTTAGAATTGAGGGTATTCATAGTGAGGTGGGTAGGGAAGAAATTTAACCACCAGGAAGATTCCTTATTTTTTCTATTATTCTTGCAATCTTTAGTCAAGTGTCCTATGTTGAAACTACTTCAACCATGGAATAACTATCTTTCTTAATCAAGGGTTTGGGACCAAAAATGGTCACCAACTTGTAAGACATTTTTTTGGGTGGATCCTTTGAGATATCAACATTGACCAGTATTATGTTAAAAGTGGTGTGAAAAAAAATAGTAGTATCTAGGTGTGTTTGCATAAATTGACCTAGGGAGTTGCCTATGGATTTAAATCTAGGTTTAGACTAGAACTAGAAAGGGAGATAAGGTTGGTGAATCTAGATAAGTATTTCATTTACAGATTTAGTAAGAGGGTTAAAAAAGGGGGACCATAGTTTCATAATCAAAGGATGGATATTCAAACTCTAGAACATTTTCTGAATCAAATCATTGTACTTGAAATAGTGAAAAAAATAATAATAAACACTTAACACTAGTGTAAAGCTTGAGTCTACCTTGTAAGAGGGGTTGTCAATTTTCCAAAATTTAGGCATGAAAGTCTTGGATTTTAGGACTAAGATTTGAAAATATACATATGATGCCATGGGATACAAAAAAGTCTTCGATGGATGTCAATTTCTTGGTTACCTCCTCATCAAAAACTACCACAATAGTGGAGGGAATAGGATTGATATCCTTGGGAGTAGATATGGGAATCAATTTGGAGGTTGCTTTAGAAAAAGATTTTATCTTAGGTTTTGAATTAGTTGTGTCTTCCAACCCATTAAATCAGAAACCCCTATCCACAGGCATGACAAGGTTTAGATTTGGTATCTCCTATAGTGCAAGGGATTCTCATATAGAAAATCCTTACCCATACATGTTCCATTAGATTTATCTAATAATGAGTGTGGGGCTCTAGGTATAATGGAGCCATTTCTATCCAAATAACTATTGTGAAATCCTAGAGAGTGTAGAGTGGTTGGGATGATGTCCAGTTGAAAAGAGTAGCTTGACCCAAACTGTATGGGAGAGGGAAGTTGAGGGTTTGACCCTATAATATTAGGGAAACCAAGAGCTAAAGGTATTTGTTATGCATCTTGATCTGAAATGCCTAGTAGGCTTAGAGAGAATAGATCCAAGATAGCACCATTAGGGTAAGGAGAAACATTTAAAATTATACTGGGCAGGAAGGAGTGTGTGGAGCCTCCTACGAAGCCTTTCATCATAGATAATTAATCATGATCAAATGTCATTATCTGAGAATTTTTTATTTAATTGAGCTCAAATAGGGTGAAATTGAATATAAATTCAAACCTAATTAAATTTTAATCTATTCAAATTTTCTTGAATAATGGCATTCGATATTGAAATAACAATAAATTATGCTAAATAATCCCTTATTTCCCAAAAAATTACTTTCACATTTATGAAATCACCTAATGTATGCCTAATTCATATGATTTTCTCAAATAACAATATTTAAAATTACTAAATAAGAAAAAATGGTACTTATATATAACCAACTTTCCATAAATATATCTAATCACATCTAATCTAGCCTAATCTAATCAAAATTTTCTTAATTAATGAGTTTCAATAACAAAATAATCATAAATGATGCTCATATATGGTCATTTTTCCTCAAACATACTGAGATCTATCTAATTGCACTAGATTGAGGCCTAATCAAGTTAAATTATCTAACATAACAAAATTCAATCAAAAAATAATGAAAATGGCATTTATATGTGCCTAATTACATTATACATGTATATAAATCTATCCACTTATAGAAATAATGTCTAATATAGGAAAATTAGCTCAAATAATGACATTAACTCACTATATAATGACAAATAGATTCTACATAGTTTGTAATTTCCATAAATATACATTCATGTATTCAATTGCAACTAATTAGGATCTAATTTAAGTTAATTTAAAAAGAGCTTCACTCATGAAATATTAAACAATGGTGCTCAAATATGTCTAGTGTTCCTCAAGTCTACCTATAAATATCTCCAACTATTATTTCTCAAGTAATGACACTCAAACATGAAATTATGGAAAATAGTGCTCCAACTTCCATGATTTTCCCCAAATCTACCTTCGAGTAAATCAAAAAATCTAAGCATCACCTTATTTAGTGAAAATATCTCAAACAATGAAAATTTATCATGATATAATGTCAAATGGTACTCATATGTTCCCAAATTTTCCTAAACTTACATACATATATTTTATCATACCTAATTTGGTCAAACTTTTCAAAATAAAAACATTAAATCATTATTAGTGATCAAATATATTCCCAATTTTCCCTCCTTCATGTATCTAATTGGACCTAATTAAGACCTAATCTATACATCTTTCCTCAAATAATAATGTTTCATCATGAAATAAAGACACATGGTGTTCATACATGTTTGATAGCATTTATTTGGGGCCTAATTCAACAAATTTTACTCAAATAATACTATTTGATCATGAAATAAGAGAAATTGGTGCTCATTTATGCCTAAATTTACCTAAATATATCTACATCTATTAGATTTCACTTAACTAGAGAATAATCATATCAATTTTTTGTAATTAACAACATTAGACTACAAAATAATGACAAATAGTGCTCATATGTGGGTAATTTTCTTCAAATCCACATAATCCTATCTGATTTAATCTAATGGTGGCGTAATTTGATCACATTGACTCAAAGTGACATTCAATAACAATAATAATGATAAATTATTCTAAAACATGTTTGATTTCCACAAAATCTACCTTCATGTACATAATGGCATTTAATTGGGACCTAATTAAATATTTTTTTATAAAATAATGGCATTTTATTGCCAAATAATGAGAAATGGTGCTCATATATTCCATTTTCTAAATAATTATATCTACATATTTTCAATCACACCTAATTAATGACTAAATAGGTCAAAATTTCTCAGATATTGATATTAGATCATGAAGTAAGGAAAAATAGTTTTCACATATTACCAATTATCCATAAAATATACCTTCATGTGTCTAATAAAACATAATCAAGGCCCATTATAATTTTTTTTTTTAATAAATGTTGTTTGATCATAAAAACACAAATGGTACTTAAACATGCTCGATTTTCTCCATATCTACCTTCATGTATTACATAACACCTAATTAGGGCCTAATACAATACACTTTTATTAAATAATTACATTCTAATTATGAAATAATGATATAAGGTGCTAATATATGCCAAATTTTCCCTAAATCTACTTACATCTATCCAATCACACCTAATTGAGGCCACATCACAAAAATAGATAGGTTCTAGTGTATAATATAAAATATGTGTGATTGTCAATACTATGTCAAATTTAATTATCTAAATATTATTCCATTTATAATTGTGTGATTTTTGTCATGAAAATATAAGTGAATTGTACCATATATGTCTTTTTACAAAAAAATGGTTAGAAGGACGTGGTGACCAAGCAAGGGAAATAAGGTGTTTGCATGGAAAGAGACAAATAAGGAAATAAAATGTCAATAAACAGTAATTCCATGGATGAATAATTATAACATAAAAATCCAATTCAAGTGGAAACAAGTCATGAAAAGTCATATAAGTGAAATAGAAAGTGACTAGTCAAAAAAGCATAAGTCAAATCACTGTAAGGTGGAAATAAAATGTCTCCGTAATGACCTGAAAGCCAACTATGACACCAATGATCATATTATATAATATGGTTCCTAAAGAATCACTATAATTTTTATGTTTGAAATAAAAAAAATATAATAATAAGGTGAATTTAGTAACCAATAATTAATAACATAGCATAAGAATTTTATAGTCTTTCGATATTGAACTACATGCACTTACTACTAGTGTACTCTTTTGTATATAAGTTTAATATTAGACATCCCATGGGCATGGATAAATGAATTTTAATAATTATAAGTTGTTTTTTATTTTTCAATGTTGTTGATTGAATATATTACTCCTTTGATACATATGGTCTTTGAGGTTTGAATGTTCCATATTGTTGATTTTTTCCACCTTAACGATTGACATAATTTTGATTGAACATGGAAAAGTGATTATATAAAAATTTAACATTTTAAACTTCATTTTGATGATATTTACTAGAACTTAGGAAGTGAGAATGTATAGGTTTATATTTTGAATAAAAATCATGTGTATAAGTTTGAAGAGTTGCATGATCTTGTAAATATTTCTCTTTATATGGGATATTTGCATTATATGTGAGACCTATTTTGAATTGACAAGGAGTAAAGATTATTGGCTCTTTAATTCCTTATTAATTCTACCATGTTTCTTTACCTTTGTATCACATATAATTTTATTATGTGTATATTTTTCCAAATTTACCTAAATTGAGTTTTACAAAGCCAATAGGTTTATTTAAATTAATAATAAAACAAGTGTTCATCTTAAGTTTCTTTTCATTATCATTATATGATTTTATATCATTAATCATGGAGGATGTGAAGGGTAATCAATAATATTAGGGATATTAATATAATTTTATAATTCATGTATTCTTTTCATCTATATATTTACCATGAGCACATGGTATTAAGTTGGTATGCATGTCATCTATATATTTTCCAAGCTCACATGATAAAAAGTTGACCTTCAATAATTGATCATTTGTGCTCTCAATATTTTAATCATCATCTTATTATGTTTATTCATGTTAATAATGAATATCCTCATTAACTTAATAATTCAACACATAACATATGTATGAATTCTCTTCATGGGAATATATTTTTGTGGTGGTTGAATATTTAGTTGTGATTTTTATAGTTGTAGGATAAGGTTTTTTTTTGCCTCTAAAAATTTATAGAACTATAAAAGAACATTATCTATAATTGAGGTATATATGAAACCCTAATTGACATATTTAAATAATATATATAAACTATAGGTAAATTTTATTGTATCATTAATCCATTGTCTACCAAGTAAAACATTGTAGTTAACTTCATTAGATATAACTTTACAATGTGTAGCTAACATTTTAGGCCTAATAATTATGTTTAATTTAAGTGATCCTACATATTTTATTAGTTAATTATGAAATCATTTAATGACCATATCTATAGGTGTAATAAAATTAAGATGAAATTCAAGTTCATCGATGGATAAATCAATACAATTATTCAATCATGAATCATTACCTATGAGGACACATATGATTCTATGTGTTTGAATTGAATCTTGAATGTATAATCAAAGTTTTTGGTTGATTTTATCCTTTATAAAAATTAAAAATAGGTGATATTTTGATAATATTTTAATGTGTTCATAATAGAATCAAAGTAATTTAGTTGAGTATTACTTAGAAAACTAGCCTCATGTAAATAATCAGGCAATATGTCTTTAAAATTGGTTGACCTTTTGATTAACCCTAGGATGGAAATATTGGCATTTGTATTTTAAAATTGATGTAAAAAATACTAAGGTTTATATGATTTTACCCTAATCCCAAGGTTCATTTAAAGATACCATGATAAAACCCCCCTAGGTTTATTTAGATGAATCAGATTCATAGCCTTGTGTGATGTCCCTTACTTAGGGGCTCTTTTTTCTCCTACAAAAGCTCTGAACAACTGTAATATCCCCTTTCAAACAGGGAATATATAAACACATAAAGCTCTGAACAAGATACAATTTTGTAGAATAGATTCACATATGCATTAACAAATCATAATATAATCTCTCAATAGCAAATCAAAGATCTCATCAGTTGTTCTTCTAGATGATTACACAATTGAGTCTCTGTCATACAAATAAAGAATATTAAAATCTGGTCTTAAAACCCTGGCTTTTGCTAATATGGCAATGAAATCTGGATTCTAGAAGGTCTCGGCCTTTCTGTGTCGACACACAGATGCCGTCATCGGTCGATATATCACCAACGTTGGTCACTATCGGTCGGCTTTCTGCCGATGTCGGTCCTCAGTCGACCGATGTCAGTTACTAAAAGCTCTATGTCTGCCGAGGTCGGTGCCTAAGCTGATCTGAATGGACCTGTACAGACTTGGTACGGCCGCCAACCTGTCTGTTCTTAACCCCTGGTAGCTGAACAACCTGATCTCAAGAATATAGATTCTAACACAGAAGATCTATATCTGTATAACTTATTGGATCAAAAACTAAATTAAGAAATACCTGTAATACTGTGATAACTTCTGAGTGAAGTTATCTCTGAACCCTAAAATTTTGTGATAACTTCTGGATGAAGCTATCTCTCAAATCTGTACCTCTGTGATAACTTCTGGATGAAGCTATCTCTCAATTTGGCAATAAATCAGCTGATATCTCACAGCCTCTAAATCACACACAATGAAGAGTTGACATTCTCCAATGCAATGGAATCGTGGAACCCTTGGCTCAGTCTTCACAGAAGAGTTTCTTCAATTTTCAATAATCAATAATCTATGCATAATTCCAACTCTCTCCGATGAGAAACTCTTATACCCTTCCAAAGGTGTGCTTGCTAAAATTAGATTTCCTCAAATTAGAACTTGGGGTTCTAAAATTAGAATTCATCAAATTAGAACTTGGGCTTCTTAAATTAGAATTTGGGTCTTAAAATTAGACCAATTAATTAATAATTAATAATTAATTAATATCTAATTTAAAATTAGACCAAATAATTAATTAATTAATAATTAATTAATATCTAATTTAAAATTAGACCAAATAATTAATATTTGATTAAATCAATCAAATATTAATATCTCCCTCAATACATGTTGGATCCTCGAACCGTCTGAAGCTAGTGAAGCAGGGGGTGATTCTGCACATGACCATATCAAAACAAGGGTGCTCCGCTGTATGTCAAATATCCCTAAATAATAGGAGCTCAGGCCCAATGTGTCTGAAATAACCTGAATGAGAGCCAACTATAGGAATTCTGTAAATCAAAGCCAAGCCAATCTCCATCATGACCCTCTATCCATCCAATCAGCCTATGAAGGTTGCATAATAGGCTAATCATCAAGCCTGTCAATGTCCACGAAAAAGGGGACATGACACCTTGATGAATCTGAGTGTGTAGAGGAGGGAAAAAAATTACTTTGTTTATTTTCCATGAAACTACCTAATAGCATACAACTATCATGATAGTATACTTAATAATATTCATATTTATACCACATTATGGTAATATGTTGGTGGGTAAAGCTATGTTATCATATAATATAAGTCATTGCATGACTTCACACCATCGCATGACATTATGCTATCAGGTGGTACCATGCCATCGAGAGACACTATGCCACCAGGAAAAATTATACCATTGGGTGACACTATGATATCATGAAACATCATCCTATTTATGTGACATGATTCCATCACACTACATCATGTTGTCATGTGACAACATGTTATCACACAACTGTATGGTGTTGAGCAGTGACATGATGCCTCCTGACACCATACTTCCACTCAACACCATGGTACTTCCCAAGACCATGTTACCATGTGGAAATATACTACTACCCAACACCATGCTACCACACATCATCATGTTGTCATATAGCATCATGCTATCACATAGTATTTTACTTCTAGACAATACTATGTTGTTATGCATCTTGATGTTGTCGAGTAGTTATATACCCCAATCTCTCATCGGTCACACCAACTAGTTGCTTTGATTCCCCTCATGGGTTATAAATAACCCCATAGTTCCCTAATTTTCAAACCTTATTCTAATTTTTTTCTCATCCTACCTTTTATTTTTAGGCTTCACCTACTACAACTTCAAACTCTACAATAAAGTTTTAATGGATTTTAGATCCATGAAAATTGAAACGTGGGTGATCCAAAACATAATTTTGAATAATATATTATGTTCAAACTCCCTTGAAATGATGGAGCATCTAGAATCCCATGTGGACTAGATATATCAACATAAACTCATAGTACATATGCAGATGCTTCAATATGACACGTCGATCAATAATAACCTACTTGGATTTTTGGTTTCATTTTATAACTATACTGAGACCCATTCCTATGTCTATTTTAACAATAAATCAATATCCTTTGGCACCTCTCTATTAGATATCTATAATTTAACAAGCCTTCCACATTAAAATGCAATCCCTATTAGCACTAAGGTTTTCTTATATAATGTTGACAAAAATTACTTGGAGTCGGTCTACAAAGTGGCCATAAACCTAGCTAGTAATTGTCAACAATTAGATTTATTAATATATTAACATCTTTTTAATTCTTTATTATAATTAATTTCATTTCATAATTTTTATTGGATGTTTTTTATTTACATTATAGGTAATCATAACTGAAGGGGAATCTTAGTTGAAAAAATTGCTATTCCATTTCAAAAATTTATTGTGCATTTCTTCCAAGCTAGAATTGTTTTTTAGAGAAGACCATTACACATTCCATTCTAGAATTTTTACTACATTCTTCATTCTCTATTGGGTGTTGTATCTGACTAGTGTATATTTACCTCCAACAGGATAAATTCTAAGTTAAATTATACATTTTTTAAGGACACTTACAACATTTCATCCTCAAACTATATTTTTTCCTTATATTATGAGGCCTTATATGATATACTGAATGCTACAATTCCCACTACCCTCCATAAAAAATTAAATATAATGCTTTATCTATCAAGTAATAGAAGGTAAGTTTAAATTTCCTAATATTATCCTCTCTTGCTTTATACATATTTCAAATTATAACATTTCTTAGCCTATTAATTATTATAGGTAAGAGTGCATGCATATGACATAATAAAATAGTTGGCATCCAAAGGTTGGCATGATCTAGATGGATATGGTGATAACCAATCGACAGAGTCTTCATTTAATTCATTTCAAAATTCTAAATGCCCAAGAAGTGATTATGTTTCATCTCCACTTCTAGGATCATTGAAATATTATTTAATGTTTATTTCTTATATTATTTAATGGAAAATATATTTTTCACATTAGTTTTTTAATTTTTTTTGTAGTTGAATCTTGAATTGTTATTATTGAGGATTCTTCCCATCAAGGCAATTGATGTTTTCCACCTAACAACTTTCTTTTTGAATTGATGTTTTTTAGAATTGGGTAGTTAATTAATTGGATAGTTTCCATTTTTTGTAGGTGAAACCACCACTATCACTCCCATAAGGAAAATAATATGGCAAGAAAAAAGTCCCATAAGGATAGTAAGAGGGGAAGAAGTAGTAACTCTAACTATAGGTAATAATAGATTTGATTTTCATTTCCATTAATTTTATGTTTTTGAATTTATGGTTTTGAATAATTTTTTATTTTATAGTCCACCTTACATTTGTGAGGATATTAAGAATTATTCCACCACCCCACCACCCATCCAGACTCATAGAAGAGGAAAGAACATCCCCCTAATTGTATAGAGCAAAGGAACCCTACAAATCTTTGATTTCCCAAATTTCTCTAGTGGTGGTATTTCTAGTGCATAGGGTTTGACATGTTTGCAACAAATTGATATGGATGAAGAGTTTCTTGGGATTGAAAGCGGGGCCCCAACTGATGGTGGATTCAATCCACATTATTTTATTCACTTTTATAATTTGCCTACATAAGTTACTTCCATGGCTACCTCTTCCCTAGCTACCCCACCCCACACTAATAATTTGAACATCTTTGATGCTTCCATGACTAATTTTTCATTCAAAAATCTAGTTTTAGAAAATATGCTAGCTAATCTAAGGGAGGGTGTTATTGATAAATTGAATGATTTAAAACAATGGGAGAGAATGGACAAATCACTTATCAAGTAAATAAATACTCATTATCATAACCACTTTCAAATATTTAATTTTTTTTCACTTGTTCAAAATGAACCCTCAAATATTGATGTTTTATTCTAGCAAGCTCAATTTGGATTAATTTCTATTAATAATGTTTACAATGATAGGGTTTTAAGGATTATAATAAATAGGTTGGAAAATTTAAATGAACAATCCCATGCCTATTTTAATAAATGGGCTAGAGATATAAAACTTATTACCATTGGACAAGCAAAGAAGGAAAAAACTGTGGTAAATTTTCATTATCTGTAGCGTGTATTTTAGTTGTTAAGATTTGTATGTGATTTACACATATTTTTTGTTAATAAAAGGAAAAATATGAATATTTGAAGCAATAATCACATCTTTTTAATTTGGATTTGAAAAACACCTACAAAAGTATCACCTCAATGATCGCATTCAAGGAAAAGCTTGTTATGTTAAATAAATAGAGAACACTTTGAAGAAAATAATTAAAAAGCATGGGATGGATCCAAGTATTTTATTTAAGAAAAAAATAGATGTGAATCCAAATATTCTTTCATATAGTGATTTAGTGAATGAGGAGAGGGTAAATATTGTAAATATCAATTCTACTACAAAGGACCTTAAGAATGAAGGAGTCATAATGGAGGATACATAAGCAAGTTAAGACATCAAAGTTTCCATGGAGGTTGATGGAAAGCAACAAGTGGGTGGAGATCCTATTAAATATAAATGTTAATTTGTTTCAAATAGTTTATAATATTCAAAATGATAGTTTATAATGTTTCAAATAGTCTATATCTTGTTTGTTTTAAAAACACTTATTTTATTAAATAGAGTTTATAATGCCAATGATATTTTATAGTTGTTTCAAATACTATGGGTATATAATTTATATATTTAAAATGTATTGTGGTAAAATTTATATATTTTACGGAGTTATATTGTTGTAGTAGTTGTGGTATTTGAAAAAGTGTTGGTTGAATGTATTGTTTAAATATTCATCAATCTGAACTATTGTGGAATAATGGAGGAAATGTTAGGAAATTTAATTATTGATATTATTTATTTTTATAATTTTATGTAATAATAATAATATAACATATATAGGATATGTGTAAATTATATTGGAATAATGTAATTTGGAAATATATGATCCCCAACTATAGGAAAAATATCTCCCTTATATTTTTGTAAAGGTTCTAACATAAAAGAGCAATAGAATAAATTGGTGTGATTAAAATATTTGTCTATCTTTTGGTTCAACACTTATGCAAGTATTAAATCTATCTATAGGATCTTATAATTACTACTATAGACAATTAAGATAATGAAAATAACAAATCTTAGTAATTGGAGTTTTAATGGCATGAGACCTCGTGTCTTATGGTGCACCATGTGTGTCCACACATAAGACTTGTATGTTTCAATGAATTATAATGAAATGCTCTATATAATTATAATTATAATTATAATTATGATTTATTCTTAATGAATGATTTATATTGCAAAGGTTATAGAATTACTATTTGAAATACATAGAATTGTAATAGGATAAATAAAGTACTTAATTCCAATGTCTTGAATAAGATTCATAATGGTAACATGCAGTAAATAGATTATATAATTTAATTAATTTTAAGATGAAAGAACATTAAATATTTTAGAAAATAGTATTTGATATACTTATCAAACTAAAAGTCGTGCAGCTGAACATAATCCTCAAGAAACATGCTCATTGTAAGTGTGATTTACGTCTACCACGTCAGTGTCATATCCAATCTCGGTATTTGCATCATATATATTTATATCTATATTAATAACATCTCTTATTTCAACTATATAAATCCATGTTGCCACTGCCATTTCATAAATAAAATTATCCATAGAATAATGTGAAACATATAGTGTCAAGAAAGTCTCTAGATTTGTATCTAATATGTTTTTATGTTTTAACTTCACGAAGGATAATGCACTAAACACTCACCCATCTTCCAAAGATATCAAAATCATTGTTTGAACAAGTAAATATAATATAAAATATTTACTAATAATTTCCTGTAAGATGCTACTTAGATAAAGTTTTTTCCATAGCTATGTAATGGCACCATTTCTATTGGGTCACCTAAACACTAAAACTGATCCATCATTGTAATCCCAAACTGTGTTGATTAAGACATTAATATTTTTTTATTTAACCATTAATTTTTACTCCATTCACATCTATAGATTTATATAAATGGATAATAATTATACCCATGTATTTGTGAAATAAACTGTTGATCTATTCTTGACTATTAACACTATTCCAAAAAATGGGATTCACAACTCCCATGCCCTCCAACAACTAATCACTTTGAAAATGTTATCTGATCTTAGTGGATAAATGTTTTAATATTTTTCTTAATTTAATTCATGTTTTATATAAAATAGTATCATATAGAATATGTGTCACAGCTACATCTTAAAGTTTAGCTCCCACAACTTCAAGTCTTCTAGAGCATGTATGCATTATCATCTAAATGCCATTTACCATGACCCAAAGATGATCATGTGTATTGAATTTCAAATAACTCTCTGGATTATAAAAATCTATCAAAATTTATAGGTTCTAAAAATATGTCCATGAAAGCTATCATTCGATGTGTATAATATATCTAAGGATTGGCACACATGTTTTCTCAAATGTATGAAGTCAAAAATATAGATAGATCTCTCTTGGGTATGTTTCATTAAATAGTTGATTTCCTTCAACATTAGCAAAATACCACATATTGTGAGTAAAGTTTGGAAATTTTTTAATTGTCGCAATAAATCTTTTACTTTATCAACTTCCCTATGATATTTATACATAAAACTTGTCAAAGATGGATATTCCTCCAAAAAATTGCATGTAGGTTCATACATGGAAATCCATCTAGTTTCAACATATTTCAGTAGTTTTTTACCATCTATCAAGCTAATTGAAAATTTTTGGAACTCCATAAATATTTTTGGGCTACGTGACATTTAAGCATGCAATTCATGAATAATCTCTTCCACTTTTGTGACATTATTGAATGTGTTAAAAATTTTATAAGTAAGATTCATCCTATGAGTCATGCGATGAATTAAAATAATAAATAGAGAAAATGGTGTTTGAAGATGAACACAAATACTACTTATCTGCCCCTTCATCACTAATGTAATATCAATTTTAACTCACACTAGTTTCATAGCTATGGCATAATCATCTATCCCATCTCTCTCTCTTAAATTGGATATAACCAAACTATGAAGATTTAATACATTGCAATTTTCTACCATTTTAGGGATAGTTAAAATATGAGATTGCCTTGAATATTTTTCAAAAGTATACACATGCATGCAAACCCATGTTGTGTTGTCAACTGTAGTCACTTCATCAATGGACAATGAGATAAATAGTGATCTCTTAACACTTTATTTAAAATCTTCCTTCTCAATAATGGCTAAAAACTTTTCCATTTTCCATGCACTATTATCCAACCAATGTGACTATGGAATATCTGAAAACCCATTATGTTAAAAAAAAAAATTCTAATCTAGAAAATTAGAAATGGGCCTGCCCTTTTTTAAAATGTATAAAATAGTAGAGAATTGTAAATATTTTGCCTTAAAATTGGACTACATAACTTTTTCAGATTGTGCTTTGATTATTCCCCCTTTCTCAAATATTTTTTTAATTGTTTCTGATCATTTTTTATTCACGTGCATATCTTACATGCATGCATTCTTCTTCTTTTTTCCATCTGTGTGTTTTTTTTATTTATCCATCTGGGTGCTTCATAGATATATATATTATCTAATAATATTTCTCAATTGTGTCCAATTTAATTTTCATTCTGTGTTCTTTTCTAAGTTTTCATCTACAAATTGTACATCTATATTATGTTGGAGGCTGATTACCATTTTTCAGTTCTATAGGTTCTATAAATGGATATTTTTTGTCCCACTCAACTTTAATATATGTTCATATTATCCTTTACATCTCTTCATTCATTGAATTTTTTTAGAAGAATTTTCAACAAAACTTGGTGTATGAAGATAAATGCAATTCACCTATGAAGTACCCAGAGGTGTGTCTTTTAGGGGTGGCATATCATTAATAAAATATTTAGGTGGTGAGAAGTTATTTGGATTGATACTTTCTAATTAAATAGTATCATTATCCATGTCAATTTCTCCATTTAAATAGTTTTTAAATTATTCTACAATGAAAAAAATAACTGATATTTTTTTAAAAAGTTTTAGAATTCCCTATATTTGTAGTGGATGTTGTTTGTACAATATTTTTTCTTGGGTTTCTAAAATAAGATAGTATGTTGGATTTTATTGGTATTTTTTTATGGTTTTTTACCCTTAATATTAAATCATAATTCCATATTAACTAAGGTAGGATGCTACCGAGTGATGCAATGTTGTTTTTTTTCTAGGTAGTTTAGTATTATCTGGTATCAAGCTGATGTCATTTGACACAGTGCTATCCAGAATCAGGTTGTTGTCATGTGACAGAAAGCTACCATGTGTCAAGATTCTATCATGAAACATAGTATTTTTAGGCATTAGGTTGATGTTGTGTGACACAGTGCTATCAAGCATCAGGCTACTATCGCATGACATAGTACTATTGGGCATTAGGTTGTTGTCATATGACATAAATTTGTTTGGTGTCAATCTTTTCATGAGACTTTGTGCTACCAAATGTAAATTTTCTAGTAGGTTTAATGTTTATGGGTGGTCATATGTTATTGGGTGATATAGTTCTATTGTGAGGTTAAAACCAATCAGGTGCCGCAATCTGATCTTAAGTCTCAAGGTCTTTGTAATACGGTAAAGAAAGATACTTTAGTGGTAAGTTGGTAAATTATAAGAGCGTATTTACTATATATATGATGAATTTCATTAATAACCCCATAATTATTGTAAATCATTGCTGAGCTAACTCCTAAAAAAATAACATCCTAAAATTTTAGGTGAATGGGTTGCATGCCATACTCAAAAAAACTGCCAAATTCAAATTTTCCAAACCATAATATTTGCAAATTAATGAATATTCACCACTAAAATTTTCCCTTCCTAATATTTGGAAGAGAGTGAGATTTAAATATTTATGAGTGGTATTTTTTTAACCCCACCTTGAATTTGAGAGGAAGAAAGAGGGATAGTAACGATTTTATCTAAATTGTGAATATATTTAATATTAACTCTTAATTAGATTAGTTGAATTGAATAAAGTAGGGTGTTGTAAATACAAATACAAATAGGAAATTTAAAGAAATAACTTGGAATTGATGAATTATAATCAATTTAAATAATAAGAAACTATGCCAAAGAGAGATATAATTAGATTTTTGACGTGTATTGTTGACTATGTTAACTAGAAAAATGTAGAAACAATGATGAAGATGAAAAGACATAATCCTCCTTATATAATACGCTTAGACTGTGTATGGAAAGGAGTGCCTATTAATTTCAATAGTGATTTTTTTTTTATCCTTGGCTAGCATTTCTATCCTTCTTTAGAATCTTTAAAAATATGGCACAATCTTGTGCAACTATGTAAATATTCTTATTTGTAATAAGTTTGTCTTATGTAATGTGCACTAGAAAAAATATGTCTTCTTGAAGACTAAATCCCTAGCTCATGCCAAAGGGATATAAACATATGTGAAATATTAAAAATAGACTCTAACATTTGGATTTTTTCTAGACATTAACACTCCATTGTGTTGAGTGTTGTCTACATACCAATACTCCAAGGAGGGATCAAACCTCCATGTAGTTCTCCCACTTAAATCCTTTACGAAAATTTTCTCCTTTGATTATATGAATGCATCTATAATTATATTTAAAACTTGATCATTTTTGGGATAGGATTTTATAAGACTGAATTCTTACTTGGATCATGGTTACTCTAAGTGCTTGTAAGTTGATTTATAGAGAATATGGAAATGTTTTATTTGATGCACTTGTGTGAATAATATATTATGATAAGATTGATAATATTGCCTATATTATTTAAATAAAATAATTTGATGTGAGTTTATTGTGATTGAAGAGGGAAAAAGACTCATTGGTGAGTTTATGAATGTTAAGGTTGACCTTAAGGATAATTTCCTTTTTAAATTTTAACTATTTTTTAGGGTGGGACACATTCAATAAATAGTACAAGGAGTGTTGGTTGATTTTTTCATATTGGTAACTATTATCTCATCAAGAAGAGTATAAACATTCAAGTCTAAGTCGAGATATACAAATGGATAAAGATGTTCCTAGTAGTAATATCATTTATGGAGGTGATAATATATAGCCTTTTAATGGAATTAGGTACTTCTTATGATTAAGATAGTTAATTGATAAAATAAATGTCAATTAAGTAGACATGCCAATTAATGGTAAAAAAGGGATAAAATATGCATGATCAATTATTAACTTAAATTTGAAATTTTGAACTTCAACTTTTGAAAATGTACTTTAATTTTGATAGTTTATAATTTGAAGTGAACTTTTCTAAATTGAATATTACTTTTATTTGAGTAATTTGAAAATTGATCTAAGTATGTAATGAATACACATGAATATGTGACAAACATTATAATTTTGACATGACTTTTATTGGTGATGTTGCTTTCCTGAAGCATTGGATAATTATTTCCCCACATGAAGAACTTAAAGAAGATGGTTCCTTAGCCAAACTATTGTGGAAAATTAGGGTGATCAAACCACAACTTGCATTTACCCTTTTGAAGTAAAATTATTTCTCATTGAAGAATGTTTGAAACTTGATTGTATAGATTAATATTTGTAGCTACAAGATATAAAATGTTTTAATTAAAATGCATTAATACACATAATGATAGATTGTTTAGTGATGGACCAAGTCATTCACTATGAAATGAAATTGAATCAACCATTATATCTGGCTTCTATATTCAATTTCAGCATCCTCATATTATCCAGATATATCATAGTATATGAAAACATGATAACAAGAGAATGGATTTTACACATGCTCTTATCATGTCCAAAAACTATGCAATAAACTTGTTATTATTCCCACGTGATAATTTTATAATTTGAAACTATATGTGAATGCTCATTATAACTTTTAAACTATGTGACTATGTGAGTTTTATCTTTGAAACTGAAATAGGAGTTTATATGAAATTTAATATGGCCTAAGACATATACCAATAACTAAATTTGTAAATTTTGAATTATGATTAGGTTCATGGCTGAATATTTCTCTTTGGAAATGGCTTATCTCATGAATGAAAAACCTGTTGATGTTCCCCACTTCTGAGGTGAGGGAATTTTCTCTTGAAAAAGTCACTCATATAAAAAAATTTAACATGAAACATGTGTATTAGGATGTTATCATTTAAAATTTTATCATATGGAAATGTGTTAGCTTAGTAAGTGTTGGAATATGTAGAGAACGTAAGAGGAAAGGCCTATATAATGTATCAACGAAGTTCATATATTTATTATGTTAGTATGTTATTAGTGCATGATTTTTATCATGGAACTTATCAAACACATAAAGTTCAACAAGCACACATAGAAAAAACAAAAATGATATAAATTCTGACATAGTTATGACATGGGAAAAATAAAGGACATGTTCAAATGTCCCAAAGCACACACATTGACATAATAAATGTCACAAAAAATAGACATATTTAAATGTCACACATATAAAGTGTCAAGGGACAAATAAAGGACATGTTCAAATGTTTCACTCCATACCTAAAGCTAAGGTCCAAAGCAAATAAATGTTGAAATCTATCAAATCACACAATATATCATAGATATGCATAAATCCAATATTTTCACATAGGGTCCAACATAATAGACAATAAATTTTTTAATCTACTACATTAAAATAAATAACATCAATGGAACATAGAATTAGCAAAAATAGTCTAAACTATGTGTATGGCATGTAAGCATATCCTAGGAAATAACATGTTCATGTAACCTATGTAAGAGACAAATGTTATCAATATATTTGTATCAAATTTAAATATCAATATTATATGTGTATAGGATGATAAAACCTGCATATTTTCACCTATGAATAATATTACCCCAAGTTGGCAAGGCTAATGCATAGAATAGAGTCAAACATATTCATCTTTAGTAATACATGTATTATTTCTAAAACACTTCATTTATACCTTTTAAATGCATGTGTTATATAAAATATATATTTTTTATATTAATCATTAACATTCTATATACTAATAATTAGATAAATAACATATTGTGAAGGTTTAAGCTAAATTAAAAATCATGTTCAGGACTTGATTTTATAATTTTCATATTTTGAATGTTTTTATATTTAGACATTCTTTGAAAAAATAGAAATGTTGAAAATTAAATGAATCAATGCATCTATTATAGAATAGGGTGAATAATATTTTAATACATCACAACATGTTTCTATGATAGTAATATACTTGGAGATATTGACAAGATGAAACATGATGAAGATTCACCCATCGTGATATTAGGAAAGCATGATGGAATAAGAAGAGTATGTAGTATGGTGAGTATACACTATCATTTCATAAAATGTATAGTTATCAAAAGATGGATCATGTTATAGTAATCAAAAATAGTAGTGTTTTGCATATTGAAACTGACTAAGAATATAAAAAAATGGTAGTATTAAGGCTCGAGATTTTGAAAATGTAATTCAATGGTAAAATTTTTCAAAGTTTAGATTCTCCTAATTAGGATAATAATATTGGGAAATTTTTTCTAAGTCTATAAATTTTATCTATGCTAATAATGAGTTTCTATCAATACAAAATGTAACAATTAAGAGGAACATGGCATGTTTGAGCATAGATGATTCATGTTTTGAGTTAAAAAAATCTAAGAGTTGAAAATAAGATGGATAAGGGGATAAATAAGCCAATGACATACAATGGCATAGAATAAGGGATCAATTGATCTAAATTGAAATATAATAGAAGAAGAGGATGCAACAATTAGAAACTATGTATAGTCAAGTTTTTATTTTTCTTAGTATGTTTAAATTTTATTTTAGAGTCTATGAAAATGCATAAGATATCCAATGATTTCAATATGAGGACAAAAAATTATGAGTGGCACATGAATAATATTTCCTAAATGAAATATGTCATAGTGTGCATATTAGAATAAAAAAAGTTATCATGTTCTTTCATTAAGATTGTACTTGTTATATTTGTTTTAGAGATATTATTCATTTATGTGGTCTTGTTATAAATATGTTCCCTATTTTGAAATGTAACTGACATTATCTTAATCATCAAATGTAATGCACCATTTATTTCTATTGATTTATGCCTAATTGTTTTTAACTATGATTCTCTAAGGATAATAGTCTATGCATTTATGTGAGAAATAATATTGCAAGTAAGATGAAATTATTTTGAATCAAACAATGTTGTTAAGTTAATTTATCCCAGGCATAATGTTGATGTGGTAGTTTTGTCTATGTGTCAAACTCTATATCCAATAGTTAAAATAAATGATTTAGAACCAAAAATTTCCTTTCTTAACAATCCATAGCCTTGACATCATTAATTTATTTCCATATATGCGAGTAGTGATATTGGAAGGTTCTTATTATTAAGAAGAATTTGTAATTTTATCATTTGAAACTACACATGTAACAATAGTTTTTGTATATATTTTTTTCTTACCTTCACATGGTTTCTCTTTTTGTAATTTCTCTTTTGTAACTTTGTAACCTTGGTTTTTCCAATTTATCTTTATACATGTGTTCTCTTCTCAATTTTTTATTTTAGTATTTTTTCTCTTTCCAATTATTCCCTTTGCAATCTTTTCTATTTAACATGTTAAATTTTAACTTGTGTTTTCATCTTCCTTTATTATGTTTGAATCCTTAACAACCATATATGAATAAAATGACTTTGTAAGCATATTTTATATTGTAATACCTTGCATGGGGAACCTTTTGAAAAAAGTTACTTATTACTTATCTTGAGTTTGTTCATGTAATTTATCTTTCTATAATTGATCTTTTAGTAACCATTTTTCTCTCAAATGTCTTTTTGTATCCAAATTTTTTTAAAAAAAAATCTTTTTATACTTGTTTCATAAATTATGCATTTTTATTGAGTTTACAACTAATTGGTTTATTGATTATAGGATCACCACAATCAATGGGAATTTTTATTTTTTTATTCAAGGCAATACAATAATTAGTATGATTCCCATGTATTCTATGATATGAAAATTAATATTTTTATCTTCTAATATGGTGTATATGAGGTAAATTAATCACTTTTTCTTGAATAATTTCTCTTAGTATTTCACTTGAACTCTTAGTAGTATTTTTTACATTTTGGAATCACTAGTTGTAGATGCATTTTGTTTTAGCTTCCAATTTTGATATGAAGCCTTTTTAGGTAGAAAATTTCTAGATGAAGATGAAAACACATGATTAATAATAGCATACTATGGATTCTTTATAAATGTGATATGATTTTAAAATTATGTGATCTTTGAAATCAAATACTGATTTTTCATTTGTAACTATTCCATTAGCCTTCTCACACTGACGATTTGATCATTAAGGGCTTCTCAATCACAAACCCTAGGTATTTATGATTTAACATACATAAAAATACCATCAAGAGGATGTGTGGAAGGTGTAGGGGATTAAGTAAGGATATATTGATTACATTCATTTAACACTACAGGGTTTCTCAACTTAACTCTTAGGATAGTGACAACATGGACCTTGTTAGAGGGATATAAGCTATCACCATCTTGAGATTTAATAAGAGACATTATATAATGTTTTATCTTGTTCCCATATTATATTTATATTGATGCAAAATTACATTATTGAAGCTTGTGTAAAATTCTAGATAGTTATCTTCTCATAGTCATCAATAATATCTATATCATCCATTGTAACGAGCATGAAAATGATATTGAAAAAAAGGCAAAAATGAAATTCATAGAAATTAAGATGAAATTTTAAAACCCTAGGAAAATTTTTTAAAACCTCAAGACCATTTTTTTTTGGAAACCATAAAAGGAAGTTATAGGTTTTTTAAAGGTTGAAAATAATAAGCATGTTCACCAAACACTATATGAATTAATTCAATAGTAACTCTTAATTAGATAAATTTAATTGAATAATGTAGGGTATTGTAAATACACTTAAAAACATGAAAATGAAAGAAATTAATTAGAATTAACAAAGTACAATTAATGTGAACAAGAATAAACTATACCAAAGAGAGGTATACTTAAAATTTTGATGCATTTGACTAATAATGTTGACTATAAAAATGCAAAAAAAGAGATAAATATGAAAACCTAGAAGATGAACCTTAGACCCTATATGAACAAAATATCCCATTAAGGTCGATAGTGATGGGAATTATTGTCCTTGGCTAGCATTTTTGTCCTTTTTAAAAAATTATTCAAATTAAAGCATAGTCATATACAACTATGTAAAATATGCATGTTTATAATAGGTTTGTGTTCTCTAATTTGTGTGAGAGTGTAAAATGTATTCTTGAATCTCAAAACCTAGCTTATAGCACAAGGAGATAAATGAATGTAAACGATTAAAAATGGGTTAAATTTTGGATATGTGTTAGAACTCAAAACACCATTATGTTAAGCACTACCTACATACCAATACTTAAAAGAGGGACCAACCCTTCATGCAGTTCTCCTTCTTAACTGGTTTTTGTAATTGTGCTCCTTTGACTATGTGATTACATACATAATTATCTTGAATATTTGATCATATATGGGTTAGGGTACTGTAAGATTGATTTCAGAATTTTTTCATGACTGCTTGAATTTATTATAATCTAATTTATAAATAATGAGTAGTTTTTGTCTTTTATGCACTTATGTTATAAGATCTTATGATAATATTGAAAATCTTTCCAAGATTATTCAAATAAAAAAATTGAATGTGACTTTATAGTTATTGATGAGGGGAAAAGACCCATTGGTGAGTTTAGGAATATTTAGGCTGATCCTAAGGATACTTTCCATTTTTTATTTTGATTACATGTGAGGGAAGGACATAATCTATAAATAAATTCAATGGTATTGGGAAATTATATTATATTGGGTGTTACCATCCCTATAGGAAAAGTATACATTTTTTGCTCTAAGTCAAGACATATAGATGAATAAATGTATTTTTAGTAGTAAAGTCATTTTCTAAGTTAAAGTAGATTCCATTTTAATGGAATTATGTCTCTTGTTATGCTTAGGATAGGTCAAAATAGTGAAATAAGTGTCAATTAAGTTCACATGTCAATTAATGGTAAAAAGGGATAAAATAGGAATGATAAAGTATTCATGACCAAATTTAGATTATTATAACAATATTATGTGGCCTATCCCTTGTGGTTGTTATGACATCTAGTTCATGGTGAATAAAAAATATAAGAGATGTCACTAAAAATATGGAAATAAAATTATAAATTACAATGGTATCACGAGATAAAGAATAAAAACTTGTGTTATCATGTCTCAATATATAAGCTAGTATTCTATGATAAATGTAATGAAATAAACATAAAAGCAATGATAATAGTTTTAATACCAACCATATGGTCAAGCTTAAGAACATATAAAATCTACATATTTGGGACATCACATTTTATAAATCAAAGTAACATATAAATATGATTTACCCAATACAAAAGAGAAGAAACATAAGCCTATGTAAAGCTAAGCAAAGATAACATATTCCAATCCAAGGGAACCATAATTAGAAGGCATAACAAAATAAATCATTTGAATGAAACTCCAAAGTAAATCACAAAAATTGGTAAAAAATAAATCCTATTTGGATCAAGGTTATGAAACCTTGGGTTATGTTATCATAACTACCATGTCCACCAAAATGTTTTAACTATTTAGTACACAAGGATACACAATGTTATGTGTGAAACTAATTAACACTAATGCACAAGATATGTTATTAAAAAAATTATTCTAAAACAATAATCATATATATCTCAAGCCTAAAATACAGACAAATAAAATGCATAGATAAATAAGAAATCAAAAACAATGAAAGGAAATGTAATACAAGTTTGAGATTAAAATGTGAAATGAGGTTAACTATTCTACCATAATGAAAATCTAACAATGAATTGTCATTAGGACATAATAGATGAAGCATATATTATGTACCAGATAATCAATAGGATTCTAATTCTTCACCTCTATTCCTATCATTTTTGTGCATGTTCAATGATTATGTACTTATCTTGGTTTTAGACTTTAAATTTTTTTGTCACTTTATAGATTAATTAAAAAAAAAGTTGTTTTTATTAGGAACTCAACATTGATAGGTAGATTTGATTATTTACCTTCTCCTCTAGATTTTGACCCAATCCTCATCAATGATGTAGCAAAAGAGTGTGTGAAAATTAGTTGACTCATGAAACCTATTTAAAAGTTTTAACTACATATCTTACATGCTTGGACTCAAAACTAATGTAGTTATCTTATGCATGTGAGTGTAATATTATCCCAACTTAGGGAAAGGGATTCATATCCTCTCCTAGATAATGTAATGAAATTACGTGATTGCAC
The DNA here is from genome assembly GCA_037957365.1 of Torreya grandis. Classification (NCBI taxonomy): domain Eukaryota; kingdom Viridiplantae; phylum Streptophyta; class Pinopsida; order Cupressales; family Taxaceae; genus Torreya; species Torreya grandis. The sequence continues at coordinate 660,653 of JARHVA010002907.1, forward strand.
TATACCTTATTTTGATATTATAAATTGGCACTATATGCATGATGAAAAAGTTTACTCAATTCATACACTCTTTAATAAGGTGTGATGACTTCTTGATAATACTTGTTAAAATAGGTAGGAATGAATGGAATCACAATATGTTTTGATGAGAATAATAGATCCTCAAATGATTATGGGTGAAGTTATTTGTATATTCTTTGTAGGGAAAAAAAACATGGGTAAAGAATAAAAGATAGTAAAAATTAAAATAAAGGCAAAAAACACCAACAATTTATTGTGTAGTGATATAGGCTAACTAAGAATATAGGAAAAAACCTTGAAATAATATTTTGGACATTCCAAGAGTATTTAGGGTCATTCATGTGAAAATGAATAGTTGATATGTAGGTTTTTAGATATTATGCATTGAATGGATATATTATCATTGGAAAAAAATTATAAACATTATTTTGTGATGAATACCTATGTTAGGGGATGATGATGCATGACCCAACACAAGAGTAAAGTATAATAAAAAATTTAAAATGTGTCCACACAGACCAAGTGTGAAAAAATATGGAAAATACCTAATGAAAAATGGCATTATACCAAACTTAAATGACTACATAGAATAAAATGAAATTCAAGAAGAATTTTATGAAATAAGAAGAGAATAATATTTCCAATTTGATGACTTGGTTTTGGAATATTTTTGGAAGGAGAGGTTTCTTAATGGAACACATATCATACTTAAGTAGAAGAAGATTAGACCTTCCATAGTTTTCAAAATATTCATAAAGAATTCATATGAGGTAAAAATATCACGTGGCATGGATATATCAAATATATTAAATGTAGTATATTTTTACCCTTACATTCAGGGACAAGGTAGTAGTGAATGATCATGTAAAAAAATTTCTATTAAAAATTGGAAGTATATATTTATTGAGAAAACAAGAGAGGAATTAGAGGTAATATTGGATTAAAGAATTAGTAAGGAGAAAATAGGTAGATATTACATGGATTGCTTGGTTAAGAGGAATAATAAAGTAAATGAATAAGTAACTTAGATGAGTGCATATGGATTTTACAAACACAAAACAACCATTAAGGAATTTGTTGACTCTCTAAGTCACCTGCCATTCGGTGTAGGACTTTTCGAGACCATAAGAGAAGTTGTGCACCTATGAGGTCCCAAGAATTTCAAGTCAAGTAGGATATGCATAGGCATTCCCTAACTATGCCTAAACCCAAAATAGTTAGGCATAAATCTATGCAAAAATTAGATAATAGTTCACACCCACTCGTAGATCTTGATATGCACTAGTGTACAAGTTTCTTTGGAAAATGATTCAGGAGTCACACCAATTTGAGATTATGAGTTCCTAGATGTTGGATGGATAAGTAAAGAAGGCACACAAGGAGTAGTTATAAATCATGAGGGATGTGGCTAAGATATTTTGTCTTCATGCACACTCCTATCCAAGGCTCCCTCATGCCCATCAAACGTAGTCCCATGCTAGTGCACAGGTTCCTACTTTTATGCCCTTGAACATTGTAGGGCATAATATAAATTTACGTATTATTTTCCTTAAAAAAATCTCATGCACACCTTGGTGCAAGAGTATTTATAGATCAATGGGCATGCACACATGTTCAATTCACATGTAACAAATAAAGAGGATGACACACATCGAGTTTCCCACCATGTAATGTGATTAGGTGGAAAATTAGAAAGGGAGCCTATATAGCAATTACCAAGAGGTAGTAGATCATAATGAGGTGGTTAGAAAGGTAGTTAAGTGGAACCCAAGGCATGATCAAAGTATGTAAATGTATAAGTGGCCACTAAACATCAGGATATGAGTATGCATTACTCTCTGATCTTATCAAGGAAATCTTTGATTCTTCTATGCACATGTGTAACCTAACAAAATCCTACAACCAACTCCAGATCTGATCTATCAGATAAAATTTAAAGGCATGGTTATGGCACTGTAAAGGAATTAAAAGTTTCACTTACCACCCCAAATGGCACATTTATTACAAAATAGGCTTGTTTATTATAAAATCCTAGCTCTTCACTTTTAAAAGGGTCAACACATTTTAAAAACATTATGATATTGAAATTTACCCTCCAAGAACACTTGAATTGGCTAAATCTTATAGATTAATGAGAATTAAGTTCACGTCCTTTTGTTCTTCTGATGTTTTGTGTGTTATTTATGTCTGTTGATCCTTTTCTATGGATAATGTTTGCCCCTCTCACCATGTTCTATTTCTAACACCTCCTCATTAAACTTGGAACTCACTTGTATGTTGTATCCTCTATGCTTTGAGGTATTTGTTGGTATTATCTATGGATCATTTGTCATCCCTCTTAATGTTGTACTACCTTCCCATGCCTCTATGAAAAATACTCATGTATTTTTAGTGTCCTTTATAGAATCTATGTGGAGACATCTTATTCTCAAAGGGTCTATAGTGTGTTTATGAAAGTATGAGATCTCACTCTATTATGGGTAGATCACCTCTTTTAATTTTAGCACCTTACCTTTTCCCTCCCCTTTTCCTTCAAAATTTTAGGTTTAAGCTAGCAGTAGATTTACCTTTATGCTCTTCAACCCTATGCACTGATCTTAAAATAGATGCATTTAGAATAGAAGGAATCCATCCTACTCAAAAGGCTCATCCCAAGAAGTGTAAGGGTCACATGCCTTCAGAAAATTCCCATCATTATGATGAGACAACCAATGCTTGTGTACATAGATAAGTGATAATATTTCCACACCTAGTGTCACAAACTCTTATGCCCCATGTAAGGCATTCATGCATAGCGCCCCATCACAAAGATTCCTCACACTTCAGAGCATTTGTAGGTGTAATTTTTGAATGATAATAGTTTCTAGCATGCCTAATGGGACTAATTTAAAGAAATACCTAATGAATCAATGATACCCTTAGTTATCAAGTGTTGAAGAGACTCTATAGAACCCCTGGTGACTCCAAATGTCTAAATATACTAGTTTAAGCATTTTTAGTGTTTAATACTATGTCCTTCCACACCCCATTCCATGAAAATGCTAATATCACACCTTCCCCTTTCTTATATCAAGTTCATATGAGTGCTTGCAACCTTTCCCTATAATAACTATGCTTCCAATCAGCCCTGCAAATGATACATTACATCTAATTTTCATTATTACCTTCCTAATTGGGTTCAAAAGAGAATCAATGATATACATCTTGATTTCCAAAGATAGATTAGGGAGATTGAAAGATATTAGGGGTATGTTAAGCAAGAAGAAGAGCATACTCATCAATCATACACATAATAATGGGAAATGATGGAGCAACATATATTTGAAGAATAATGTTTGTCTAGATAAATCATAGCTAAATAAGAGTAGATACATCAATTGTTCACACAGATGCATAGAATTGAAGTACAACCAACTACCTCCACTCTGACCTTTCCTAGCTTTAGTCAAGCTCCCACTATGCTTACAATCCATCTTGTGGGGTGAAACATTTTTGTGCTCAAGGTCCCTAGCTTTAGGTAAGATAAATCCTTTGTGCCTCCAAGTAAATCACCTATTTTAAAAGTATCAAGCTTCAAAAATCATGCACTCATGCTAGCTCAAGAACCCATCCTTCTTTAGGAGCCTCAAACACAGTCATGGTATCCCTCTTAGACCCAACACTCTAACTTATGAATTATTACTTTGGTTAATACCACTCCTAATATGCTAGTGGGGACTCCTTGTCCTCCCATCATATCCCTTTTCAAATAAGGTTGCATCACATTGAGCATAGATGAGGCTTGCTTAGAAGAAGAAGAATAAGGTTCCTCAAGTGAATAATAAATCATCATTGGTAGTCCCCTCTATACTAATACACCATAAAACAAACACTATTAATAGAAGAAAATATGTATAATTAGATAGAGCAGTAGGTTGATGAGTGAATTAACAAAGTGTTGGTAAAAGGGGAGGATCTTAGTAAGGAAGAGTCAATCAACACTACTCCAGAATGCATCCAAAATATTGGGTTAGACATCTCTTGGGTAAATGGGTTATCCTTTGATTCTATAGGAGGCCTTAAAGAAGAATCAAACCTTAAAGTATAGTACACTCTTATAGAGAATGACTGTGATCACCTCAAGGTGAGCCCATAGGTGCAATCACAAGTGTAAGAGGAGGACTCCTATTGGGATGAGCTAGAGGAATTTTGCTTGATTTTGAGTGATAAACTGATATTCCCTTAAGATCAGACCCATGCCTTATTCCTGTCAGCATCTATTTTCAATCACATATCATAAAAAATTAAGGCACACATGTAAAGCAGGTTATAACCTTACAAATGGTATAATCCTGTAGGGATCTAGGTACACATTCAGGTATAAAGAAGTCATCAAAAGTCTTATTTGAAGTAAGGGATAAATGGTAGTTGTTCAAGCCTAAGGAATAACATGAAAATGCAAAAGAAGCTATGGCAATGAGTGTTATCAATCCTCATGTAACTAGGCACATCATAGAGGTGTTTTAAAAGGTCATAATGGACTTAGAGAAGCAACTATGAGATGAGCAAGGGCAACTTGTTGATTTCATGTTCTTACCAATTATCAAGTGTAGGCCTCCTAAACTCTAGAAGGCTTAGTATAAGTAGAGAGTATATCTAACATTGAGAAATTTAGGAGGGATCAATTTAACTTCAAAGACATTAGCCATCTAGGATGGAATCTTATGTGTAGCATGGTGGAGTCATTGATCAAAAAGGACCCCAAGCAAACTAGCTTCCTTAAGCTCTCCTAAAAATTAATTAGGGCATGCCTCTTTCATAGGTAACAGATGCCAACTCACCTCCTTCCATCACATATCAAAAATAGGGAGGTGCACAATACAAAAGACCTAAGAGGTTTATATCTTGATCTAGGAGGATGAAGGCACATGTTTGTAGGTTGTATATAGTAGATTATATTACCTCACATTACATTTACCTAAGTGCCTATGGGTACATTGTATAGTCTTAGTTTAGTTTTATTTTCCTCTAAGTACATTATATATATATATATATATATATATATATATATATATATATATATATATATATATATATATTGCTCTTCTCCATGTTTCTTTGTTGAGGGTACAACTCAGTTCAATTTATTCAAGTGTAAGGCTAGGCATGTTATAACTTCTATGACTCCATGTCTAATGGATCACTTAAGGCTACTAAATATCTACTTAGCAGGCAAGCATCCCATAGAGGTTATTAGAAGTGTTTACTTTCTATGTCACGCTCCAGTCGATACAAGATTTGTTGAGGCCATAAGAGAAGTTGTGCACCTACGAGTTATAAAGCACTTCAATCAAAATAGGATGTGTGTAGGAATTCATTACCTATGACTGATCCCAAAATAATTAGGTATAGATCTACACAACAATAAGATAATAGTTTACACCCATCAGGTTTTCTTGATACACAATAGTGTACAATATTCTTTGGCACATGATTTAGGAGGTACACTAGTTTAAGATTATGAGTTCCTAGATTTTGTATGGCTAAGTAAAGAAGGCATGCAAGGATTAGATATAAATCATGGGAAATAGTCATAAGATATTTTATCTTTATGTGAACTCCTATCCAAGGCTCCCTCATACACATCCAACATAGTCCCATGCTACTGCATAGGATCCTACTTTTGCACCCTTGAGCATTACAGTGAATAATCTAGAGTTACACATCATTTTCCTCAAGAGACTCTTGAACTCACCTTGGCACAAGATTATTTACATATCAAAGGGTCTGCATATAATTTTAGTGTGTATGTAACATATAAATAGGGTGACATGTGTCAAGTTTCCCACTATGTAAAGTGATGATGTGGCAAGCTAGAAAGGGAGCCTACATAGTAATTTCCATGTGATAATAGATCATAAAGAGGTGGTAGGAAAAGTAGTTGAGTAAAACCCAAGGCATTTTCATATCAATTAAATGTATAAGAAACCAATAGACATTAGAATATGAGTACATGCCACCCTCTGACCTTTTCAGGGAAATCTTCCCTTCTTCTATGCACATGTGAACCCTACCAGAATTCTACCACCAACTCCAGATCCAATCTGTAAAACAAAATTCAAAGGCATGGTTTTGGTGCCATAATAGAATTAAAATTTGGACCTACCACCCCAAGTGGTGAATTTATTATAAAATAGGATTATTCTTTATAAATTTTTGGTTCTTCATTTGTAAAAGGGTTAACACATTTTAGCAACCTCATGCTACTAAAATTTGCCCTCTATGAGAATTTGTATTGGTTAAATCTTACAGATTAATGAGAATTAAGTTCACCTCCTTCATTTTTTTTAATTTTTTATGTGTTGTTTGTGTCTATTGATCCTTGTATGTGGGTAATTTTTCCCCTCTCACTATTTTCCATTCCCAGCACCTCTTCATTAATCTTTAAACTCACTTATAGGTCATATCCTATGTGCATTTGGGTCTATGTTGATATTGTATGTAGATCATTTTTCATCCCTTTCAGTATCATACTACATTCCCACACCTCTATTAAAATCACATATGCATTTGGAATGTCCTTGCTAGAATCTATGTGGAGACATCTTATTTTCAAAGGTTTGTAGTGTGTTTATCTTAGTAGGAGAATTCGCTCTATTCTAGGTGCAGCACCTCTTTTACTTTTAGCATCTCTTACCTTCTCCCTCCCCTTTTCCCTCAAAATCTTAGGTTTAGGCTAGTGGTAGATATACCTTTTGACTCTTTAGTCCGACATGTTGAACTTAAACCAGGTGAGCTTAGAATAGAAGAGATCCAATCTACTCCTGAGGTTCATCCATGAGAGTACAAGGGCCCCACACCTTGGCGATGTTCCCATAATTATGATGAGATAACTGATGTTCATTCACACATCTAAATAATAATACTTATATTTCCACCACTGTAAACTCTTATGTCCCACACAAGGACCTTGTGCTCAACGACCCTATAAAAAGTACCTCTATGTCATAGAGTATCCATGGGTGCACATTTTGAACGACAACAAAATACAAAAGAGGCTCATGAGTAGGATCTGATTTACATTTCTGTGTATCTTAGGAGTCTACTATAAGAGAATATAGGTTAATAAACAATATTGAACCATACACATGGGTTCATGTTATTTTTCATACTTATGCACATTTATTTTATGTTGTGTGACTTTTCACAATTTATGACAACATTGTGCACATGAGTGAAGATTGTTGGCAAGCCAAAGAACATCGTTAAGAGTCTAAAAAGGTAGGAAAGTGAAGGAAGGATGATTTAGTTCATCTTAAATTTTTTATATTTATATTTTATTAGGATGGTATCAAAATATTTGATTAATTTATTGTTGATAGTTTGGAAGATATTACTATATATTAATTTATGGTTACATAACCATCGATCTACCATATATAGTGGTTTTTTAATTTGTGACAAATAACAATTTTAAATATTTAGATTAAGACCACTTTATAAGATAACACAAGCTTTAAGAGGCTATCATGATTCAATATCATGTCACCAAAGATTTAAATCAGTTTTGGAGATGAGTTGGAGGTTAGTTTGATCATTAAATAAATTTGTAAAAATGCATTGTAAACTCTAGAAAGAGGAGAGTGGAGAGAAGTGGAGTGTACACAATGGCCTAAAAACATCTAAATTAGTGATGCATATTCATGTAAACTAATCATGATACAAAATGTGTGTTTTATTTATTTTAAGTAGGGGGTGGAGTGTGTATGCTTTTATGAATCTATGTAACATTGTTCAACATCCATACATAAATAGCTTTGGTTATCGTTTAAAAATATTAAGTTTGTGGGTGTGTTCTTGATATTAAGTGAGTGTAACACCCAATAGGGAGTCAGGAAACTATTCACTATTCCCCCTTATTCTTGTTTGAATCAAAAAATATGATTTATAGTCATAAGGGTTATGTCCATAACAACTTATTCATGTAGATCTAACAAATCACAAGCATACATCCATACACAAATATTTAATACAACTTAAACATGTATTTTATAAATATACTTTCATGGATCCTTTTATACCTATTTCATGATAAAAAAGGAAAACATGGGTTATGGTATAATCCACATTATCACAATCACCATAATCACTATTTCTATACCATTTTAAAATGTTTACATGGATCCATAGAAGAATTTTTAAATCTTAAAAAAACACATCTAAATAGTGTTCCATTTAAACTATATTCATATTATAAATATTTTCAAATTTTGAAAGGATGTGGGGGTTCGGATCAAACAAATTTGAATTTGAATTAATAAGGAGCTTAGGATCAAAATAAAGTTAGGTCTATTGGAATAAAATGTATTATTTGGATTGAAGGGCATGAAAAAAATTAATAAATTAAGAATTAACTATAGAAAATTTAGTTTTTGGAAAGCATGCAAAATAATTTTTGAGAAATTCATATAATATATCAAAAAATTAAGCAATATTTAACATTTAATGAGGTATGAAAGAGTTATAATTCACACAAATATAATATAGATAAATGGATTTTAATTAAATTTTAATATTAAACTAAATAACATGCACAACAATAATCACATCATATTATAATTTCTTAGTTATTAAAATTAAGAAAAAGGAAAAAATGATATATTTTGAATAAAAAATAGTTGTTAATTATAACCTTATAAAGCAAGGAAAAATAGAGAAAGATCAAAGGAAGATAAACAAAAATACTCATTAACTGATCATGTCCTTCCCCAAGATGGTTCAAAGTGAAATTTTGACCAAGATTCAAAAGTTAATATGGGCTTGGTAAGAGGAGGAGGAGGAATAATTAGAAACAATATGGGAGTCTTACAAGCTCATTATGACATAAATTTTGGAGATTAGACCAATCATTCGGTAGAATTAAAAGCTACCTTATGGGTTTATACAAGTATCAAAATATATAAATGTCACTCATTTAATGATTGAAAGAGATTATCGTAATATAATAATTTGTCTAGTAAAGAGAATCCCTCTGAGTTAGATAATAACAAATCTAATTTTAGATGATATAAATATTCTTCAATCCTTTTAATAGGCCTTGATAACACGTGTACAAATAAGGCAATAATGTGGTTGACTGGCTCACTAATCAATGGGTTTTTAATAATATTTTAAAAAAATGAATGAGAATATAGGAGCTACCTTATGAGGTTATCCAAATAATAAAATAGGACAAACATAAGTGATCTTATTCATAGCTTGAATTTTGAGACAAATGATTTACTAGGAATGGTTTTAACAAAAATAAATTTTGATATGTTGATCATTAGTACATCTAAAAATTTAAGCAAAATACCAATTCAAAGGAATATTATGATGAAATTATCTCCACCCCTTACTCACTTAATATAATGAATATTGTGATCAAAGGTATTCATTGTAATACTTATTGGTATAAATAAAATTTAATAAGGGCCTCAATAATATCACCAAGCATGACAAATTTGATTTCAAAAGAAGTAATTGTGTGGTAGTAAGCCATGACACACAAAGATAATTCCTTGTTTTTCATGTGAGCTCAAATAACCATGATGATGATGAAATCAGTGACGAAAAGTTTCCAATTATATCTTCTTTTTCTATAGCTAAAATAGGGGTTAACAAGAGTAGTAAGGATAATAAGAGGGTTGGAATATTTTTCATTTCTTAAATCATCAAAGGGGATAGATGTAGAGTTAAACTCATGGCACCTAAAATATATAATTAGGAATATTTTTAATTTCTTAAATCATCAAAGGGGATAGATGTAGAGTTAAACTTACAGCACCTAAAATAATAATAAAATATATAATTATTTAGAGGATTATCAAATATGGGGGCTTTAAAACATCATAGTAAGGATCATGGTTTATGACCCACATGTTTCTATGGAATTTTTAAAGTCATGCAATGTCTATAAAGTTGTAATCACATGTTTACTTTGAGGTATCTAAGGAGAGCACTACTCAATTCATCAGCTTGAAACAAACCCAATTTTTTTTTGAATTATCTTCAAAGTAAAACATGAAATATCAAAATGTCCTACTATATAAAACAAATGTAGTGCAATGCATCTCAAGAATTCAATAGGAAGTACTAGTACCCACAACCAACATCCCAATTATCTTAATGGTTAAAGATATGATCAAATAGAATGAAATTGAACTCATCCAAGAATTTTGGGTTATCAAAATTCTTTATGATAAAATAATATATGCTAGAAGAGTAATACCCAAGGATAGAGTTCTAAATGATTGAACATAGGGGTGCATCCCACTAACTTGCTTAGTAAGTCTTATCATATCATGATATTATCAAGTGGAGATCTCTAATCCACTTCTAAATCTAACACGACATAATCATAAGGGCCCCAAAGCCTTTTTTAGAATCACCCAAGTGAGGAATACTCCTTGTCCTACTCCCATTGATCACCATACCATGATCCAAGGTATTTTAGGAACATTAAGCCTTCATTCCCTTAATTGACGAAGGCCACATGCACTAGATGAAACTCCATGAAGAAGGAATGGTATTTATTTTAACTATATGAGATATAAAATATTGAACTCAAGGTGCGTGACATCAAACATGTGAGTCCCCTATTGAAAAGTGTACAATTAGCATTGGGAAATAATTACTTCTCAAGATATAGTAATACCATCCCATAATCCAACCATATGGGTCTACACATAAATGTTTCTTACTCATCATTTAGTTAACATATCAAGTTATTATGAAAACATAGGTGTTTGTGCTATCTAATTAGTATGTCCATGGCCTTGCACGGGTTCATTATATAGACGGTCTTAGGCATTAACTTATGTGTTTAATGAGGAAGATTATGATTTAGGAACTCATTGACAAGGTGGACTATTTAATCATATAACCAAGTGTAATCATTAAGGTTCCACTACTTATTAAATTTTTAATCCAAACCTAGGATCATTTAATGCATTAATGAACACATACAAGGTATTCCAAGAATTTAATGACAAAGATAAGCATAAATTTTGAGAAATTCCATATCTACTATAACTAATGACTCTTTATTCTCATATAAGCATTAATTAAAATATATAAAACTTTCATTTATCAAGAGTTACATAAGAAACATATGAATTACTAGACTTTTAGAATACATGCCAAGTATTAAAATCACTACAACACCATTAATGGTGTAATCCACAATCCATAATGTGGGTTCCCATATGAAGATCATTAATCCTGCTTGCTTAATTTATTATTAAATACAATAAAACAATTAAATGATATTACAACCAATAAACATTCATTGCTAAATTATAATAATGAGAACATATTGCTTTACATCATCAAGAGACTATTTGCATAAGCTATTAGCATCATCTTATTTTTAGCTAGGATTATAAACATGATAAGACCATGTGTTTAAAAATAATGCTATAATCAAGTTATGTCTTATATCATCATGGAAAAATTGATTTCATAAATCAATTAAAACTATTTGTTTCAGCTAAGGTTATAAACCATGCAACAATAACTCATAAAATGTCATAATAAAATAACATCAAGCAATATGCCTTTAATCATAAATGAGGTTGTATACTTGTCTACGATTACTGATTTGAACCTAATTCTATAAAATTACCTATCATGTTTCAAAATAAAAATATCTCTTCATCATAATTAGTTATCATCATGTGATTGTCATAAACAAATGATAGGTCCCCATGCTAGATAGGCATTTTATGCTGTGAGAAAATCACCAAGTAATATTCATCATAAATTCTACATAAATATACATAATTACACTAAGGAGAATGACAAACTCTAACTAATTCCATTACATCATAAAGCAACATCATTTTAACTTCATGTAATTCAAGGTTAAGGACATTATAGTTTCAATTGTTCCAATAATAACATTTTTCTACTTTGTACTTACTTGAAATCAGCAGGTATATCCCTTAATCATATACATACAACAACACATAAGGATCAAATATCACATATGTTTACTAATTACATTGATACTCATATTGTAAATATATCCCATTATAAATGTGCACCAAAGAATAAAAAAAATTGGTTAATTTTACAAGATCCAACAACTATCAACAAGAATGCTACCAATGTCAACATCATAATTAATAATTTTATTTTTCCAAAAAATTAATACTACAAATCTGCATGTGATAATATGATGAACTAGAAAATTAAATGGGTAATAAACAACAATCTAACATGCCAACATCATATACATCAATAGGTACGACTAAGAGTAAGTCGCCACATGCAATCTAGGTATAACAATAAAGAAAGACAAACATTGCAAGAGGGACACCCCTCAAAACCAGCACTATGAGCCCAACCATCGATGTCCCTTACCACCCCTACCATCATATTACTGGAGGGTTTCAACAAATAGCTACTCAGGCTAGGTAAGATATATACACAGAATATTGAGCCACCAATAAAGACTTCAAAACCATAAATAAGGACAAATAAGTAATGCAATAACATCAAATAATAACATTTGATAAAACCCATTGGCCAAAGAGATGTCAAGGGTATACATTGGATTTTTATAGGGGATTATTTATAATTTAAAACATGGTCTAATATATATATCAAATTCATACGATCAGGAGGTTTTGGAAGGGTCCATTGCTCAGCCTAAGAGGCTTATCCAAACATAAAATAATTAGACTCAAGGGGATCAACACACAATAATCACATTGAATTGATTGAAATAAAAAGGGGAAGGCATAATATTATTAAAAATATTTCAAAAAATAGGTTTATTCAAAGGAAAACCTAAGCAATTAGTTTGTAAAAAAGAGGAATATGATAATGCTTCACACACGCACACACACACACACGCACGCGCACACACACACACACACACACACACACACACACACACACACACACACACACACACACACACACACACACACACACACACACACACACACACACACACACACACACACACACACACACACACACACACACACACACACACACACACACACACACACACACACACACACACACAATTATTAATAAGAATGCCATGTACATGAATTTATCTCAATTTAAAATCATATCTAACTTATCAATTCCAAAGTATAATATAACCATTAATTAATATACTCTAGAGATTTAAAGGGAACCTAAGTCATTTTTCATGTATTAGTTTCCTAAATCAATTCATTCAAATATGTAGTTACTCAAAATGAGGAATAGTGACTCATGGATATAACCATAGGCATACGAAATAAAATAAAAATAAAACACATGTTGGCATCATCCTAAAAAAGTAAAAGAGTCAATAACAAATCTAGACACCTATCTATATCTACTTTGTGATATACACAGGGTTGAAAGAAGCCAGTTTCAATATTGAATAACAAGTCAAGCATGTCGTACAACTAGTTCAAAATTCCTAGTATCTTCCAAGGGTAGGGTTGTGATTTAATCACACAGACATAATAAAACATAGCAGCAAGTTTTACTTACCATATTTTGACATACGCATATTAAGTTAGGAAACATGTAGTTCTTCAAATAAAATATATTCATACGCTGATGTTTTAACCAAATAAATATTTGATAAAACCATTTAGTAAATTTGATTCCCCTTATTCCTAGTTTATGGGAAAAAGAGTATTATCTCAATTATGAATATAACCAACTTAAAATCAGCAAGAACTTACTTGTAGGAGCTCAAAGCTCAAATATTTTACAAAATACAAGAAAATACCTTCCTTGCATTCTCTTTTCCTCCTAAATTTCTTTCTCCTACCCCTGTGTTTTTCTTTCTATCCTCATTCACACAATTATTCCTTACTTATGCATTCTCTCTCTATGTGCCCTCCTTTATCCTTATATTTTCTTGCTTGCTTTATGTGGTTTCCTTTTTTCCTTCTTTTGTTTTTTCCTACCTACATGTTCCTATTCAGCTCTCTCCCTTTCCTTCTACTTCCCTCTCCTTCTTCCTTCCTCCCTTCTCCCTTCTCCCTTCTTAATTTTATCTTCTATTTCTTCCTTTGTGTAGTCCAAATTCCATTAATAACACCCAAAAAAACTTATAAAAATAAATAAAATTACTTTTTACGCTATATGTCATACTTGGTGTCTCCTTCCACGTAACTCCCTTACTCTCCCTAATCACTATACTGCCCCTACCATATCCATGCCTCTCATACCAAAATCATCCCTTATCCTAGTCAATGTTGCTCTTGTCTTGAAATTCCAATCAAGAAAATAGTTTAAAAAAGAAAACACAAACCATCCATTCCCATCAAAAAATAAAAACATCATATTTAAATCCATTCGCTTCTCTTTCAAGCCACATGGAAATAAATGTGTATATATAAAATAGTAAAATAATAGATAACAAAAAATTAATAACAATATAAAAAAAAAAAATCTTTCAAGTAGTATTTATAAGATAAACAATAATTCATTGGAAATATAATACGATAAAAACCTTTAAAAATAATAAATAAAATCTTTAACTAAAGTAGATAATAAAATAATTAATTAATAAAATCATAAAGTGATAATAATAATAATAATAATAATAATAATAATAATAATAATAATAATAATAATAACAAAAGTCATAGTTAATATAGGTTAACAAAGTTATAGGATAAATTAAATAACTGAATCCATAAATCATTAAAATAACAAAAATCACTAGAAATGTAAAATCAACCCAAATATAAAAACCAATTAACTAATAGCTATTAGGTTGACCTAAAAATATATGAGAGAGTTGGCAAATCCGTTAGTTGATTAAATCTCGTAACAATCAATCGCCCATAAAAGGGATTATTAAACACTCTTTTACAAGGTCGATAGACCCACATGGGTCTAGATGAACCAGAACCAACTCGACTAAAGATGACTAGTTAAATAGCTCACAACTAAGCTTCTAAAACCCCTGATAAAGACAACTGAACATGACGGTATATATTCTAACACATGAGGAAAGGATGAGAGCAAACCACACACACACACACACAAGAGAGAGAGAGGCAAGATTAGAAGGGATGAGAGGATATAACACCATGAAATATAAATTATGGTGGCTCAATATCACAGATTACATGTTATATCTATCAAATTGATAATTTGACTGATCAATCACCCATGGTATACCTAAGATGTCCAACCCCATTATCAAGCCTAGTTTGTGGCATGGTGCCTACATCCACTAAATAAGACATCATTAATACCTGAACGATGTCAATATAACAATAATAGATTAGAAAAAATCATCAACATGAACTATTAATTAAATCATATTCATCAATATCCAAAAAAAAGAACCATAATTAGTCCTGATAACCATGAACTTGAGTATGCCCTATGAAGCACAATCAATAGCTATAAGAGGAATCAATGTCAATCGAGTAAAACATGATATATCAATATCATTTAGTAATGTAACTAACTAAATTAGCATATACATATAATAGGATAAAATGAACCCAACATAAGTAATATGCATATCATCATATAAGGAACCCAATGTGAGCATCAATCATGATATAACATATCATCTCAGCTATTCAAAGTATCCTACATTGTAACTATTTGAAAACAAAACCAACAACAAAAGTCATTAGCCCATGTGCTCTCAAAATAGGCTTAATTAGGCTATAATTTAGTATCTATAAAGAGTTACAAGGTTGGTTTGTGATATCCTCCCCTCCTTAAAGAGGATCCATCTCAATGACTATCAAAATTCAAACACAAATTTCTTAGAAAAAGTAAAAAAAGTCCAACAAATCCAATCAATATTGATATATAATCTCTCCACCCATTTTGTCATGGAAATGTCTAAACCATATCTCATTGGCATTCATATTTTTTGTTACTAAGATAGCCACATTATCTAATTAATTATGCCATATAACGGCTTCTTTCCCATCATCACATGTTTTTTACAACACTGAAGAGGAAAAATAGTACTTAAATAACAATATTACAATAGAAAATCTTTCCAAATCTCTCAAGTTGGCAAGAAATTTTCTACTCTCATGCCTTATCAAGACTATCAAAAACATTAAAATCTACTAAAACAAGATACAATAGGTTCGTTGAACCCAAAATTCCTACATCAATCAACAAAATTCCAAGGTAGTCGCTATTAATTTCAAATATAGCGCTATTGTTACAACCATCCCAGCCATTTATGAAGGTAGAAATAAGCATCACGTGCATATAATTTTCCAAAACATAATATCTCACACTTTCCTTAATGCACTTCCCATCAAGGGCACCAAAAACACTCCTAAGAAGGAACATACATCTAAAGAACCACAAGACAAAAAATGATGTCTAAATCAGAATAATAATCTGAATATGCAACTTACCTAGTGTTAATGTCACTTGTGTTAATGTTATCACCATATATTTCACCATAGAAGAGGTTTTTCAAGCCTCTTCCATTTTTTGGAAACATGGGAACACTTCTAGGTATGTGGGTGTACCTATAGTGGAAGTGAGCCTCTATATTGAAGGGCTAGCTCCCTGAATGTATCTTGGAATGCTTATCACATAACTAGTATTTCCTTATGGGGAAAAGAGTTAAAGTTTGCATGAAATTAACCTAATCTAATGGGTTAATACACCAATATTTTTTCCACATAACCATCATATTTTATTTATTAAGAATCAAAGCATACAAACTAGCTTCTAGTTCTTAGAAGGTTTTTAACATGAGTATTTGAATATAGAGGTGAGATACATGAATCAATACGAGGAAAATGAACTAGAGGATAGATTTTAGACTCTAAGGAAAATCATACACTTGAAAATATCCTAACACACTTGACTATATCCTATATGAGCTATTAGAATAGGAACTCTTGCATAAACATGAAAGAATAAGGGAAGAAAGAATAGAGAATTATCACTTTGCATCATGATACATCACTTTCACACTTATAAAATTATTCAAGAAATAAAAACTATACTTGCATTAATGTTCAAAGGCAAAATATGACATCATTCTATTAGGGCTTCACCATGCATGGTGTGGTATTTTTACAAAGACCAAAATGGCATCTACTTATATAATTTCAAAGAGAAGAGAAAGAATGAAGTTCAAAGGTCACTAGAACACATGTCCAATTGATAACCAATTACATTGCAAGAGACTGGAGTGTGAAATAGACCATGAATGTCTCCTAAGACAAATTTCCATATAAACCATGACAAAATCTCCAAAAATGGTGTAGAGACTCATCAGCTAACCTTTGTAAAATTACCTTCATCATGGATCATCTCTCGAGCATTTAAAAATAAATTGGAGAGAGTTGACACATATGTATTGTTTGAGGGAGGTTGAAACATGATATGATAGCCATAATGTTCTCTCCTAACTACTTTCTATCTTTTAGACACTTGTATTCACCATATATAATTATTCATTGATTTACTAGACTTCATTATTCACATTTTGTGATCACAATTCATCTTAGGTCTTCGACTAAGATTTCATGGTGGCACATGAGTCTAAAGATCATGCTTCACTACAAGAATTTTGATCCTACATAGTTATGCATATGGCATTCCCTTTCCACATTGATCATTTTTTTTGAACTATGTATGTTTTCATTTGGACATGTAGCCTCATCTTATCCATCTAGAATCTGATCAAATTTACTCTATCGATCTCATCTCCAATATCTTTGCTTTGACCTTCAATGCTGGCCATTGATCATTAGTCTAAGGTTGTGATATTATGACATCTAGTAGCATTTCATTCAATCTAATTTCCTTGATCTTTAAATCTTACTCACACCATTGATATGCTTCATATGATTGAACATGTACCATTGATTTTACCTAGACCCACTAACTCTATTAGATTGTCCTTGCACCATTAGATCTAGATATACATTCAAATGACAACTATTGGATCTACCTCCATTTGAACTCAAATGGCTATTTTATGAGACTTTATTTTGATTACCACAAACCTATCACTGATGTCCATGTACCCATCATTGAAATCTGTATGCTCATCACAATTTGAACCCTAAAGGTTATTTGTCAAGATTTATTTTGATGTCTACATGACCATCACTTATGTCCACATGACCGTCGCTATCTGCTTGCTCAAATGTAAAGATTTATATCTTGATATGGATATCTCATCAAGACATCATATTTATATGGAATGTTTTTGTCACTAAGGGCATTGATTGCATGTGATATTTTGGCCATGTGAGGCTTTTTGAGCACATTTATAATATGCATAAGTGAGCTAACCCATCTATTTATGCATGACATCTCGTGATAATATATTCCAATTAGAGTTGTGTTATTATATTTTTCTTAATCTTGTATAGATCCAATATGTTCCTAAGGCATATGCAAACTTTTCCCATGACTCTGAACTACTCAGACACCATGAAAATGCATTACTTTCACATATAACTTTAAAATAACCACTAAGACATCAAATGACACAAGGACTATACTGGACTATGACCAAGGCTATAATGGTGTTAAGTGACATCATATAGACTACAACACACCCTTTGACACTATATTCCACCCCCATATCAAGTCTTGACTATAGGGGGTTGACCATTTTGACTTGTGGTAAAAATGGCCAACATTCTTAGTAATTTTCCAAGCGTGGTATGTTTTCTATGCCATGACCAATTGCCTAATACTATCCATTGGGATATGGAGTCACCTATATAAAATTTTGACATACAAATTCAATTAAAATAACACACTAAATAATAGAAAACAATAAGAACAAGACATAAAGTAGAAACACATGTGTTTAACTAGAACACTTAGGGAACAAAACACACACAACTGAAACCAAAAACATATGTAATCTACTACTTACACAACCTCATCTTTAGGTGAAACATTTGATCATACCTCAAATAGAGTAAAAAATGTTTCTCGTGGCATTTTTATCACTCCATTATGTCAGCCTAGCAGGAGGAGCATGATCATCACCAATCACTTACATATGTGTGTGGTCAAGCAGCTTAAAACCTTTGAATATTCTTAGGTCTACAAGTGAAATATTTGGGGCCTTAAAGGATGATCTTTATTTTTCTCTAAAAACCTTGCTTCAAGCTCCAACTATTGTGATCTCCATCATATCCATTGGATGGTCTCCAAAAAATTGCAAACTAGAATTTATGACAATATTTTCAACCTTGTATTCTTCCAGGATAGTAAGTGTTTGATGTTTGAAAGCATCGAGCTCCTCTTTTTCATGATCCAATAACTTTGGATCTAAGTCAACATTAGGTGGGTATCCTAACTATTGTTAAGGCACAACAACTTCTACCTTAACTTCATTATCCATGTCTATAACTTCTTGGACACTATCATCACCAAATTGCTTCATGACAATAGATTCTTGATTGGTAGAAAGACCTTCATCTTTATGCTTGATAGAAAACTTGTTAACATGATCATTAGTCTCATTATCAACCTTGATATTAGATATAGAATCTCTTGGAGAAAAGGGTGACTCCCCCAACTTGTCAAACTCCTTGCATATGGCATTGAGATTTTTCCATAGTTCTTCTTCATTCAAAATGTGAGACTTTTATTCATGTTTATTGAGACAATAAAGTTCATGTTTATTAAAGTCATTAACCAAATCAAATGTATACTTATTGAGAGGATTAGATTACCAAGCTAATCAAGCTCATGACATGTCACATCAAACCTTTGTCATAAATCATTCTCATCCACCTCATAAATGTCATCATCCAAAGCATCCTCATCAATGGCAAGGATAAAGACATAATTTTTCCCACTATGGTGCTCAATTAGATTCATAAATGTATGATCATCATATTTATGAATCATATAGTTACCTTCAGTAGCATGAAAATGTTAGACACTCACCTAAGCTCGTTTAAATGGCTCATCACGCATGATATAAGTCCCAAGGTTAGTTTATTCAAAGTATGCATAAGGATCATGTCCATATTCATCTACACCATACTCATCCAAGAACACATTTTAGATTCCTTCAAGTTTGTAAGATCCATCATCTACATTAGACTCTTTTTTCTTATGAACACAATTCAAGTTAGAGCTTATTTTAATGATGAATCAATGTGAAACCTTACAAGAGGCTGAGTTCTAATGGTCAATTTGGTACCATATATTATCATAAATTCCAATAAGGACCATTAAGTTGAGATATATCCATCTATATTTTTTTTATATTTACTTGATAGGTAGATTTCAAAGTGATATGGGAGGTTGACAATAAGTATATCTTGAAGGATAGAAAGACTTGGACAATCATGTAGGAAGACCCTCAAATTTTTTATTATCCCTATGGTATTAATAGTTGTACTATCTATCTATATCACTCTTTTGATATGAGGCTCATATTTTAGGCCCAACTTATCAGCTAAAACCTTGGGCATGACTAAGGTAGAGGTTCCACTATCAACTGCACAATTATGAGCCAATTTATCACCCACTATGAGAGTGAGTTAAAATGGTGGTAGTTTCTTTGTCCTATTAGATGGTTCAACATTAGTGTTAGGATAATTTTCAAGGAAAACATACCTATTAATTTGATTTGAATATTAAGGCCTATTAAGAATAGTGGACAATTTCTTTTGCAACAACTCTTTTTGGTCAGGTATATGAAGGATATCCCACAAGGAGATAGATGTTTTGGAAATTTTCAAGGAATCCACTATGTTTAGAAGAATCGTAATCACATTTTATTACGTCTTTAGAGGTAAATAATTACTTGGAACTTGAGGAATGGTGGCACCTTGATCAAACATAGTCACATTTTGACTCGATGGAGGTGTCAGAGCTTTTGGAACTGTCACAATTATAGCCATGCCTTCCTACCTTGTAAGAGGATTTGATGACCCTATGGGGATGATAATTCCACCTCCTAAAGCCTTCCTCTTGTATTTGATATTTTTTTCAATAGAGGATATTTGATTGATTACAAAAGAGTCTTTCATTGAGAAATTGGTGAAGCTTTCAACTTCAGGTTGCCAACCCTCATTAACTTGATTCATCACTTGATCTTCAACTGATAAGAGGGGAGTAAATCCTCCTTGAGAAATAAGAGGTTGATCTCCACCTTCATTAGCATTCATTAATTAGATTTTTTACCAATCTTCTCCTCGTACCAAGTTTATATGAACTAGTACCATCTTTCTTGCATTAGTGGTAGAGTTAGGATTGTATACATTAGCAGCCCTATTGGGGTTAGGCTGCCATTGACCTATTCTCATTCCATATTGTTCGCCATATTATTACTAGTAAGGGTATGAATTTTGATGATAATCTAGTTGCATATTGGCTTGCCTAAGCTGAGTTTTTATCATTTGATTTTTTGCGTATGGATCCATGACATTTTTTACCTTATTATGAGTAGTTTTAGGCTTGGTATTAGCATTGAGAACTGAGGCTACATCTAGAGCACTAGAAAAAGTATGAGACAAAGGAGGAATAAACACCTTATTAGGAAACCTTATATATTGTATGAGACCATTCTCATCTTTGATAGCAATTTCATATGCTTTGGGGAGAGTGAAACCCCCTATAGATTAAAGCAGGATAGGAATTTTAGTGCCACTGGCTCTTAGGTAAGTAGGAAACACAAAACTAGGAAGAGGTCTCATAGGAGGAGGTAACCTATTCCAAGTCTTTTGAAACCTATCATTGAAGTCATGCATCATTTCTTTGGATCCTCTTTTTATTTCATTTAGCTAATGTATGACAAAGGCATGATCACTTTTATTTCCAAATCTTGAGGTCAACAACACTCCAAATCATCCCATGATGGGATGCATCCATCTTCTAGAGCCCTATACCAATCATGAGCTTTCCCTCTAAGGGACATGGAAAGGATTCTAATAGAAACATTATCTTTAGTAATACTATGCAAGCTACAAAAGTTGGATACATCCATAATGTGTTCACTAGGTCTCACCATTAAATAGGGGCACACCTTTTGTAGAGTTAGGAGGGATGGCATCATATTCTTGAAGGTGAATTGGATTCTTAGTATTGAAAGAAAGGAAAGCATGAGATCTAGCCATGTCTTCTTCAAAATATTTAAAATTTTAAATTTCTTAAATCTCTTCCTCTCTAGCAAAATCTACTGGTTCTCCAAAGGGTAGATTAGGTTGAGGATATTAAACTTCAAGGGGAAGTTCAAGCTAAATAGGTGGATTAATGGAATTGAACACTATATTAGAGGATGACCTAGTGAGAATGATGAATTATGAGAGAAATTTTATAATAGGGCAATGGTCTTAAACAAAATTTTACCTTAATGGAGTTATTGAATATTGAGTAGCACACCAATTTGTAGTTGATGTTGTCAAGACCAACATTCACCTTGACAAGTTATCTTGAAGATAATGGCTCCTATCAAGCATGCCAAAACTATTATCACCAAATCTTAGACCCTAGAAGAGGTTTTTCAAGCATTTTCTAGATTTTAGAATCATGGGAACACTTTGGGGTATGTGGGTATACGTATCGTGGAAGTGAGCCTTTATATTTAAGGGATAGCTCACTGAATGTATCTTGGAATGCTTATCACTTAACTAGTATTTATTTATGGGGAAAAGAGTTAGAGTTTTCATGAAATGAACCTACTATAAGGGATTGATTCACCAATATGTTTTCCACATGACCATCATATTTAATTTACTAAGAATAAAGGCATACAAACTAGCTTCTAAGTCCTAGATGGTTTTTAACATGAGTATTTCAATATAGAGGTGAGATGTATGAAGCAATATAAGGAAAATGAACCAGAGGGCATAATGCACACTCCAAGGAAAATCATACACTTGAACATAACCAAACACACTTTATTACACTCTATATGACCTATTATAATTTGAACTTTAACATAAACATGAAAAGATAAAGGAAGAAAGGATAGAGAATTATCACTTTGCATCACCATACATCACTTACACACTTAGATAATTGTTGAAGAACTCAAAACCAGACTTGCATAAATGTTCAAAGGAAAAATATGACATCTTCCATCAATGATTCATTGTACATGGTGTGGTATTTTTACAAAGGCCAAAATGGTAAATACTTATAGAATTTTAGAGAGAGGAGAAAGAATGAAGATTAAATGTCACTAAAACACATGTCTAATTGATAATGAATTATATTGCAGGATACTGGAGTGCAAAATAGAACATGAATTTCTCATAAAAAATTGTCCATAAAACCATGACAAACTCTCCAAAATGGTGCACAAACTCACAAGCTAAACATTGTGAAACTACCTTCATCATGGATCATCTCTCGAGCAATTGAAACTAAATTGGAGAGAGTTGACACATATGTATTATCTGAGGAAGGTTGAACCATGATAAGATGTTCATAATATGTTCTCCTAACTTACATATATCTTTTAGACACTTGTATTCACCATATGTAATCATTCATTGATTTCCTAGACTTTATTCTTCACATTTGGTGATCAATGTTCATCTAAAGTATTTGACTAAGCTTTCATGATGGCACATGAGTCTAAAGAGCTTGCTTCACTATAGAATAATTAATCCTACATAGTTTCCTATGTGACATTACCTTTTCATATTATTCATTCCATTTAAAACTATGAACATTTTCATTAGTACATGTAGCCTCATCTTTTCCATCTCATCTAGAGTCTCTTTTCTTCCAACTTCAACTTTAGTCATTGATCATTGATCTAGGGTCCCAAGATTATGACATCTAGAAACATTATATTCAATTTGATCTCCTTCACCTTTGACTCTCACTTGTACCATTTATATACTTGGTATAATTAAATGTGTACCATTTATTTTTCCTAGACCCACTAACTCTATCAGATTATCCTCACATCATTGGATCTAGATATACATTCAAATACCAACCATTAGATCTACCTCCATTTGAACTCAAATGACAATTTTATGAGACTTTATTTTGATCTTTGCATGTTTGTCATTGATGTCCATGTGTATTTTATTTATATTTGTGTTCCCATCATAATTTCAACCCCAATGGTTAATTATCAAGCTTTATTTTGACAACCACGTGATCGTCATTGACATCCACACAACCATTAGTATCTTCTTTTTCAAATTTAAAGATTTATATCTCAAGATGTAGAGCTCGTCAAGACACCATATTTTTAGGGAATGTTATTGTCATTAATGGAACTAATCTCATGTTATCTCTTGGTCATGCAAGGATTTCTAAGCCCATTTATAATATGCACAAGTTAGGTGACCTATCTATTTATACATGACATCCTGTGATGATTTGGTCTAGTTAGAGTTATGTTATGAGATTTTGCTTAATTATAAATAGCTCCAATAAGATCATGAGGCATATACAAACTTTTTCCATGAATATAGATATCTCAAACACCATAGAAACCTACTACTTTCACATATGACTTCAAAATGACCCCTAAGACATCAAATGACACAAGGACTAAACTAGACTATGTCCCAAGCTAGAATGACATTAATTAACATCAGATAGATTGTAACACGCCCTATGAAACTATGTTCCAACCCCATATCAAGTCTTGAATATATGGGTCAACCATTTTGACTTGTGGTAAAAATGGTCAATAGTCAATATAGACAAACTTGAAATATGAGTTCAACATTCATAAAATCATCCAATCCCATTAGATTAGAACCAAAATCTAAATCAAGAGTGGAACTCTTACACTAAAACATTATGCCACATACATAAGCCTAAGAGGATTTGTCACAGAATGTAATATCATAATGGTACTAATCCATACTTATATTATGGTTACTCCACTACACCATCAACTATTTAGGGTTTAGTGCATCATCCCATATCAACCATGCTAAATAATGAAGAAGCCATAACATGCATCACATTCAATCCAAATGATTACAACATGTTATCTAACACACACACACACACACACACACACACACACACACACACACACACACATGATGGTTCAAGTATACTAATCCCATCATCAAAAAATATCCATATGAAGGAATCACGTAACTTTCATCACTCTATCCAAGAGTCATATGGGTACCTAGGATTTTAAACACCACCTGATCAGGATTTAGTGCTACTCTATCCAATCACAAAATAAGCATACATTCTAGTGATGATTCTAAACTAAAATAGAAATGTTCATCTCAGAATATTTATAATAGGAAAAATAAAAATACCTTAACTAAATCATGGTTCCATCTATAGGCCAACACATGCATGCATCTCAACAAGTACCACCTTGCCAATTTTCCTAAATGTCCAAGTCTATTAGACCAATTGGTGCTTCATGAGGGAAAAATAGTAAATATTCACAATGGTTAGTTTTACCATAAGATATCTATAGGTAGCTAAAAGAATTATGAATCCCTAAACTAACCATTATGAACTAATATTCGATGGCCAACTCATGGCACACGTGGTGCACACTCTAAACAAATCAAATGGCTACTCGTGCTAAGGGGAAAAGTGGATTTTACAACTATGAGAGACTATAGTTCCTAGCATGTACCTGATCAAAAATCATTATGGATGTATTTCTTCTCTACCCTCAACCTCATACTTGCACCAATACTCAATGCTAGAGTAGTGAATGCATGATTACACAACATTATACAACATTATACCTAGGTAAATTTAATCAAATAGAAAATGGTTTCACATGTAAAAACACATCACATGAGTGTTGTGCGACCATATTACCACATAATAAATATGTTAACAACATGAATCACCTTTATTCACTGACATGTACACAAAATATGCATGCAATAATTCAAAACCATAGATTAAAATAAGGTTCACATGGTTAATTTCAAAAGGGGGAGATCACTTTACACAAGTAATGTATGATCATTCACATGGTCAACCATTAACAACATATAACCATCTATGTAAAATTATCATACCACAATGTTGATACCAAGATGACAAGTGAAAACCCACAAGGTTATTACATGTAGAAAGGGTGTAAAAGATACCAATTTACGTGATTTGACATAATCAATGAAATGTAAAATTCCACACTATGATGTGTGTATCAAAACAAGTATGTGAAACTTCACAAGGTCAACCATATACACAAGTATAATAAAGACACAAATTCACATGATTTAGCAAGATAAATGAAAAGTAATAGTTACATAGCACATAACAGCTAATATGCAAGGAGGAGCCACATGAAAATAGGTCATGTACAAATGACATAGGCATTCCATAATTATGACAAGGTAGTTTCACATCACAATAAATAACACACATGGTGATGAAGCAAAAGGGTTCATGACTCACATCAATTCACCTAATGTTTAGATGTCATCCAAATGACACCAAATAGCCATCATAAAATACACATAATCAGTCCCAGGGATATTAAATCATGATCACCTTCTCTCAAGGAAGGTTATATTCCATCAAAGCCATAAAATCTATCTCCATGAGTTTGTGAATATCTACGAATAATATTTATACATCATGGATAGATGGCTCATGCTAACCAATAATAATAAGAGATCCCTATAACTCTTTAACATGACCAAGAAAGCCAGTTACACTCACCTATCAAACCCTTGAGGCTCAATCCATACCCTTGGACCTTTGAGGATATTATACCTCAACATCATTAGATATCTCACCCATTCAAGCTACCAATGGCCACTAAATCATCATCTTAAGATTCCAATAATAAGATTGAATCACTATCTTCTAGTTAACTTGATCTAATAAGTCAAAGGTTAAATAGTAATGTTTGCTTTCATGCAACATTGCTTTTGGTAAAGGGTAGACTTAGCTAAGGCATGGGGTGAGTGTTATTATACAACCATGAAATGTATAATTTTCCATAATCAACAAGTTTAATTAAACTTACAATACACATCCTCATAGACTCAGAGCATATCTATATCACAATAGACATCCCATAATTGTCAAAACATATCCAAGATTTCAATTAAGCATCCTCATGGATGCATAACTTAGCCATAATCAATTAAGCATCCCCATGGATATAATCATATCCATGTTCAACATGACAACCTCATATAAATCAACCTATCCATAATCAAATAGCCATCATCAATGTAAATACATCTACAGTCAAAACAACATTATAATCAAAAAATTGGAAATAAACATCCACACACGCTTACTTATTTTCATCCCTATGGATTTATGAAGCCACATGCTCCTCTATCTAATTCAAAGAGACCAAATACATAAATAAGATCAAAATCTTAGTACATATCAATATGTTCCCTCAAAGTGGAGATCCCAAGCCTCAGCGATTTACTCAAGTAAATACAACACCGTCACCCTAAATAACTCTCTAGGTTTGAGCTCAACCCTTGGTCTTCCTGAGGTCAAGATGTTATAAGCATCTACTGATGACTCAAACATATATGTCAAAAATAGATACCAAAAATTATTTCCTTAATTCTAAGGTAAAGCAATGATCACCAATCTCCCATTGACTTGCCCATACAAGTCAATAGTTGACTAGTGATGTTTACCCCAATGCTACTGATAAGGGAAGGGTTGACCCAACTAAATCTACAGGTAACCATAAGAAGATTACTTTCAAAAATTTACCAATTTTTACATACACACACATAAACATTCCATAATATAGGAACTTTATAGAACTTTAGGCTTCCATAAACAAAGCACTAGTTAAAGTATTGTATTCATCCATGAGACTAAGTGACTTTATAAGGGTCACAACATGACCTTTTCAAGCATATAGGACATAAATTATTCTATACATGGCATATAAATCTATCCATGGTTGAGTATGCACACTAACATACAAGGTTTTAATTCAGTCTTAGAAAGACAACATAGACATATGGGTGGGACTCATTAATTAAAAAGCATAAGCATACGCACTAGAAAAATAGGCCTCCATAAGGATATGTATATCTACAATAGTTTTAATTACAGCCACCCAAATTATATTATGTAAACACAATCCTTTGTATGAGTATGTACATCCACATAAAAGCTCAACCAGCCTTTCAAGCACAAGCCAATAATTAGTACAATGTGTCCAAACTCATACAAAACCTCTAAAGCACAAGCTCTAATACCAGATGAAACAATCCCATTTTTGTTTTAGTTATATTTAGAATACACAACATGATATCAAAATGTCTTACTACATAAAACAAATGTAGTACAATGCATCTCAATAACTCAATAATAAGTACTAGCACCCACAACCAACATCCTAATTGTCCCAATGGCTAAGGATATGACCAACTAGAATGGAATTGAGGGCATCCAAGAATGTCTAGTTAGAAAAATGTTTTATAATCAAATAATATATTCTAGAAGAGAAATACCTAATCATGGAGTTTTTAATGATCAAACATAATGATCCATCCCACTAACTTGCTTAGCAAGTTTTATCGCATCATGAGATCAATAAGTGGAGATCACTAATCTAATGCTAAAGCTAACATAGCTTAAGCATAAGGGTCCCAAAACCTTTTAAGTAATCACCCAATGAAGGAATACTCCTTGTCCTATCCCCACTGATAATTATAAATGATCAAAGGTCCTATAAGAACATTAAGCCTTCATTCCATTAATTGATGAAGGCCACATGCATAGGATGAAACTGCATAAAGAAGGAAATGTATTTATTTTAACTAGATGAGATACAAAATAATAAACTCAATATGGGTGACATCACACACATGAGTCCCCTATTGAAAAGTATATAATTGGCATTGGGAGATAATCACTCCTCCTAATACAAGATTACCATCATATAAGCCAACCATAAGGGTCTACACCTAAATGTTGCTTACTCATCATTTAATTAGCATATCATGTTATTATGAAAACATAGGCATTCAAGACATCCAATTAGCATGTTCATGACCATGCAAGGGTTAATTATTTAAATGGTCTTAGGCATTATCTTGTGTGTTTATTAAGGAAGATATAATTGATCAATTCATTCATAAGGTAGACTATTTAATCATATAGCCAAGTGTAACCATTAAGGTTCTGACACTTCTTAAATTCTTAATCTAAAATCAAGATCATGCATTTTTTTAATGAACACGTACAAGGTATATAAAAAATTCAATGACAAGGATAAGCTTAAATTTCAAGTGTACCCATATCCACTATAATCAATGACTATATATTCTCATATAATCATTACTGACAATATAGCCAACTTTCATTAGTCAAGAGTTGCATAATAAATATTTAAATAACTAGACTTTTAGAATACATGCCAAGTATTAAAATCACTACAACATCAT
>JARHVA010002907.1:695000-705000 GCA_037957365.1 Torreya grandis
TAGCATAAGCAGTATGCATCTTGGGATATAAGGAACCCAATGCGAGAATCGATCAAGACATAACATATCACCTCAATTATGCAAGGTATCTTGCATCACAACTATTTAAAAATATAACCAAAAATGATAGTCATTAGTCCACATGCTATCAAAATAGGCTTAAGTAGGCTATAATTTAGTATTTGTAAAGTGCCACAAGGTCGGTTCATGACATAGATTGAATATGCAATGCATCAAATAATACAAACAAAAAATAGATAAAAAAGAATATGTTGTGGATTTTCTATCTAGAAATTAAAAATTAATTAATCTTTAATGGAGATATCTCAAATATTCTATCACAAAGCCGTGGAATGAGGTCATTCACCAAGTAATCAGGTACATCACATTAGGAGGATACAAAGATGTTATATCTTATCATTTTATCCTTTTCAATCACTTCAAACACAAATATGTTAAGCATTCCATTTCACATTATTATGTTTATGGAGAAATTTAATTTGGACTTTAAATACAATAAGTATCTACTTTATCTCTCCATCAAGTTTATATCTTTCTTCTATTCTACCATTGAAAATCCCAAGACTCCATCCCTCTTCCCAACACATAAATCAATCTCATTGAGAAAAAATATTTGGAAACCTATGTGAAATCCTATTCTAGGTGTTTTTATAAACCCTGCTATTAAACCTAATTCTATGAAATCTATCTCCATGCCTTTTTTGGAAGCTAAGGACTATGTACATGAGGAAGACATTATAGCATTGACAAGTATCAATTTGAGGTGCCTTATCCTTTACATTTCATTCCCCTCTAATTATAATTTTGTTTGAAATGATTTAGGAGTACAATATTCAAAATTTATTTTGAAAAACTTACTAAAACATTCTATATAATTTAATTTATGCCAATCTAGTATCCAAGTATGAGCAGGAACGTTGGGACAAGACAATAATTATCCATTATTTGTTGAATTTGTAGTGTTCGTGTCTCCTATATACATTTTAATTATGTTTGAATAAGGTGGTGGAAATTTTTTGTGTTTAGATCCTTAATGTGAGAGGATAATATATAATTCACTTGGTATAAATAATACTTTTCGACTAATAAATAATTTTTGGTTCAATACTATCATTTTTAATGTTTCTATTTTATTTCAACTATTATTTAAGATAATAAATACCTAACAAATTATCTATTTGTATTTTTATTGGTTAATGAACATTAGTTTTGACAAATTTAATATTTTATTATATTACCATTATTTTAAAAAAAATTAAACCAAAATTGTAAAAATGACTTTCGTATAGCCATATGAATTATAGAATTTAATATTTAAAGTGAAACTATTTATGTGATATCATAGTAACTTATTATTATTAGTACTATTTCTTAAATATTTAAGATGTTATTACATTACTATAACAACAACAAAAATTAAACTAACTTTTTAATACTCATGAATTATAACATCTAATATTTATAATGAAATTGTGTAAGTGACATTAGAGTAATGTATTATTAGTTGTGTGAAACATTTTGCAAGAAAGGATTTAATGCATCTATAAATATTTGTTTTTATGTCACATAATAAATAAAATGAGTGGACAAAAGAGTGTAATCTATTGAATTCATATGATAGATTAAAAATTTATAATTAATAAAGGAGATAACTTAACAAGTACTTATTAAATTGCACATCTTGATCTCCGCTACATATTTCAATGATAACCAAATACCAATATGATACACATTCCTTTATCAACATTTAAGTGTATTCAAATCATGACTATTTATGTTGTTTGATAAGTTTATTTTCAACTCTTTTTCAAAGTAATTAGTGATATTTTTTATCATTATTACTAGTTCAAACTCATTTGTTCCTCATGTTATAAGTGGATATATGTATATCACACACCTACTAACAAGCCTAATTTAAAATAGATTAGTAATTCAACCAATTCATACCAAAGAATCCATGAACCATAGAATAAATTCCATAGCTACAAGTTAAAATTATTAAAAAAAGATGCAAAAAATCACATCACCAAATTATCTGGTAAAAAACCTTACAATTTGTCATCAAGGAGTGCTACCAGTACATTTTCCCATTCACCACCCTTGGCAGCAACATTATTACTATTCTTCCTAGGAATAGTAAACATCACAGCCTCCCAAAGTATAATAACCCATGAAATTAGCATTGCATACAAGCCACACACACATTCTGCCACCATAAACTTGTCATTAAACAAATAGTAGAAAACCCATTCATATAGTGTTTCATAGCATCCCCATTGAAATTAAATAAATTATCAACATCACTCAAAGAAAGAGGAATCCTTGGATTAAAAAATATTGTTACAATTATTTGAGGGAATCATAACTGTAGAGGGTATGTTCTTTGTGATCAAAACCCTAGGTCCATAGCTAGATATTATGAGCTTTATATTTAACTTTTCACAAGATCACACACATATAGGAAGGTTAGTATGTTGAATATGGAATCAAGATTTTTGTTCAATAAGTTAGATTTACTTATGCTATCTTGATTAAGATTAAAATTTGTTATAATATATTGTTGAAAGTAAGGGTTCTCAAAATACCTGGCAGTATGTTTCCCCTATGAGTCACCATCTATTGTGCCCTAAGACACACACACCCCATTTCCATAGTTTTGAAAACATGGACCCATTGTTAAAAATACATACCTAGGAAACTATGAGCCTAAATATCTATGATTAAGGTATCACACATTTATCATAAGGGTTATTTTTTAAAAATCCAACATTGCCTAAGTAAAATTTGTAGCAATATAAGCTGAAATAGGTATCTTAAGTCATCTTGAACCTTGGATTGTATATTGCCTTTATTTTACTTTAAAATGATTTGCATACTAATAGATCAATGTTTTTATTGACCTAGTATATACATGTTGATTGAAATATTAGTAGCTAAATTCCAGTAATTTTCTCTAAGTCAGGCCCATAACAAAGATCTCACCTGGTTATGACATGTGTATCTCTTACACTATTTATAATTTTGGACATTTACAAAATATTATGTCTTTCAAGTATTCTGAGTCTCTCAATATTTGTAAACATTCCACATGACATTTCCATATTAAATTGGAACCCTAGGGACTCTACTTATTCATTGATAAACTTGACAATTGTGTATTCATGATGTCTCTAAGTTTCAAACTTCTCGAGCCTATGAGCTTTTGAGATAGATCCATGTGTCTTGGTCATGTTAATTCATACCTTTATTAAGGATGAATGATTATTTGATTTTTAGTCTAATATCATGAACTTTTAGACTTTTGGGACCCTGAGTGAATGACATGTGGCATATATATGTTAATCTATACTGTGGGGATGTTAAACAATATTGTGATTACCTACCTAATGCTCTAAGTTCTTGAGTATCCATGATTCTTGATATCACTCCAAATGGCTCAATCACATTAAGTCACCTCTATGGGACCTCATAAATACAATGAAGAAATATAAAATGTCAATTTAATGAGAGCATGGGTAATCTTTGGGTAAATTAAAGCCAAAGCATAAGAATAAAGGTGAAATAGTGTCACAAAGAATCAAATTAATGAATTGATAAAAACTATCTCAAAGTGATGAATAGACATAAATAATTAATGAGAGACTGTCACTTGGTAAACAAGGGGCACATGCCAAAAATGACTAGCATTTTTAAATCAAAATGAGTATTAAAAGTGATATTTCATTATCAATAATCAAAGTGTAGGAATTAAAGTAATATACAATATTTTGAATGATATATACATTATTCGTCAACATTTCATTCACCTTCATATTTCTTTGATCATTATACATTTGAGTTCTCAAGTTTCCTAAGCATCGAATGAGCCCTAGATTTATTCATTCACAAAGTGTCAAATAAACCAGGTGATTACTCTTTGTTAATGGACTTAAGATCAAAATAAGGTAAGAACTTAATTCCATCCCTATATTCATTTTCAAGATCAGCAAAATATAAGGATATATAGTTTAAGAGGATTTATTTGAATACTAAATTTCCACACTACTCAGCACTCTGGGAAGAGTTTGATTTCATTCAGACCTATTATGAGGAGGATAAACTCTCTCACGAATCCAAATAATACATATATTACTTTTTCCCTATCCTAGAAAAGGCCCTTCACTAGGCTATGGCTAAACCAGAGGTAATTCCAAGCTTCAACCTCTTAAATATGTTTTTTATCAATGGGACCACTATGGGTGATATTGTTCATGTGGGGAAGTTTCAAACTACCTTTGCATACATCTCGATGAGGGTGTTTGAATGGTATATTAGGTTTCCACTCACCAAAAATTCATACAATCAGGTCTCTACCAATGTATGACTTAAGCACAATATATTGGAAAGGAAACTAAAGTAGTTGATGGTAAAAGGGAAAATATTAAATAAAAAGGAGAAACTTCCACGAACTGTATTATGATGTTTAAACCTATAATTACCATTGTAATTAAACTATTTAACATATTATATGGATTCTATTTTTTTTCATATTTCCATGTTGAATGGGTACCCTTAATTGACATTATGGTATCCACTTACAAATTAGTATCTTTAGGGGAGATTATAAACACTAGATTGAGATCTCAAATTCTCTACCCTAACAAGAGACCTAAGGATGCGAAATTTTATATGATGTTTCATCTATTAGATGTAGTCATGGAAGCTATGTACAAGCCCTATGGCAAAGAATGGTATATATCCACAGAGCATCTAGGTAATAGGGTTGGAGAAGACTTCACATTCTAGGTTATTAATAGATATAGAAATGACATCAAAATAATAAATAACTAGGTATACCCTACATCTACTAGGCATTATAGGAAAATTATATTACAACTTCATCTGACAACATCACAAGGACACTCACCAAGATGGGTGACTACTGGCTCTACCTAGATGTGATTGTCATTTGAGTGATGGAATAAGGACTACCTCTTTATTACTACCTCACCATCTTCTTGACCATATTGTAGAACATGAGATAAATTATCATGTTTCTAAAAGTATCAATGAAGAACTCAGAAATAAACACTTGGCTTATTATTTGAAAACCTATTACAGCATTAGGAAGCACTAGTATGTGACTAGGTCAACTTTTATAGTAGTTGGTAAGCCTAGGACAACCTAAAATTTGAAGCTAGTA
The DNA here is from genome assembly GCA_037957365.1 of Torreya grandis. NCBI lineage: Eukaryota > Viridiplantae > Streptophyta > Pinopsida > Cupressales > Taxaceae > Torreya > Torreya grandis. The sequence goes on from JARHVA010002907.1 coordinate 700,204, forward strand.
CCATTTACATAATGGGACCCTATTAAAAGGATAAGGGGTTATTAGAAGACCATCCTCAAAAATATGAAGGTTCATGTTTCTTATTCTAATCTAACCTATGACCATGATCAAGTTTTATTGAATGCCTTGGATCACTTGAATGTATGGATCAAGATGAGGAGTAAGAATATATCAATGATATTAGCTGAAGATTTGCAATAAAATCCTAAGGCCATAAAGAAAGAAGTAAAACATGAATGGAGCCAATGATGGCATCCATCTCCACCTATAGATTCTTAGTAATCAAAACAACCTCCATCTCTAAAAGCTCAAGCCATAAAAGAAGAGGGAGATTGGCTTGGAAGTCAAAGGGAGTCAAATCCCTAGTAAAGTAAGGAAACTTTGAGAGGACTTCCCAGTCCTCATATTCCTTCCACAACTTTAGGTGAATAAACCTTTGGGATATCTACCATTATGTAAAATTGAGTAACTACCCCATCCATCTAAAGGAAGACTAGCCTTGTGATGACTCTTTTGCCTGCACTTAGCATGATTTAATAGCTAATTTTACTTAAGTTCTTATTTTAATTTAATTCCAACTCTACCAAACTCTCCTAAATCTCTTAGGTCTCCTTAGGGAATGATGCAAGAGCATACCTATTCTATATACATGTTTATCATGGTCTTAGTTGAGTTTTAGAGAGTCTAGGTGTGGTAGATAGGTTTCCCTCCAAAACCTTGGTTTTCAAAAATTCAAAATTTGAATTATGTAATGAAATCTTGAAATAAGGCTATATATACTAGAAGGCAAAAATTAGTGGATTTTATTAAAAACAATTTTGGATATCATATTTCACATGATCTCAAATTAGGTACATAGGATTGAATATAATTTAGAACTTGTTTTGTTTGATTAAACTCCATTCGTAGGGGTTAGTTACTAATGTCTAGGAATATTAGATTTTGTTATTATTTAGTTCTCAGTATTGTTGAGGGAGGATTTTAACAAAAAATAAACATATGTATGATGTTATATGAATGGGAAATAATAATTGGTAATTTTACAAAATCAAATTAGAGTCTAATTTTGCATCCTTCTACCATGACTATGACTACTACATGTAGGGCAACAAGGTGAATATTAGACAGTCTATGTTCCATACCCAATTACTTTACTATAAGTTCTCAAGATTTTTAAATGATCAAAAATATATGAAATGTAATTTTTTATCAACTCTTGAAACCATTAGGTGTGTATTATATAGCTATTTGTATGAAAATAGGGTTAAATTAGGGCTTCCTGATTCTCAAATTTTGTATGATGAAAATTCTTGATTTTATGAAATCCTTGGCTTCCCCATATATGTATAAATTTTTTAAATTATTAAGATCAAACTTGATGATTATTGTCATATTCTAACCCTTGTCCTTATTTTAGTCCTTGTAGGCCTGAAATGACTAGGGTTTTGACCTTGGTTAGGGTGTAAACTTGCTAAGTGTTAATTTGAATAGTTTTGTCATGTCATGTTATACCTATTGCAGGAGTCTCAAGTCTTAATTCCACCTAGTTCTCCATACATCATCCTAAACAGGGTCCTGTGAGGCCTAATTAGGCCTGATATAATCCCTAGTAGGACTAATCTGTATAAAAGAACCTAGGAAGATTTTAAGGTATGTTGTCAAAATCCTTAATGGGTACTCAAATTATATCCTTGTTTTAGAACATCAATAATCTAGTGAGAAATATGGAGGAAACTGAATCAAAACATGGATACATGCCCTTAAGATTATGTATAAGGCCAATAAGGTCTTATGACCTAATGAACTCATTTTAAGAAATCAATTGGGTCTGTATAGTTATAATTAGTGTAGGTAAATTGAGTACAAGGTGACTAAATATGTATATATAACATATGAGTCTATCTTTACAATTTGATGTTCAATGTAGGTTTAAGTGTCTAAGCATTTTATGTGTAATAGTCAAGCATGTGATTTTTTGTTTAGTCAAGTGTTTTTAGCTAGTCTAGGAGTTATTTTGAGGTGTCTATAGGTAAACTTAAGGTGGAACCAAAACCTCTAGACTTTCCACACCATCCACTTCATCACATAACTCTCCAACTCTTACCATAGGTTTTACGACAACCCTTGCACCATCTTATTGACCCTCAACTCCACCTATTTTCACCTACCACAATAATCCCAAGGATTCCCCTAACTGTTCTCAAGATATAATGTTGGAAGAGAGGCCATCTGTTGGACTCCTTGTTATTAAATAAGCTATCAAGAAATAAGAATAGGAGATAAAAGATGCAATAGATCTGGAAAAAGAGGAGGAACTAGAGAAATTAATATTTATAGTTGGCTACACATCATAAGAAGAATACCTAGATATATTAAAAGTCTGTCTAGATGATGAAATGGAGCTTGATAACGTAAATGATTTTAGTCTAGACACATCATAATGAGAAACTTTGACTAGGTTTACCTTAAAACAAACACAAAAATTATTTGAGGTAGCTTCTTCTATAGTTTCTTCTATATGTATTTCACAAAGTCTAATTATAATTTTACCCCTAATAATGTCCTTTATTACATATTCAACTTCTAAATTTACTAATTTATTCTAACATTATTTTAATAAGGGCTCTCAGGATGGCCCATTTTGAGAATTTGGTTACTATGTCCCTTTTCAATAAACCCCTAGCTACTATAGTAAAGTTGACCCAACTTGAGCTTCCCATACCCCAATCATAATTTTTGGCAAAATTAACTATGACTATGGAAATAACATCTAGATTTACCTAATTCTTAGCTGAGATTAGACCAATAAAAGAAGCCTCTCCATAGAAAGTAGTGGGATAGAAGCTTCCACAAGTACCCATATAAATGAGTGTTTCACCACCAATAAATCTCTCTCAATAAACACTTCCCCTCATATGACTTCTCAACCCTCTAAATCCTCAAAAATTACCCAAGGAGAAGATATAGGAGAATTGATAATTGATCAATGGGTAAAAAAGATGCATAATCTATAGGATCAAAGGCATAATCTAGTTATGGCTGAGATTTCTATAGTTTTTACAAGATTTTATAAAGAGTGTGGGACCATATAATGAGTATGAATAGGAAAAGAATAAATTCAAGGACAAAGGTAAAGATAGAGATTGAGAAGATAGAGAATATGTTTCAATTGGCCCAAAAGGCCCAAAAGGAACCCCAATGAACCTAGGGAGTACATTGAGGACTTTAGTACTCTTGTTGATTATAATGAGTCAAAATTGAAGGAGATACATAAAATAACTAAGGAGGCCTTGAAGAGATGAAAATATATGAACATAATATAGGTTCCTCATGAACTTATTGTTGAGTTACAAAGTGTAGCTATAAAGATGTATGACATCTTGCTTAACATTAAAATATTTAAGGTAGATAGTCAAGCCAATAGAGTAGACATACTCACACTATGGAAAAAGATGAAGGAAAAGGAAATAAGGTTGAACATCTTGGTCTAGTGTTTTATAATAAGTGTTTTTTATCAACTAAACTTGATGACCATCATGGACACTTCCTGGTGCCTTAACTATGTGATTTACAAATGGGATGCTTGCTTAAACTATCATATATCAATAAAGAAGCTACTAGATATTTTTGTATGTCTTAAAACAAAAGAATTACAAATTTTTTATGATATGAGGTTAACTATGGTGATCACATATATAGGGGAGCTGGTGAATTGACCTAATTTTGATAATCCATACCACTTAGCTATAGAAGAGTTTAATCAAGAAGTGGAAGGTGTATTCTATAAGACCAATGAAAGAGCAATAGATTTGATTATTTTTACTAAATAATGGGTCACAAGAGCTAAACCCTTAATGGTTGAGTGTAAAATCAGAATGGTAGAACAAGATAGATTAATAATAGAAGCTATTAGGATTTTAAAGCCCCCACTTCTAAATTTTGAGGCCATTAATAAATTTTTTGATATGCATATGCACTAGGTGAAGAATTAAAGGTCATGTAGGTAGCTTCCAAAGTCACAATGCATGTAATTGGTATTTATTACTTTCAACCACATAGAACTCTTAGTCCATACCATAGTTTCAACTATAGTATCCTCATTAGCTAATTCAAGTAGCATGGTATTGGTATTCTAAGTTTGGAACAACTATGTATTTACATGATTCTTATCAAAGTGAGAATTTTATTCCCCATATCTTATTATTCATTAATACTTTTTCTTTAGATTTAAAGTCTATTTTTGACTATTATCATTATAACATGCACTATTGCATGAATTCTAAACTAAAGCTTTTATTATTTTTTAGACTTTTAAAATTAGTTAATCTTGAAGAAATGATGCCTTCCCCATCCTAATCTTATATATACATTTCACCTCCTAATCATAAAGTGAAGAGAGTATGGCTATTAAGAATAATAGGAAATTCAAATAAGTTCTACATGGCTTGGTTTTGAAATGAAAATCTTTATTCTTCATGAATTTTATGGACTGCTTGGACATTCCCTCATTATATTATATTAATGATTAAAATTATGTATGAGATATTTATTTTTTAATACAATCTTTCACTTTTAACAATAATTAATTTAAGAATCTCTTGTATGTTTATCATAATCCTCTTGTAGATGTGAAATAGAATTCTAGAAATTAGTTAACCTTTGATTTATATGGGTTTGAGTATACTATGTTTTATTCCCTTTGACTCTTTAACTAGTGTTCTAAAAAAAAATTCAACAAGTATTGGTATATATCCCTATCCTAATATCGGGCTTGAAAGAATTTATCCTTGAAACTCT
>JARHVA010002907.1:707500-747500 GCA_037957365.1 Torreya grandis
TCCAATATATTTGATAGTTATGTAACTTGAATTGTCTCAAAATAAATTATTATTAGAATTTCATATAGGTGAAGAATGTAGTGTAATACATTTAAATTCCATAGAGGAATATAAATGGGTATAATGGAACATTTAAAAATGTTAAATATTATGAAAATATTTACCAACAATCCTAGTTGTGTGGGAATGCAAAATCATGGGTATGGTTTATTTTATCAAATCAATCTATAAAATATATTTTGACTAGATATGAGGAATTTAAATTTATATAATCACACACATATTTTACAAGGTTTTGTAACTTAACATGTTCTTTAAAAATTTGATTGCAACTAACTTGGTCTTTAAAAAACATTGAATTTAGTAGTAATTGAGTTGAGTTTGAGGGAGCTCGATGAAATTTTTTCATGGCTATAATATCCATTTTTATAATTTAATTTAACCTTGGAATGATGCATGACCATAATTCAATGGAATAAGTCCAAATATTTATTAATGAACTAGGCAACAATGGATTCTCAATTGATTAATTGTAGTTTTTAGGTAAACTTGACTATGCTTAATAAGCATTGATATTATAATATATACTTATTGTATAATTTTAATGTTTATCATAATAATCAATTCTATTAAAACTTTGATTATATCAATATATCTTTATACATGGAAACTAGGAAGGGTGAAATGAATGTTGATAATAATAGGTTGAATATAATTGCATTGTGATTACTATGGAGGTTTGGTCATAGGATGTAAGGTGTGTTTATAAAAATATGTAATGATGTTTAATAAAGAGATTTCAATAAATGAAATTAATATTTTTCAAATATAAATGTGTTATGAGCTAAAAAATGGAGTTATATAAATATGCATGTATTGAAAGATGGGGAAATTTTATTAAGAGATTTTATCGGATTCATTTTATATAAATAATTGATTTCATGTGGAACTAAGATAAAATGGTAAATGATATAATTATTTAATTATTAATTTTTAAGTGAAGGTTACCCTACTTTTTTTCAATTGATGAAACAAATTAGGGTTAAAAAAAAAAATTAAAAGAGAAATGTGTGAGAGAATATTAGGAAGCTTCACTTAGACTATCAACAATTATAGTGAATAGTTTCACTATGAGAGTAGTGTTAGTTGAGGGAATGCAAGTAAATTCCTTATTGACTATGTTTTGTATTTCTAATTAGATATAATTAATTCAAGATTTACCTAGTTCAATACTCAGTGGCATGGGTAAATCTATGTGCCTTAATCTTGAAAAAATACCTTTTGAGAAAAAGGCATAAAAGTGAAGATAATTTCATAATCCTACCATTGTGTTACTCTATGGAGATAAATTTGGAGTGATATTCTAATGAAATTTTCCCCCTCCTAGAATATTAAATTTCATAATGAATTTTTCCTTTCTTTTTTAGGTGATACAATAATGGTTATATCACAATCTCTGGGAAGATGAAACTGTGAAAAGTTACATTGAATAAATGTATGTCTTGTATTAAATTTTTAACCAACACTATATATAGTTCCATTATGTAAAAAGTAACCTTGTGGAAAATGTGATAATTCCCTCCTTAGCTATGTGTCATGTGCTAGAATTCCTTTAATACTAGAGAAGTAGAAATATAATTCTTCGTGGCCTGGGTGAGTTAAAATGATTGGAGAAAATGAATATCCTTTATGAAAAATGTGAATTCACATGATGATATCATCACCCTAGTCTATTAATAGTTAACGTTTTTATGCCAATCTTATATGGATTTATATAAAATTCAATAGCTCATAGAAAATTTTAGTTTAGTAATAATCTCCTCCATTTGGTATTGGATATATTTCATCTTGGTATGACAAGAAGGATAACCTTGGCTGATGTAAAATTATTATTTGATAGAATTATGTGAAATATTGAAGCTTTGAATTGAAATAGAAGCCTCAACTCACTTACTTACTATTATGTGGCATATTTTTAAGAAATCTATGATTTTATATGCAATTGATTTCTCATATAGATTAAAGTTTTAGTCTGGACACTAAATATAGAATCCTTGGCTGGGAAATTCAATTTTATTTCTATGTGAGATTGAATTCTTATGATAATTTTGGGTCTATTGGTAGATCATATCTACTATAATTAAGTGTTCTTAAAATAAAATTCATTCTATAAGAATATACAAAAATAAAATTAAATAGTGCAAATGAACATGAGTATCCTTGTTAAAAATTGACATAGCCTTGAAAAATTATGGATTGAATGTTAGAATATAGCTATCACTTCTATTAATATGTTTGCATTATTGTGTTGTGAATAAACATAGTTATTTTCATGAAAAATCCTATTACATGTATGCTTCTAATATTTTAATATTGGATGTCTAATTTTTAGGTGATGATCTAATGGACAACAATTTATTGTGTATGACAAATTATATGGTGTGTATTCCTTGTATTATTTCCCTTTTTTGTTGAAAAAAATGTACGTGAAATCATGGTTATTAATATATGGATAAATTATAAGTGTGATTGGTTTATGCAACCACTCCAATATAAAATAAAAACTATTATAAAATTTGATTTTCATAATTTCACTATGTGGATAATTGCTTTATAATATTTCCTCACAAACATAATGGAGAATTGATTTATGATGGTTAAATTAATTTCCCATGTGTTTGATGGATGGTTTCTCTAACTATATTTTGTTATCCATGTATAGTGGATGTTAACTCAAAAAAAATATTGATCCATTGCATCATTTGGTTTTACCAATGGTCTTTGTTATTATTGCAAAACAATACATACAATCTATGTTTGTTTTCTTGTGTTACCTTTCTTAGTTTTTTTTTTAAATCTTAGAATGTGTGAAACTTATAACATCCATATTTTTTACATTACTATCATCATTCTTATGATTTATGTTATACATTTAATGGAATAATAATGGATTTAAATATGTATGTATTGAATACATGTTCCTTATGATAATTAAAATTCATGGGAAAAGTTTCCTAAAGGGGGAAGTATGTACCACCCAACCTATTATCACCTTTGTTTAAACCAATGGTTAAGTTATAATCATTGTTGGAAATTTTAATTATTAGTTTATATGTGATTGGGATCATGCTATGTTCCACATACATTTGAGTATTTTATATTGGATCAAGGGAAAAGATTTTTTTATTATGTTTTTGGTTAACCATCATTTGACTATTATGATTTTTGTTACTTCTCTTCATAAAAAATAGGTTCCATGATGAGTTTTATTTATGTGTAGGAAACACATATTTCTAAATGTGTTTCATTATTAGTTGTATATTGATGATGTGATGATTTTTTTTTAGAGTTTTCATTGAGCTTATGAAGTAATTATTTAATTCAACTTGGGGAGAATGGTAACTTTATCTAAGAATAGACACAGTTGGAAATGAACCTTGAATCCAAATAAGTGAAGGTATTCACTTTCATAAAATTGGGTTATGTGTTACTTTGACCTCATGGATAATTGATATAATATGATTTGATGGCATAAATACCAATGGACACATTACGTTTTAATTTGTATAATTATACACATCAACACAAGCAATATAAACAAAAAATTTGATAACTTAAATATAGAAGTAAAAATTAGAAAATGCCAAACAAATTCTAAATAAAAAATAAAATGGATTTATATTTAAATGATAATTACAAATTATAATTTTGTGAACAATAATCTATGTGGTGTAAATTGTGGTGGAAATTTACTTGGCATCTAACTAATATAAGTTAGGCCATGCAATATGAAAATTATTCAGATATCTACTAGACAACAATGATTATAGATAGCACTCATCTAGTATTAAATATAGTAGTGACCAATGAAGATAGGTGCTGCAATCTAATTTGAAGAAGATCACTGTGGATATAAAGTGTTTAATACTCAATTAGAGTTTTAAAATAACCCCCAAAAAAACATTTTTGAATCATATATCAAAGTATGCTTTTATCACATATTAGGCCCTCTTACAAGTCTTGCAACAAAAATATTCAACACACTACTCGCATATGCAAATAGAACCAAACGAGGGGAACTAAGGCAATTCGCTAGATGTAAACACATACAAAAGGTGTTATGGGTAAGCTAGTTATTATTTTATAAGGATTATGGAATTTAGAGTGTATCAATGTATGCATATAATTATAATTCCTAACTACCATAAGCGGCCCATGTACTTCCTCACAGGTTAATTTCTAGGTCCTTAACCCTAGATAAACACCTCGCCCACCTTAATGGGTTTTGGTCCCATTCAAAGATGGTTATGTTAAAGGATTGGTTTAACTAAGAAGGATAGATTTATTGTTTCTAAGGTATTTTTTAGGTTAATCATGAGTTTAGATAAAGATACATGCTATATAAATTAAAAAAGCACTTAAAATCAACAAACATAATCAATTCAACACTTGCAGATTTTGATTTATTCATGTGGTTAATTATGTTGAGGTAGATTAAGTATGAGATTCCTTAGTGTTACTAGGTGGGTTATAAAACCCTTCAGCCTTTAATGTCATTACACTATTCATACACCATTTATATCAAACATGGATTTTTATAACAATTCATGACATAGTTATTACTCAACATTGCCATTCTATAATCTATGCAATTATTTAGATTGGCATATCCAATGGTATAATAAAAGTGTTTAAGACATTCAAGAAAATAAATATAAGATTTCTATATAAAGTAAATAACCTATAAAACTAGTAATAATGAATTTAAATCAAGTATCCACTCAAGAAAGAACTCTTTTAATTTCATACATCATTTCATAAATGAATACATTAAAGACATTACTATGTTAAGAATTCATTTTCAATTCAATTAGACAACTAGAAGAAAATAAGCATACAATAGCAGAATTCAACCATGGAGTTCAAATTTATTAGGTAGTAAAGTTCATCTGAGTTTCAAGATGAGTGGAACCTAAATAAAAGGTTCTACTTAAGGAAATTTTATAAAGTTCTCTGTTTGGACATCTAAGGCAACAAGATAAGCTAGTTTAGCCATCGTGAAGGGTGGAAAAACATACAACTAGATAAGAAGAAAAACAATGATCCTTAAGTGTTATTGAAAGGATTTAGTGATATAATAACTTATTTGTTAGTCTTGATTTAATTATGGTTTCCTTAAATTTCATTTATCTAGACAAGTAAATAATCTAAGTAAGACATTGTACATGATCATTTTTTAATCATAAGACTTAAATATTAATTTTTATTTTTTTTCAAATGGTTTAATTATTTACTTACTGATCTCAGATTTCAAAATTAATCATATATAACTTAATAGGTAATGTATATATCACTATAAACAAAATGCATACCTTGTACACAACCAAATGTGTTTGAAGTACATGATAAAAGGGAGCATTTATTTTATTTTTCTCATAGTCCAACTATCAAATTTAAGCATTGTTGAAAGGATAAAGTGTCCATATGCAAATATGTACTTATGAAAAAGAGTAACAAGCTAGCCAACACTAATTTGGCTAATTCAAATTACTATGTAGCTTCTATCTAAATTCCCATATAAATTATTCATTTTGTATTAAACAAACTATAGAATTAATGAACCAATGTAAATATCCACACACACACACACACAAGAACAAATATTAACTTAATTCATATCTAATTTATTTCTTGTATTTTGAATAGATTTCCATAATTAATCTAATGTAGAAACATCTAAGTAAATACCAAGTGAATATTCAATTAACATTAATAATTATTAGGCCAATGAATATTCTTCAAGATGTGTATTTTTATCAACTAATAAAACTAGGATGAATTCAATCTCATAAGAGAACATTAGATCACTGAAGGATTATAATAGAAATGAATAAGCATATAGGATTCGATGTCATTACATAGCTAATTCAAACTTATGAATAATTAAATTAATGTTAGGATTGTTATATATAAACTAGTGGTATGCCCAATCAATTCTAGCATATTAATGATCATAAAGAATAAATGATTTACTCAATAATTAAACAATACAAGGTACCTATGTAATAAATTTATCCAATAATTAATTTATCTCTTCAATGTTCCATTTTTGATCTATTCATAACATCCATGAGATACCAAAAAGATCATCATAACTATCAAATTATAACTTTAATCGATACTATCTATGCATGTCAATAATTTGATCTAACTAATAGATATATTTGTTACCATCTTCCATCTGAAGTAATCAAAGTATGGAGTTGAAGCTGATCAAGATGAACCAACCCAACAAGCCTTATGAGCCCACCATTAGTGACCCTTGCCACCTAAACCATCAGTAATATGGTGATTGTAGTAACCAAAAACATGAAATGAATTCTAAGCACATCGATCTCTGAACAAAAGGACGCTTGTAATATAATTTATTCATTCTAAGGTGATATGAGAATAATTAAAATGTCTAAGTATATATCAAGAGTAGGGATGTTTAACTTAGGCCATTGAATGATATAAAATGGATTAATTCTAATCTGTTATATATCTTTCAAAATTATCCTACTTGGAATGCCAACCAATATTATGACCAACCTTAACCATCCAAACCCACAATATATACTTGTAAATATTTAGGTCTAGTCCAAGAATGAAAATCCACACATTATAATAATTAATGAAGCTAATTTAAATAATGACACAATCAGAATATAACTTAATTAATCATTATTAATCCAACATAGCAGAAAGCAAATAGTCATGCCTCCATATGTCACAGGTTTAAACCTAAACCCAAAGAATTTACAATAACTAACTCAAAGCATCAATCAAAATACAGAACAATATAATGAGTTATGAATCATAGGAATAATCATAGAAAACATTGAAATCCTAAACTTAAAACATCACACAGTCAATAAAATGATATGGGTATCATTATAAAATGAACAACATCAAACATAGCTAATAATAGCATAATAAAAAACCCAATAAAATGCAAGATAAGATAAATCCAAAACCCAAGTTTTAGATGAAGGTAAAATTCATAAATCTCAATCAAATAACCTAATCATAATAAGGAATGAAGTCATATAAATCATATTGTGTGTGTGTGTGTGCACGCGCGCGCGTGCATGTTTATATAATTACATAAATACATATATATGTATGCATGCATGCATGCATGTATCAATGAAATTAAAACCTAATAGTTTGATAAAGAAAACCTATGACATAATCACTTATTAAAAATAATTTCACCATCAAATCTAAGTTTTCTTCAATCATATAAAAGAGACAAGGCTTGAAATATCAGTAATACAACAGTTCATAATGATATAACCCAAAATCCAAAAAAATTAAAGTCACGACTTACTCAAAAGATAATTGAAATATCACAACCTATTTCCAATAAAAAAGTTTATAAATAATAGTAATCAACCTAAATGAGATGTCAAGTTCAACATTTAACAGATTGATACACACAAAAAATAACCCTAATGATCAAGATATTTACACATTTATGTAAACACAACATGGGTATCGAATAAACACAACATAACAATAACCAATTAATAATCTAATCAAAACCTAAGATAATAACACTCATAAATCCAACATATTCATAATTTCTAATTGAAGAATGAGCAAGGTTACTAGAAAGCAAGATCATTGGGAGATTTAAAAACACAATCTATCAAAAGCGTTTGCCTTTTTTAGTCATAGAACACAATAATGGATCCACTTAGATGGAAATATCAACCAATGAATTTAAATATGACCAACATCATTCTCAAAAGAACACAATCAACAGCTATGTAAACATTGTCAATTATTCAAATCAAACACAGTCACTTGCAATAGTGTTTCAACTTATCCATATGGGAACACCCTTAGTTCTTGCAAAACTAAAACACCCATGCATGTATATCCAAGAAAACACACATAAATATTATTATAAAACATGGTCATTAAAAATGATCACATCATCATTATATCAAAATACAAAGATCTTACCAAGCTTAATAACTTTCAACCATTATAATAAAACACATTCATCTTTTGAAACACACAGATGACACATAATGTTTCAACCTCTTGTGCATGAAACATAGTCCATGACCCATATAAGAAAATAAAGAAACAATTGTATAAAGATAAGGATTCAAACCAAAAATTATATACCTACTATATATACATTTATTTCAAGTTTGTATCTAATGAATGTATTGATATATAGTCATAATGGGTCTACGTATGCACCCAGAAGTCCTAAGACTTTTGACCGCATGCACATCCTCTAAATGTTTATCATAATACAATCACAATTACAAAAACAAACCATAAAACTAAAAAGACTTGCTTACAAAAATGTAGAGGATTCTAGAAGTCTAAAATGATGAAATACTCTAAGACTTGCCAAACGTTGCTATGTAATTTCTAATTTGCCAATATCATCATTAAAATTAGTTGAGTTATTTTACTATTTTCTCTCCCATCTTCCTAACACTTATGCCTACCATCCACCTTCCCCATTCTTTCCATCCATTCCCTATACCCCCAGTCACTTTGTATTCAATTATAAAAGGATAAATAACACATCTAGATCCCAATGTAATCCCTGCTAACTTCACCATCAATGGAAAGTCTATAAGGATTCATGACTAAACAACCCACTAACAATAGAAAAGATTATTAGTATTAATAAAAAAGGATTAAACATAAATTAAATGTTTTAACATTGAAAACTTCAACATAATGACACCTACCTCATTAAATGAGGTTAACGTATTTCCCTCACAAACTATCCACCTAAGTTGATATAGTATTAGAATAACATAATCAAATTAAAATAAGCTTAGGTCATACCATTACTACACTTAGTTGTTAAAACATTATGCCATCACCTTAGACAATAGTGTTAGGTCAAAGGGGGTTAGGTTAAGAAAAAAAGGTGACAAGGGTTCCGAAGTGAGGTGTTAGGTCTAGGTGGGTTTAGTTAGGTTTAGGTAAAAAATTGAATAGTTCATTAGAATTAATGGAGAACAAAAGAGATTCAGATACTTGTAGAAAATAAAGAATAGAGCTATGCATACAAAAAGCTTACTTATGACAAACATTTAATGGAACATAATGAACAATAACAATAATTAATAACTCATAACGATATTGAAAAATTATAGCATCAATCACCAACACAAGGACCACAACTGATAATTATGATAACCAAATCAATGTTTCCAATGAATAATCAAACAACAAGTATACCTGTCAGACATGTTAATGTGCTCAAAATTCATTGGTTTCAGGATTACACCCTCCATCACCTACCTAACTCATAGACAAAATGTGTAACAACCAAAAATGGCATAAATAACATTATGTAATAAATTGATAATCAATATATATTTATAAAATCATCACCATTATAAATAAGTCCATAAAAATAATTAATCATAGAAAGTATGCATCCAACACTACTATAGCAAGTACCATAATAATCTAGGTAAACAACATCTAATAATAAGTCTAACAAACATAGAGTTAATGTCATGTTAGTAGAATATATAATGAAAATATAGGGTCATAACATCCTTCCCCTCTTGGATAATTTGGATAATTTGGTCATAATGTGTCCTAAATAATGCATTTTAATATCATAGAATGCACTTTGGATAATTTTCCATAAATCTTATGTTGTCATAGTCTTTACAAGACTAGATGGAGGTGTTAATCATGTCCAACCTCATATTTGTCATAAATCAAAATATCATCAACAAAAACTATCATAAACATATCTAATAATTCTCTAAATATGTTTTTTATAAGTTTTATGAAGGTTATAGGTGCATTGGTTAGGCCAAAAGATAGAATAATAAAATCATAGTCTTCGTATCCGATTCTAAAGGTAGTTTTATGAATGTCCTCTTCCTTGATATATACGTGATGGTAACCAAACCTTAAGTAAATCTTATAAAATACTATAGCACCCTTCATTTAGTCAAACAAATCATTGATTTTAGGCAAAAGATAGCATTTTTTTATTATTACCTTATTCAACATGCACTAATCAGTGCAAAGACTTACAGTATCATATTTCTTCCTCATAAAGACTACAAGAGCACCCCAAGAAGACACATTTGGCCATATTCTTCCACTATCTAAAAGTTCTTACAACTAAAATTTTAAGTCTTATAGATTAGTTGCATTCATGTGGTAAGGTGCCTTAGATGTAGAGGCAGATTTGGGTATGATGTCAATAGAGAAGTCAAATTTTCACTTGGGTGGTAATATTGGTAGTTTTTTAGGAAAAAAAATCCATAAACTCCTATAGAATAGGAAAATTTATATGTTTCAGCTCCTTTCCATTAGATATTTCTTGCAGTTGGACTTCATAAATCTTGCATCCCTTCCTAACAACTCTTTTAACTATAAGGCTAAAAGTCTTTTACATCTTGTAGACCCTTGCATGCCTTAAAATTATACAATTTGTCTAAGGTCATTGATACATCACACTCTTTTACCCAAACAATCAAGTGTGGCTTGGTGTTCATGTAACCAATCCATCCCAAGAATGAGATCATAAGACGCTAAATGCATGAAAAAAAAATTCATCTGGGTCTTAAAAATGCCAAGATCCAATTTTGCTTGTTCCAAGCAGTCAAGAATAGGAACTTTCTTATTGGCACCAAATTTAACTTCTCAATATTATCTTATCAATATGGGTTTATTATTATATTGTTTAGTAGCAAAAGGAGAAAGAAAATAATATGT
The DNA here is from genome assembly GCA_037957365.1 of Torreya grandis. Taxonomy (NCBI): domain Eukaryota; kingdom Viridiplantae; phylum Streptophyta; class Pinopsida; order Cupressales; family Taxaceae; genus Torreya; species Torreya grandis. Next base: position 718,271 of record JARHVA010002907.1, read on the forward strand.
TTCACCATAATCAATCAGGCTAGTTGAAACAAAACCATTAATTATACCTCAAGTCTTAGTAGGAGTGGATTGAAATTTAGCATTGTAGTTATCAACAACAACATATACTTTATGCTTCATTATTTGCCCTGATTTTAGTTTAGGATATTCATTTTTATAATGATTGTCACCACATTCCCATCACACAATTGGTCTAGGATATGCTACTAGAATAGTGTTAGCACCTATGGTAGGTCTACATGGTTATTTTTATGTTCTTCCTTATTGTAAGAACCATATTTGGAAGATCCATGGGACTTGAAATTCCTATTTTGATTGGAAAACTTGATGAAATTCTTATTACTTACTAAAAATCTATGGTTAAGATCATATTTTTTAAATTTATTATTTACGAGAGAAAGGTTATTGGCTTTAGATTGTTGCATGTTTAACTTAAATTCTTATCTTAATTTTTGGAAAGAATTTTATTTTTCCTCAACCCTATAGACTGATTTGACTACTACATCCAAGGTTTTTGGATTTGTCATGTTAGACTCATGCATCAAAATCTACTTAATTTCAAGCTTGAATTTATTAATCTTAGTTTTTTCATCATGCATATATGATGCAGAGGTATCCCATGATGACCCTAAGTTAGATTCATTTTTATCTTAGTTTGTTCTATTAGGCATTTTGATAGGTGATAGAGGTCATTATTTGTCTATTTGTGGAGTCTAAAGTGTCATCTAGTGCATAAAATTTGAATTGTATAGTTTCCCTCGAAAACTACAACTATGTGAAAATTTGAACCTTGTTGAGAGGTTTCCAAGCATGTAAAGAGAGTGGTAAGGTTTAGAATCACGTAAAAGGGGACTTAAGGCTATGTAAAGGTCTTAAATAACATATTGAGTCTATAGGATTGGTCATAAAGTGTATATAGTGGGAAAACATATAAATGCAATGTAATTTTTAGGTACATTCACATAGAAAATTCAAAGATTTAGTTATGTATCTTGGTAGAAGGTGGTGGACTCAATTTGGGGGAGGTTTTTTAGAATTTATTCCTTTGATAAAGTGAAGGGGAGAGGTAATGACAAGCTTTGTAATGAAGATAAGAAGTGTGTTTGTGTAAAACTCTACTGCTAAATGAAAAGAATGTTGATAGACCTTATTGAGGTCATTCAAAATGTTGTTTACTATAAGAATTGTGATTGTTAAAGAATGAAAATGCAAATTGGTTCTGATTTTATTTTTATGTGAGTGTAAGTGTGGAGGATATTAAATTTTTTTTTTGTAGAAAGAGACTTTGAGGAAATATAAACGCTGTGTTGCATACCTACGACTCAAACCTTATTTTAGTGCATATTGATTAGTCTTCATATTATGATTGGTTAGACAGAGGAGCCATTGAACTTTATAAAGGCATTGAATTTTTATTTATAGGTTAATAAATGATATATTATGTCTATGTTGTAAGGTTTAACAATCAAGTAACCTAGTGATCATAAATTTGTAAGCACATACCTTGTTGGTTGGGGCAAAGAGTGTTGTTTACCATGCATGAGGTTATAAATTAAGGATAGACATGGAATATTTTTTCACAATGAGGAATCAATAATATATTATTTTATTTTATTTCTCATATAGCTATATCTTGTGTGTAATTTATGAGTAATTAGTGAAAGATGCTAAAGAACTATGTTTTCTATGTTGAACCCTAGTAAATGGACCGTGCCATGATTTCTTGCAAAGATAAGTCATAGGTTTTGATTTTTGAAAGTTTTATAACATTTTTTATTTATTTTATAGACAATTGGATGGTAATTTGTCCTTTATAATGATCAATAATGTAATGTGAGCTATTAAAACTAAGACAAACCTATAGAACCACATTATCAATCACAGTCAAGAGGTTTTTTTTTCAATTTAAAAAGGTATAAAATGGAATATAAGAGATTTTAAAAGTGTTTTAATATATTTAATACACATATATATACCTCATAAACTCTATTTGGTTCATTTAAACCTTTAATTATGATCATAGTTGGATTTTTCATACTCTCAAGCTTAGACAGGCTCTTGAAAACACAAACCTAGGGTATTGCAAGTTTAGGGAGATTGCACCATTAAATTTTTATGAAAATTTGTGAAAATATTAATTAAAATGTTTTTCAATATATTTTTATGTTTTTATTATTGCACTATAATTTTTTTTACATCTATAGTGGGCTAAGAGCAAACTACACCCTAATAGGCCTAAAAGGAAGTGTAAATTGAGTTCAAAAAGTGATCAAAACCAAGAGTTGGGACTTGAAATTTTAGAGAAGGATAAAGGAGGGAAATTGATATTAAAATAAATAATTATATATCAAAATTATAAAATTATAATTTTTTACAATACCAAAAAGGCCCTAAATAGGGCTAGTAAGACTAAATCCAAGCAGTCAGAGTTGTGGAAAAGGTGTGAGTTGAATCTTGAGAGTGTTGGTAAGTAAAATAGAGGTAATTTTGATCCTATAGAGTCTAAGAAAATTAATATTATAATGATATTTTTAGTTTGCATAAATATTTAACCTAGTGAAATGAACATTTAAACCATTGTACAAGAAGTGTGTAGACTGTTTGTCAAGTTGTGAAGAGAAAGGAATTGATTCTTGGTAAGTATGTAAGTTAAATAAATATTAATAAATTAATATAATTAACTTGTTTTATGATATTTTAAACACTCAAATAGGTATTTAATTCATTGAACACTATAGTCAAGTGAACTTACAAGCCATAGACCAAAAGTGTAACAAGAACAAAGTAGAGGAGTGAGAAAGTCTAAGTAAGAGATTGAAGATTTTGTATTTTATATAAATAATTTTTGGTATCAAATCCTAGGGAAATATTTTTGTATTTTTGAAGGATTTGATAACATTTACTTTGAGGGGAAGTGTAGGATAGGTAACCAGGTGTAGTGCTCTATGGAGAGAACCAGCAAAGAAGAAGATGATTTGGTTAGAATAATGACCCAAATAATTGATCCATTAGTGATGAGGATGGATACCATTAATGATAATCTTAGCAGAATATAATACAGAGAATATATTCATCAAGGTGAGGCAACACCTTTACAAAGAAGGATAGATGAGAGAGAGGATATTGAAGTGGTACAAGAAAGATCATAAGTGCAGGTAGTATATCAAGAGGGCATGAGGAAGTACCAGAAAAGATAGATCAGACCATTTTTAGGCCATATAATGAGAAGATAAGAAGGTCTAATAAGACAAGGACCAAGACAAATATTTTAGGGGGAATGTTGGAATTGCTATAGAGATGGACACAAAGTAGCAGAGTGTCCAACGAATGTGAATAGAAGTATGCAATAGCATAAATAGATGAATGATGGTAGAATACATGATAGTAATTATTGATTTATCATGAGGATATTGATATTGTATTATAATCAATGCAAGGAACCAACCCAAAGGAGAAGTTTGTTCAAAAGTAGATGCAAGCTACATGGCAAGGTATGCAATCTAGTTATTGATGGTGGTAGCACTAACAATATTGTTTCATTAGAGATGGTACAAAAATTGAAGATGAAGATGATGACAAATCCAAATCCATAAATAATTGTATGGGTTTATAAAGGTCATCAAATATTGGTAATTGATAAAATTTGGGTTGAGTTTTAGATAGGAAGATATCATGATCAAGTTTTGTGTGATGTTTTGCCTATAGATGTGTGTCACTTATTGCTTGGGAGACCATGTCAGTTTCATAAGCATAGCATATATGATGGAAAAACCAAAAAATATACTATTAATAAGTATGGACAATCATATACACTTATCCCATTGAAGGGTGATGAAGATAGGAGAGATGAGAGACTAATGATGGTGTTAAAAAAGTAATGTTGGAGTAGAGCTATGGAGAGCTTGGGTCTGATAAAAGCACCCAAAGAAGAATAAGAGGTAAGTTATGCTGAATTGGTTGATATGAAAAAATTTAAGTCCGCAAATGTGTACATGAGGAAACTATAAAAATATTGCAAGCATGGAAACCTAACATATGTGAAAGAGGACAATAGAATAAAGTTTGATATTGCAGCTAAGTTGGAAATAAAATGGCTTAGGATTGACACTAAGAAATTGAAGAGGAAGTTGTAGGTTTGAATGTGTGAGAAGACAACCAATGATAAATCCATGAAGGCTTAAAATATTTTTTATAATATGTTAATTTATAACGAAGGTACATGTAAGCAACAAGAAACCAAAGAAGAGGTGGTAGGTGAAGATAAATGTTTGCAAAGAAGTATAAGACAAGAAGAAAATAAAAAATATTTGAGTCATATGAATAATTATTATGATATACATCAAGGAGATGAGGTATTGAAAGTGAGTATGCATTCCTTGAATGTTTAGGAAAAAGAGGGTAGTATAGATGTTGATATAAAGTAGCCAGCTAAGAATGTATATACGAATGAAGTAAGCAAAGAACAAGCATAAGTTATACATGAAGTAGAATTTATAATACAATAAACATGGATAAATGAGGAAGATAGCATAATTGAATTATTTTTTAATAATGGATTTAAGGAGGAGGAAGATCAGTTTGTAAAACAAAAAGAGTGGTACACACCTACCAAGCAAGAAGAAGGCAACCAACAAGTTTTGCTTAACAGCTTTGTTTTATGTGCAAGTATGTTGATTGAGGAGATGAAGCAAAGAAGGCCTAGATGTGGGGACCAATTTAATGAACACATTTATGAGATGTAACTAGAATAATATATATTCAATGAGAAGGTCCATTACAATTCAAGTAGTAGAATATGCCAAGTGTATCATTCAATATATGTGGCAAAGATTCTTCCAGCTTGGTATTATGATGCAGGGGCATCCCATGATGACCCCAAGTTAGATTCATTTTTTTATTATGTTGTTTTATTAGGTGTTTTGATAGGTTATATAGGTCACAACTAGTCTATTTTCAGAGTCTAGAGTGTCATATAGTGCATAGAATATGGATTGTGGAGTTTCCCTCCAAAATTACCACTATATGAAAATTTGAATTTTTTAACCTTGTTGAAAGGGTTCCATGCATGTAAAGAATGTGGTAAGGTGTATAATAATGTCTATTGTGAATTAAGTCTATTTAAATGTCTTAAATAACATATTGAATCTATGTGCATGGTCATATAGTGTATACAGTTAGAAAACATTTAACTGCAATGTAATTTTTAAGTACTTCCATGTAGCAACTTCCAAGATTTCGCTATGTATCTTGGTAGAAGGTGGTGGAGTTAGTTTGGGGGAGGTTTTTCAAATTTATTCCTTTGATTAGGTGAATTTGAGAGGTAATTATAGGTTTTATAATGAAGATAGGAAGTGTGTTTGTGCAAAACTCTGTTGTTAAATGAAAATAAAGTTGATGGACCCTGTTGAGGTCATTAAAAATGTTGCTTATTATAACAATTGTGATTGTTAAATAATGAAAATGGAAATTGGTTTTGAGTTAATTTATGTGAATTTAAGTGTGGAGGAGACTAATTTTTCTTTGTTTTTATAAAGAGACAATGATGAAATATAAACCTTGTGTTGCAGACTTTAGACTTAAACATTATTTTGGTGCATATTGATTAGTCTTCAAATTTTGATTGTTAGATAGAGGAGTCATTAAACTTTATAAAGGTATTGTATATTTATTGAGACATTAATAAATAATATTTTGTGGCTATGTTTTAAGGTTTAACAATTAAGTAACCTAGTGATCATATATTTGTAGGCACAAACCCTATTGGTTAGGGTAAAGACTATTGTTTGCCATGCATGAGGTTGCAGATTAAGGAATGACTTGGAAAATTATTTAATAATAAGGAATAAATACTATATGATCTTATTATAATGTTCATATAGTTATATCTTGTGTGTAATTTATGAGTGTTTAGCGAAAGATGCTAAAGAACTTTATTTTCTATGTTGAACCCTGGTAAATGGACTATGCCATGATTTCTTGCAAAGATAAGTTATAATTTTTGAGTTGTGAAAGTTTGAGAAAATATTGAATAAATTTTATATTATAATGGAGGGTAATTTATCCTTTATAGTGATCAATAATGTAATGTGAGCTATCAAATCTAAGACAGACCTGTAACACCACATTATTAGTCACAATCAAGAGGTTTTTTTTTTGGTTTGAAAAGGTAGACAATGGAATATAAGTGAGTTTCCAAGTGTTTTAATAGATATAATACATATATATACCTTATAAAATCAATTTTGTTCCTTGAAACTTTTAATTATGATCATAGTTGGATTTTTCTTGCCCTCGGGTTTAGACAGGTTCTTGAAAACCTAAACCTAGGGTTTTGCAGGTTTAGGGAGATTCCACTATTAGTTTTTTATGAAATTTTGTGAAAATATTAATCAAATTTTTTTTAAAGATATTTTTAGGTTTTTACTATTGCACTATACTTTTTTGTACATCTATAGTGGGCTAAGAGCAAACTAGACCCTAATAGGCCTAAAAAGAAGTGTAAATTGAGTTCAAAAAGTGGTCAAAACCAAGATTTGGGAATTTAAACTATGGATAAGACTCAATGAGGTAAATGGGTATTTAAATAAAGAATAATATTTCAAATTTGTAAAATTATATTTCTATATAATACCAAAAAGCCTCAAAATAGGGCTAATAGGACTGAGTCCAAATAGACAAAGTTGGGGAAAAGGTATGAGTTGATTATTGAGAGTGTTGGTAAGTAAAATAGAGGTAATTTTGATAATATAAAGTTTGAAAAAATTAATTTTATAATTTATCTAATAATATAATGATATTTGGAATTTGCTTGAAGATTTGACCTAGTGAAATGAGCCTTTGAGTCATTATACAAGAAGTGTGTAGACTATTTGTCAAGTTGTGAAGAGAAAGGAATTGATGCTTGGTAAGTGTGTAAGTTAAATAAATATTAATAAATCACTATGATGAACTTGTTTTAGGATATTTGAAACACTCAAACATGTATTAAATTCATTGAACACTATAGTCAAGTGAACTTATGAGCCATAGACCAGAAGCGTAACAAGAACAAAGCAGAGGAGTGAGAAAGTATAATTAATATATTAAAATTTTGGTGTTTTCTATGCATAAATATATTTCACATGTCATAGCAAGTTCAATAACTTATTCTCATATTCAACAATATACATATTCTCTTGTTTTAAGAGTTGAAAATGTAAGATTTTTTACTCCTTGTAATTTGCATTCATATACATCTTGAAAATTTGAGTCTCAAAAATAGGCCAAGATAGGTTTAAAGTTTCATACCATTAAATATCATAAAGGTGGTTCCACCGTAATGTTACAGGTCTTACTAGCTGATAAGTTGCTACTTTGGCATTCACTTGAAGTACTTTTGGAAATGTATCAACTAAGCATCGATTGCATCACCTAATTATTCACCTAAAAAGGTAGGTGGTGGAATATTATTAAAATATTTAATAATTGGGAAATGGTGGTAAAATATAGTTCTTGAATTATAGGTCCTTCCACTTATCCCATTTCTAGTCTAGGTACTTCCTCTTGGGATACACCCTTAAAATTGTTCAATCTTTGTTCTTGATTATCAATATTTCCTTGTAAAGTGTTAAGAGAAGTCAATATTTCACTAAGTATTTTCTCATGTTCATCTATTATAATCCCACCAAATGCTTCAACATGGGGTACCTCAGTATTACTATCAACATTGTTCATAGGTAGTTCATATAGGTTGTGATTGAGGATGTGGCCTTGATGACCCCTTCCATGTCTTTAACCTCTACCCCTAGATGGATAAAAATTCAAAGGATTTCCATAGATATTATCTTCACTTGATTTAATTCTACCCATACTAATAAATCATAAGTGATAACATAGAATATTGAAATTGTTTAAAGGAAAATACTTGTTCCCAGAGTTCCTTAGAGTAGAAACTGCTATTATACTAAATGAAAAAACCCAAAAAGAAATTTGAATCATATATATAATATGATTTGGTCATGTTTTAGGCCCTCTTACAATTTTTTCAATTAAAACATTAAAAAAACTACGTACATATGCAACTAGAAACGAAGAAGGGAACTGAGGCAATTCACTAGAGGTAAACACATATAAAAGGTGTTATGGGGAAGCTAGTTTTTATTTTAAAAGGATTATGGAATTTTAAGTGTTTTAGTGTACACATACACTGATAATTCTTGAGTGTCATAATTTTTACTTATACTTCTTCATAGGACCATTTCTTAGGTCTTAACCCTATGTAAATACCTCACTCTCCTTAGTGGGTTTTAGTCCCATTTGAGGATGGTTAAGTTAAAGGATTGGTTTAACTGATAAGGATAGTTTTGTTATTCATAAGTTATTGTTCAGTTTAATGATGATTTTAGATAAAGATATATGTTATATAAATTAAACAAGCACTTAAAATCAGCAAACATAATCAATTCAACACTTTCAAATTTTGATTTATTCATGTAGCTAATTATGTTAAGGTAGATTAAGTACAAGATTCCTTAGTGCTACTAGTTGGGTTATAGTCAAATTTAACCTTAAGTTCATTTCACTATTCATACACAATTTATATCAAACATGGTCATTTATAATAATTTGGCATAGGTATTACTCAACATTGCCATTCTATAATCTATCCAGCTATTTAGATTGGCATAGCCAATGCTATAATGAAGGAGTTGAAGGAATTCAAGCAAATAAATAAAATATTTATATATCAAATAAATAACTTATACAACTTGTAATACTGAGGTTAAATCAAGTATCCACTCAATAAATAACTCTTTTCATTTCATACATCATTTCATAAACATATAGTTTAAAGACATTATTATGTTAAGAATTCATTTGTAATTCAACAAGACAACCAAAAAATAGAAAGCATATAACAACAAAATTCAAGCATGGAATTCAAAATTATTAGGCAGTGAATTTTATCCAAGTTTTAATATGAGTGGAACCTAAATAAAGGGTTCCATTTAAGGAACTCTCACAAATTTCTTTGTTTGGGTAGCCAAGGCCACAAGATAAGCTAGTTTAGTCATTGAAGGGTGGGAAAACATATAGCTAAACAAGAAGGAAAACAATGATCTTTAAGCCTTATTTAAAGGATTGATTGATATAGTAACTTATTTTTTATTCTTAATTTCATTATGGTTTCCTTAAATTTCATTTATCTAGAAAAGTAAATAATCTAAGTAAGATAGTGTATATGATCATTTTTAAATCATAAGACTTAAATATTTTTTTCTCCAAATAGTTTAAGCATTTGCTTAGCCAAATATGTCTGAAGTACATGATATAAGGGATCATTTGTTTTATTTTTCTCATGGCCTAACTATAAATTTTATGCATTGGTGAAATTCTTAAGTGTCCATATGTAACTATGTACTTATGAACAAGAGTAACAAGCTAACCAACACTAATTCATCTGATGCAAGTTGCTATGTAACTTATATCTAAATTCCCATATAAATTATTTATTCTAGATTAAATAAATTGCATAATTAATGAACCAATGTAAAGTATCCAAATATATATATTCCTTAAATTTGTAAGATAGAACAAATATTACCATAATTTATAACTAATTTATTTCTTCTATTTAGAATAGATTTATGAAATTAATCTAATGTGGAAACATCTAAGTAAATCCCAAGTGAATATTCAATTGACATTACTAATTATTAGGCCAATGAATATTCTTCAAGATGTACATTTATAACAACTAATCAAACTAAGATGAAATCAATCTCATAAGATAACATTATATCATTGCAAGATTAGCATATCAGAATAAGCATGTAGGAATTAATGGCATTAGACAACTAATTACAACTTATGAATTATTAAACCAATGTTAGGATTATTATATATAAACTAGTGGTATGCCCAATCAATTCCAACATATTACTGATCATAAAGAATAAAGGATTAGCTCAATAATTAAACAATACAAGGTACCTTTATAATAGCTTCAACTAATAATTATTTTATCTCTTCAATGATTCATTTTTAATTTATTCATAACATCTGTTAGAAGCCAACAAGATCACTATAACTATCAAATTACAACTATAATCGATAATATCTATGTATGTCAATAATTTAATCTAATTAATAAATATATTTGTTACCATCTTACATATGAAGTCATCAAAGCATGGAGTAAAAGCTGATTAGGATGAACCCACCCAACCAACCCTATGAACCCACCATCAGTGGGCCTCACCACACCAACCATTAACAGGATGGTGGTTGCGATAATTGAGCACATGAAATGAATTATGAGTGCAACAATCTCCAAACAAAAGACATAATGAACAAAAGGACACATGCAACACAATATATTCATTCCAAGGTGAGACAAGTATAATCAAACCATCTAAGCATAGATTAGGAGCAAAGATGGTTAACTTAGGGTATCAAATGATATAGAATGGATTAATTCTAATTTGTTATATAAGTTTGAAATTATCCTACTTAGAACCCTATCTAATATCATGACCAACCTTAACCATTTGAACCCATAATATAAGATTGTAAATATTTAGGTCTAATATAGGAATGAAAATTCATACATTCCAAAAATCAATGAAATTAATTTTAATAATGACACAATCAGAATATAACTCAATTAATCATTATTAATATAATATATCATAAAGTAAATAGTCATGCCTCCATATGTCACAAGTCTAAACCTAACCCAAAAAAAATTAAAATAACTAAGTAAAAGCATCAATCAAAATACATTAACAATATAATCATTTAAGACTCTCAAGCATCATCATACAACACATTGAAATTCTAAACTTAAAACTTAACACAATCAATAAAATGATATGGGCATGATTATAAAATGTACACCATCAAATGAATCTAATAATAGCTTAATCAAAAACCTAACAAAAGTCAAGACCATATAAATACAAAATCCAAGGTCGAGATGAAAGATTACATCAAACCACATAAATCCCAATCGAATAACCTAGTCATAATAAAGAACACAGTCGTATAAATCATATTGTGTGTGTGTGTGTGTGTACTTCCTTATATACATGTATATATGTATATATCAATAAAATTAAAACCTAACACTTTGATAAAGAAAACCCATGACAGAGTCACTTGTCAAAAATAATTTCACCATCGACTTTAAATGATCTCTAACCATACAAAATAGACAAAGCTTGAAATATTAATAATACAGTAGTTCATAATGATATAACCTAGAATCAAACAAAAATAAAGTCATAGTTTACTCAAAAAATAACTGAAATATCATAGCCTATTTATAATAACAAAGTTTATAAATTGCAGTGATCAAATTAAATGATACATCAATTTCAATGTTTAATAGGTTGATACACACAAAAAATAACCATGATGATCAAGATACCAATGCATCTATATGAACACAACATGGGTTTGAAATAAACATAATCTATTAATAACCAAATAATAATATAATCAAAACCCAAGATAATAATACTTAGAAAACAAAAAAACTCATAATTTCTAATTGAAAAATGAGTAAGGTTACTAGAAAGTAAGATCATCCAGAGATTTAATAACATGGTCCATAAAAGTCATTTCCCTTTTAAGTCATAGAACACAGTAATGGGTTCACTCAGATTGAAATATCAACCAATGAATTCAGACATGACCAACACCATTCTCAAGAGAACACAGTTAGCAACAATGTAAACACGATCACTTACAATCATATTTTGACTTATCCATATGGGAACACCCTCAATTCTTGTAAAACTCAAACATTCATGTATGTATATCCAAGAAACCACATAGAAATCTCTTTATAAAACATAGTCATTAAAAATGATCACACAATCATTATATCTAAAGACATAGAGCTTTTTAAGATTAATAACATTCAACTGTTATAACAAAACATAGTCATATTTTGAAACATATAGATGATATGCAATGTTTCAAACTCTCATGCATAAAACATAGTCCACAAACCATACAAGCAAATAATGAAATGACTGTATAAAGATAAGGATTCAAACCAAACATTCTATATCTATGGTATATACATTTATTGTAAGTTTATATGAAATGAATGTATCGATATATAGTCATAATGGGTCACCGTATGCACCTATAAGTTCAAATAATTTTAGCTACATACACTTTCTCTAAATATTTATCATAACTTAATCATAGTTATAAAAATAAACTAGAAAACCACAAGACCTACTTGTAAAAATGCAGAGGATTCTAGAAATCCAAAAGGATGAAAAATGCTAATACTTTCTAAATGTTGTGTAATTTCCAAATCACCAAGATTACGATTAAAATTAGTCAATCTATTTTATTGGTTACTCTCCAAAATTTCCATCTTCCTAACACTTCTACCTATCATCAACCTTTCCCATTCTTTCCATCCAATCCCCTATACCCCTAATCACTTCTCATTCAATTGTGGGATGAGAGAGAACACCTCTAGATCCTAATGCAATCTACACCAACATCACCATTAATGGAGAGTCTGGAAGGCTCAATGACTAAGCAACCTACCAGAAATATAAATAGTATTACTACTATTCAAGCATGATTAAACATAAACTGAATGGTTTAACATTAAAACTTTTACCTTAATGCCACTTGCATCATTAAATGAGGTTAACTTATTTCCCTCACAAACTATAAAACTAAGTTGATATAGTATTAGAATAGCATAATCAAATTTAACAATGATTAGGTTAAACCATGACTATACTTAGTTTTTAAAACAATATTCCATTCCCTTAGACAATAGTTCTAAGTTGAAGGTGGATAGGGTAAGAACAAAAGGTGACAAACATTCTCAAGGGGATTTTAAGTCTAGGTGGGTTTAGTTAGGTTTATATACTTGGTTAATAGGTCATTAGGAATAATGGAGAATAAGAGATATTTAGAGACCTACATAAAATAAATAATGGAGTTGTGTATACAAAATGGCTATGATCGACAAACATTTAATAGAACATAATGAGCAAAAAAAATAATTAACAACTCATAAAGATATCAGCAAAGTATATCAGTAATCACCAACAAAAGGACCATAGCCTTAAATTATGACAACCAAATCAAAGTGTTTAAAGGAAAATAAAAAACAAGTATACCTATTAGACATGTTGACATGCTTATAATTCATTAGTTCTGGGAGTAAAGCCTCCATCACCTACCTAGCTCATAGACAAAACCTACAACCATTGAAAATGGCATAAATCTCATTATGTCATAAATTAATAATCAATATATATTTATAAACTCATAATCAATGTAAATAAGTCCATAAAAATAATTAATCACAGAATTAAGTACGCAGCCAACACTGTTGCAACAAGTACCACAATAATCTAGCTAAACAATAACTAATAATTAGTATAACAAACATAAAGTTAATGCATGCTAGAAGAATATATAATGAAAATATGGGTTTTTAACAAGTTTGAAACATTAAAATTTAAGATAATTCACCACACAATATTTTTTAATGGATAATTTTCCTAAAATAAAAATGGAACAGAGAAAGAAACAACCATAAGAAATATTTCAATCAAAATAATATGGGGAATATCGCTCCTCAATTCAATGTGACTTGATAAATTAAATAAAAATTGGTTCCAAATATTATTGTATGCCATGAATTTCTAAGATAATAAGGAAATTATAAATAAAAGGTAGCTTGTACATGAGTGGATACATGAATAGAGAGTACTATGGAGTAAGGTTCTTAGCTAGTTCATATCATGAAATCAACGAAGGTGAATTTTTTAAGATAGGACAAGTTGTTTGCTTTTCCATAAGTTTATTTTGAAGAGTTTGATCAAAATTAATTTAAAATAGACTATTTCAGCAACATGGAAGAATAAGGTTTAGAATCATAAACTTGTTATTGTAATTTTTATTATTATTTCTAAAACTCTTTCCTAGATTTTAAAGATTATGGATTTTACCTAATGATATGAGGATATTAAATTATTATTATAATTTACCTTGTTTTGTATGTTTTTGTAGACACCTAATATATAAAACTTTTTGTCAATTTTAGCTCATCAATATTCTATTCACACTAATATCCCTAGCCTTAACCATTCATAACCATCTACCTAATTAAATCATTTGCTCAAAACCACCTCCAATCCCATAAAATTTACGTCTTATTACTTTAGTTAAATAATCTAAATAAATTAACTAATCCTTCCCTAATTTCATGCATTTTGAATATCCACAATTATCAAAATTTAGAAAATAAAACAATCCCCACATCAGGACATCATCTTCCACCCCCTTCTACTTCATAAGTTTTAATGATGTCATATGTTCTATCTAACTCGTATCATCTAAATTTTATAATTCAAAGATCTTTCCAAGTTTCAATGAGGTAAAAGGCTCCACATGTCCCCCATCATCTAAATTTTATAATCCAAATAATCCTCTAATTTAATAATCCACCTCAAATTCTACTAACCTCCACTATCAAATTAAATAGTCGCATTTAATCCTACATGGTTTTAATCTCTCCACCTATTTCACACTCTTAAGTTTCATACTAAAATTTTTAATAATATCCCATCAATTTAATTTCCTCCACTTTTGATCTCTAATCATGATCAATGGTTTTCATTAATTAAATGAAATCTATAAATGGATCCATTCACCTCCATTTTCATTGAGCTTGAAATATATAATGAATTTCCATCCAAATACTATGTACCGAAGATTCAACTCATCAATCCAATCAAACTTGTAAGGATAAGTGTTGTGAAACTATAGATTTTCCTTAAACAAGCCTTTGTAACTATAATCAATAATCAATTGTAGAAACATCCAATCTATAAAATAGTAAGCAAATGTACATTATTTGGCGTTTTTAATCCTCACTTCTTTAATTTATTTTTATATAGATATTATAAAGTACATTTTAATTTACTTAGTTTTCAATTGATTTTTAATTTCTAACAATCTATTAAATTAATTCTTGTATTACATTTTGGCATGCTTGGTGGGATAATATAAGCCTTGAAACATATAAATCATCTTTCAATTCATATTCTCCACAAAATTCATCTTTGATTGTGAAGTGTGTGGATGATTATATGTAGATAGGAGGTAGAATAGATGAATGTACACTGGTTTAGGATTTGGGATCACATTCTTATCCTTTTTACAGGCACATTATATAATAGGATAATGATGGGTGTGGATATGTTCAGATTCCATGATCTTGAAATACTAATAAGGATATGTATCTCCAGGTATTTTGAAATTCATACTAAAGTGTGTGAATTTCAAACATTGATGTATAGTGGAAGATACATCATGCATGTCATTAATCCATAGACATCCAAGAAGGAGGTTTTAATGTAGCTTAGTTTCAAAGACATGGAATAGAATTTAATGTGTGAGATGAACAATAATGAAAAGCATAGATTCCTATTTATATAAGATAGGATCTATTTATTTCCAATAATGGGATTCTCAACAATGAACAACTAAATTATCCCTATAATTCATGTCTATATGGTGATGGAATAGATTCATGTTATATAAAAATAATTATCCCTAGAAATATGTTAGAAATGGTAAACTAAAAGGGTATAGGATTGGGAGAAAAATATCAAAAAGATATTGAGCCCATCTCATCTTCTCAACATGATGAAAATCATGGCATCAGATACAAACCACTTGGAGGGGACTCCTTTGATTCTTAAAGTGATACAATTATGATGTCTAATGATTAATTTCCTGATAGTGACATATCTTCCTTCAATATCATATACGATGAGATCAATGATACAAACCTTTTTGACACCAATATTATCATAAAAGTTTATTTAGACCTTTATTACATTAACCTCATCAACTAGGACCAATACAATCACATTCCTTTCGATATTTTTGAGAATTATGAGGAAATTACAAGAAATTTGGGGATTAGAAATGCTTTCTTTATTGGTGACCATAAGAAGGGATTTTAAATCAATTTAGGATTTTTAAATTAAATTCGTGAGTAGTTTGTCTTCCTTAGTCAAGAAATCAAAGAAAATTAAAAAATAATTCCTCTAGAAAAAACCTTTTTGAGGTGCTATTGGACAATGTAAAAAGTAAACATAAATATGTGTTCATTAGTCAAAACCTTTCTAAGGTGATAATGGATGGAGAATTCAAATCTCCTCATAAGGGATCATAGAGTCTTATAAATCCCCACATCATTTTAGTTCAGATGTTAGTCTTGAAGATCAATGCACATTTAACAAATTGATCCAAGAATCTCCATAGACATCTAAGGATTGGCCATTACCAAAAATAAATTGTTCTAATTATTATTTTATAGATGATCTCAATGAACCAATTGGTCTATAATCAAAGGAATATTTCAATTACTTTCAATACCTACTTTTTTAGAGTATGGTTCCATGTTGCTTATAGATAACACCATTGATGTCAATATTGCTACCAAGGCTAATCCACACATCATTAATTTTATTGCATCTCTTAACGAAGTTGAGCACAATCTCAATATCAAATTTAACAATTAGTTCATTAATATCTGAACATTGTATTACTTAGACATGATTAGATTAGATCCATCCTTGGTTGTTCATCATCTTTTTGTTCATCTATATTCCAAACTTATCAAGTAAAAACTACCAAAAATTCATTTTCATATTATCATTTTGGTCAAGAAGGAACTTGAAAAACAAATTAGCAACCAAATTCAATAAACCTATTGATTATTTTGAATGGATCTTTAAAATTATCCCTATCAACAAGAAACCCTCTAGAATTTGTGTTTACATTGATTTAAGAGACATCAATAAATCATGTCCAAAAGATGACTTTCCATTGCCAGACATTGATATGATTGGTAACTCCATAGTAGGATATGAGATTATATCACTTATGTATGGATTTTTTGGATACAATAAAATAAATATATCAATTGAATACTAACATAAAACAAAATTCATCACTCTATGGGGAACATTTTATCATTAGGTCATGCATTTTGACCTAAATAATATTGGTGATATATTTTAGATAGCCAAAACTATTATCTTACATGACATGATACATGATATTATAAAATATAATATGTAAAACATCCTTGGAAAGTCTAAATCAAGATCATATGAACATAAAATTTTATGTAAAATCTTTGAATGACTCTGAGATAATAAAATTAGATTAAATCCTAAGAATTTTATCTTTGGCATCACATCAAGAAAAATTTTGGGTTTCATTGTTTCCATGCGAGGTATTGAAGTGGACCCAACTAAGGTCAAGGCCATAACAGAACTTCTTTCACCATCTAATCTATTTTTTTTACATTACATACAAGTAAAAACTTAGTTGATTCACTGATACATTTCATTGCTTACATACCATTATCATCCATTCACTCATCTCTTGAAAAAAGATACTTCATTTTATAGAACAAGGATTTTTAGGATGAATTTTATTAGATAAAATCATATTTGGATAATCCACTAGTGCCATA
The DNA here is from genome assembly GCA_037957365.1 of Torreya grandis. Lineage (NCBI taxonomy): Eukaryota > Viridiplantae > Streptophyta > Pinopsida > Cupressales > Taxaceae > Torreya > Torreya grandis. The sequence goes on from JARHVA010002907.1 coordinate 735,798, forward strand.
CCCTACAACACAAGGCAATCCATTCTTACTTCACATATCAACTACTCATCATGCCTTTGGGGTGATTTTTTATCAACATGATGAAAATGATAAATAAAGAATAGTATATTATTTGTTTAGGATATTGGATGTATATGAACATAACTATTCACATCTTGAGAAGGCATGTTTAGCAATAGTTTTTACCTCCCAAAATTTATGACACAACATGCTCAATTATCGAACCATCATCATTGCAAAAATTTATCCACTCAGGTATCTTCTATCCAAAAGAACATTGATAGGTCATATGGCCAAATGGTTTATTTTCCATAGAGAATTTGACATTGAATACACCAATCAAAAATATAATAAAGGGAAGGTCCTCGCTGATCAAGTAGTAGAAGCAACATTAGAAAATACACACCCATCAACATTTGGGCATCTTGATTAGACCATTTTTTCCATTGAGGAATCAAAATAGTGGAAGCTCTATTTTGATAGCTCATTCACATCCCATGGCTCAAGAAAAAGTGTTTTATTTGTAACATAAAAATGATATCTCATCCCCAAGGATTTTCACATTGGCTTCCCATTTATAAATAACATTTTTGAATATGATGCCCTTCTTGTAGGACTTTTAATTTCCATATAATGAGACATACAACACCTATAAATATTTGATGATTCTCAATTAATCAAAAATCATGTAAATATATGGCATCCATCAAAAAATTAGCGGTTTAAAATGTGTCATGAAAAATGTAGAATGAAAAACGTATCGAGGATAAAATGTAGCAAGGAAAAAATGTAGCGAGGGAAAAACATCATAGAACAAAACATAGTAAAGGATGTGCTCATAAAAAAGATGACACAACTTTCAAATAAAGGTCCAAACTTGCGAAATCACATGTTCCTCTATTATTTTTCTTGTAAAGTTAGTGTTATACTTTTCCACCATTAAATACTAAATACTATCACCAAAATGAACTAGAAAATAAATAAACGATGTGATAATCAATAAAATGTCCCAATTATGCTCTTCATGACATATTTTTGATATTACCAATACCATTTCATTTTTCCTTATTATGTTTTATCTTCATGATGTTTTTGTCATACTACATTTTTACCATTATGTTTTTTACAGTTAAATTTTTATCCAGTATGCTATCACATAGATCCAAATATTAAATACGAAATAAAATATGACTAATACATACCATAAAAGAACATGGCATATAGCCTTAATAAATAATTTTAGAACATATAATTTGAGCAAGAACTAATGGCCAATGGCATATCAATAGATTCCATGGCTACCATTGGCTCACTTCTTGAAATTTCTTTAGATATGCATTAGTATTAGTTCCTAATTTAATAACTCATCATCCTCACATATGATTGGACATAATATAAAATAGTATATGAGATCATTTTTCTGAACTCGCCCTAGTATAACAATATTTACATCTACCTTCATGGTCACATATTCCAAATTATCATGTAATCAACATAAATCCTTCATCCATAACACAACTTGATATACCATAATTAGTGGAATGATTTATTGTAAAGGCTATGATCAAACCTTGATTCATTGTTTAAATTTAGGTGAGGTTGATTTGGCCATTAAATAAGTTCATAAAGGGATTTTTCTGGCTTGTACTAATGGAATGGTCCTTGAGAAGAAACTGCTCTGCACATGATACTATTACCTGACTATAAAAATTGATGCATGTGCATATGTGAAAAATTGTATTACTTCCCAAAAGCAAGGTGAGCTGATTCATGCACCATCATGAGCATTGAAACTGATCAAAATTCTTTATCTATTTTCAACATGGGTACTTGATCTCATAGGGAAGATAAATCTCACCTCATTTGATGATCATATACACATTCTAACTACTATCAAGTATTTTATAAAGTGTGTTCAAGCAATCCCTCTCACTTATGTAATTAAGAAGTAAATATATAAATTTATTTTTAATCATATCATTTTTTGATATGGCATCCCATTCACCATCATTTATGATAATTGAAAATCCTTCAATAATAAGGATATTAAATCCCTTAATTCCTAATGCAATATCCAACACAAATGGTCCACTCTTTATTATCCATAAGGCAATAGCCAAAATGAGACATCCATCAAAACCATCCTTAAAATTCTCAAAATGGTTATTAATAAATGTGGTTGTGATTGGCATTTAAAATTATTTCATACTTATGGGCTTACCAAACCAACATTTGTACTCCCATAGATGATGCACCATATTCCTTAGGCTTCAAATCAGATGCAATCCTACCTATTTACATCTAGTTACGCTCCCTATGTATTTCATTATAGGACATGATTAATGATGAGGATTACAAGGTTTCATAGCTACAAGTGTTATAACTCCTTGATGAGAAAATATTTATAGCACTAAATCATCTCAATACTTATCAAAATAGGATGCATCATAACTATAACAATAAAATCAAATCTTGAGAGTTTGAATTTGGTGACATTTTAATTAAGGAAAATAAAAATAACATAATGTTAGAGTAGGAAAATAAAGGTAAATTTGATCCTATTTGGTTGAGTCCCTACATCATCACTACTAAGTATAGTTCTAGTTCTTACAAATTTGCTACCAAAGATGAAAGAGGGTGAGATGGTCTCATGAATATCATGCACCTTGATAATTTATATTTTGTTGTCTAACAAAAAAAAAAAAAAAATTAAAAAAAAAATATATATATATATATATATATATATATATATAGAGAGAGAGAGAGAGAGAGAGAGGTGAAAACTATTTTATGGCATCTTGGATAAGTACCATGGTGAAAACCAGTTTTTTAGCACCATGTGTAAAATTTCATTGTCTATGACTATCCCTATGCTTTGGGGTAGGTCCAAATCCTTATATGTCCCTCTATATAGTCCATATAATTATCCAATAAACCCTTTTCTCTTTTGACCTTGGTTATGATTTACACCTACTATAGGATGTGGAAGGTTTTGACAAATCAGAATGTGGTAGCTTTTTTCAACAAGTTATAAAAGTGACATAGGGGGTAGATTCCTTGTCTTGTAATCTTTGGATATATTAATTTTGTGTACATGCATTCATTCAATCCTCATATCTCACATCTGTTTCCACATCCACTATTAAAATTTGATTTTCCCTTTGTTAGTGGATCATGCACACAAATCAAATCCTAAAAAGTCCCTTGTATGTATTTATTTCAAAAGTCCAAAAAATAGATAATCCTAAAATCCTAAAGAATAAAAAATGCCAAAAATATACAAAATATATATAAATTAGAAAAATCCAAATATTTTAGAAAAAACCCAAAAAATATCAAAAATAATGGGCTAAAACATAGAGTTTTCATTAGCACTCTTATTTTAATTTGAGCTTAAATCCTTGATCAATTTTAAATAAAATCCTAGTCAATCTACCATTCATCTATTCCAAGATCACAACTTTTTCCCTATTTGTAGCAAGCCAAATGGTGCAATTTATTTTTAGTATTTTTTTCCTATACATTCCCTTGTATGGTGGCACTCACTAGTTATCATATCATCTTATTTTTACACAAATATTTTGAATTGAGATGATTTTTTATTTTATTTCTAGGTTTGTGTGTGTTTGATTTCTTTCTTTTTTCTTTGTTTTTATTTTTGTGCCTAAACTTAGTATATATGAATAAATAGTATCATCATGATTTTACCATATCATGCTAATTTTTTGTGCTTGTCCTTTAGTCCATCCATCAGCGTATAACAATAACATTATCCCAATTTTATCCATATAATGATATGTTTTATGATTTATTTATTGGATGAGGGGTCAATCCTTATGCACATTATGGCCAAGTCATCATGGTGTTTTATATATCATGGTATAAACCATTATATAATACATCAAAAATCAGGGTACAAAGTATATGAGGATGTGCATTGAAATGGCACTATATTCTCCTTGAAAAAATCTATCCACACCTTAACACCCATTTTTGAATCAAATCAATTCATCCATATTTTAATAATAAAATCCAAATTAACCTCAATCATAATATATTATATTATTCATCATATTTCATCTCTTTAGAGAGAACTACATTTCTTTCAAGTCCATTTAGACTATGTAGACAATGCTCTGTTACATGGGGTTTCTAAGGTAAGTTTGACCAGTCTCTTTTTTAGAGTGGTATTCACTTTTGACTAGAGCTATGAACCAATTTGAGACATAATTAGGGGCTGAAATCCCAAATTGATAATCTACCACATGTAATAAATATACCAATAAAAATGACAAACTATCCAAGAATACCCATAATGGCCACAATTGACCCAAGAATAAAAATGGCAACCACAACTGGCCTCAAATACCTTAATAAGTTTTGAACCTAGATGGATATTGAAATAACCAAGCCACTTTACCAACTCACCCACATCTTATTGGTGTAAGTTTGACCAGTCTTATTATTATTTTATTGTGGTGGTTTTTGAAAACGGGTAAAAATTGGTTGAATTTTTTTTTTAAAGGGCTAAAAAAAATTTAACTGAACTCAAAACCACCAAAATTTTGAAATATTAAATTTTTTTAAATGATTAAATAAAAATTTATTAATTAAAAAATTTACAGTCAATTTTCTTTTTACCCCAAATTTCATAAAAATGCATTTGAGTATTTTATGTAAAAAGTCGGTAGCATTCCCCATAATTTGAAAAAAAACATATAGATTTTCATAAGTTATGTAAACATATGTTAATTTTTCATAAGTTATGAAAATTGAAAAAAAAAAAATTATCTCATGCAAATTATAAATTTGTTTTCAATCTCCATGCAATTTGCAAAATTTGTTTTAGTCTTTGTGTACTTTGTAAAGTCTTTTTTCATCCCCATGCAATTTTTAAAATATTTTTCCATTCTCATGTAATTTGCAAAAAACTGGCTTCTTTGTAATTTGAAAAAACTTTTTCATCTTCTGTGCAATTTTCAAAATCTTTTTCCACTTCTTTGCAAATTGAAAATTTGTTTTGGGTTTTCGTGCAAATTGAAAATTTGTTTTGTGTTTCCATGCAAATTGTAAAATGGACTTAAAACTTTGTGTAAATAGTAAAATCTTTTTGAGTTTTCCCTTTCCATGCAATTCCAAATTTAATTTTCACAAGTCATGCAAATGCAAATCATGATTCCCCAAGTCATGCAAATGCAAATTACATTTCCCAAAATCATGCAAATAATCTTTCCACTTTTTTGACTGAGCAATTTATGATTTTATCTCTCCACTCTATGAAAATACTATGATTATTTACCAAAGTTATGTAAGTGAGACTTATTCTTCCCTAAAGATTCATATTCAAAACAATATTATCAACATGTATATCAAGTGTGGTGGTTCCATAGATGATCATGAAGCATTTAATGAAATGACACATCAAGACAACTTATCATAGGATTTGATGATTACAGATTATAGAAGACATGCATGACCTTGCCAACTTTTGACACTATTTCATCAAATTTAATTAATAGGGGTCTAACCCGATCACTTCAGATTTTTTATTGTAATCCCAACCTATGCTAAAATAGGATCTTTGGAACATAATATGGACATGCATGTAAATATAGACTCTGACAAATTCTTCAAGTATTTTCATGTAAATGTTAAATCTTGTTTTATGATTTATAGTTGTAAAATTTTATAAATGAGAACATGCAAATGTAAGTTGTGCAAATGCACGATGCCATATTTGTAAATTCTAAGTTCAATTTTGCACATAGTGTAATTGTACCAACACACTTTTACACCACTTAGGTGTTGCATTTTTGTAAACTCATTTTTGTAGCTTCTAAAATACAGAAAAGGTGGTTATGCACCGTAACCACCTCCCCATATCATAAATATGAGTGTAAGGCTCATTTCAAAGGGAATTTTTGTCAGTGAAACTATGTAGATATGTTGTTTGAAGTTTTTTTTTTGTTATCAACTCAATAAATATTGAAACTGGGAGATTTTGGAACCTTTGTATCCTACATTTCTTCATGAATTATATATGTGTATGGGATTCACCTATTTCTATATCTATACTTTTCATTCATATTTGTAATCATTTCTAAATTATAAAATAATGGGAATTTCACATTAAGTATTTTTTTGGTATATTTTTGTGTTATTTATATGAATGTAAAATCTCAATGGGGTTTAAGCAATATATTTATTGTCTTTTACATGTAAATATGGGATGGTTATCTTTGGTATGATATCAGTATTGAAAATTTATTTCATTGTATGTTTTACACTCCTCAGGGTATAATTATGCCTTTATCATAGATTGAATGAGAAATTTTTCCATGAACATGGTGTCTTCCCCTTCTTGGACTATTTTGGTATGTTTATGCATTTAACTACCTAAAATTGTCTTTCAATTTTTCTAGGGTTATCATGGTAGTTTATGTGTTTAATTGAATATAATAACCTTGCTCTTCTTAATTCCTTTACTTTATCTATTCTTCCCTTATTTCCATTATTACCTTCTTTCCCCTCATTTCCTATCTCCTTTATGTACATTGAGGTTAAAAGTACAAAACCTCCAAGAGACAACATTTTTATTGTAGATAATATTAAATACTTGTCCCCTACTTTTACCTTTTAAGATTTTAATAAAGGTAGCTCTACTCTTTAATAGGATGGGAATTTTGTATTATGTTGTTGACTAACACAAGGACTCAGTTCCCACACTATTGACTCAAACTTACCAATTTGTGCCCCTGATAAATTTTTTAGCCAATAATATTTGGTGGCTTTATTAGGGATTGAGGTGCTTTATGCAAATGATTTTTAGACATTTCAAGGAACATCCCCTAGAATGGAGGTTGGTGACTCCTATGATAAAAATTACCTAGAGCCTACACCTTCTTGATTTTGGGAGTTATGTATGAAGATGTTGTTGTGAGGTTTTTCATTGAAAATTTTATTAGACCTACTATTGAGTGGTTTTGTCACTTATTATATAAATGTTTTATGGATTATAACTCTTTGAATAATGAGTTCCTAGATAGATTCAAATCAAATATGAGCGTATGTGCACTTTTATCATAATTATTCTAAATTTAAAATCAAGATGATGAGTAGATGTGATAGATCATAGCACATTTTAACAAATTTTTGAAATAGATCTCTCATGCAAATCAGTCAAGTCTCAACAATCAAATCTTCATTTTCATTGGTTATCTTCACCCAAAAATCATGTTTGTCTTGATGAGGAATATGGTAAATGACTTGATAGATTCACAATAAGATGATGTCACAATTGAATATGATTTAATCATGTCTAGAATGTTTAAGAAAGAGCTTTCAAAATATGATACACTTGTTACCAATGATAATGAATAAATAATGAGACTTGATACAATCAAGAGTCTATAATATTCAAAACAGAGAGTTTGAAGGCAAGTTATTGATAAAACATGCTATAACTATAATAAAGAAAAAGAGAAAATGATGCCTATCACATATGATTGTTTTAGTTTCACAATTGTACATAAGGTGAACAATTAGAAGAACTAATGACTGATCACAGAACAGATGAATAATTTAACTTCTCACTTTACAAAAAGGAAAAAGATTTACATATTTCACTAGATTGCTTAAAAACCATGGGCCTAGGAAAAAATGGGTTATCTAAAAAATGATAAAACCAAAAATAGAAAGGAGTAATGGTACAGAATGTGGTGTTATACTTCCTAAAAAAGGAGATTGTCAAACTAGTTTTGAGCAAAATAGATGATCTCTTCTCTATCAGAATGAAAGAATCAATAGTCAAAAATAAAGATTCCTCAAGTATTTTATTTTCAATATCTGCCATAAAATAATTACCCATAGGATATTAATTCAAAGCAATTAATCCTATGCAAATTGAAAATCTTAATCATGCCAAAGTTGAAGTTAAATAAGACATCAATGTAGAATGAAAGGAATAGTGCCCAATAATCATTAGAAGTGAAATGCAAATTGTCAAGGCAAAGGAAATTGATGAAGATGATGATGATGACTCATTCAATTATGAATTCATTTTTATCATGGGAAGTGATTGAGAAAATAATATCAACATCTCATTCATTCCACAAGATAATCATATTGTGGTTCTAACTCAAAAATAGATATGTGACACACTTCTCTCCAATTTTAATATTGCGTTTATTGTAGATGCATTTTAAGTCATCCAAGAATACATTAAAAAAGTCCAGTATTACTCCAAAGTGCTCACAAAATATCAGAGTATTCATAATGATTTCATTTTAGAAAAGAAAAATATTGTTGATTTGTTCATTCATAATCATCCCTATGTGAATGATAACTATAAATTCCTCTTCCCACCTACTTGGTCACTACTTATAAATGTATTTTGATTTCATAAGTCAAATCCATTGTTTTGAAATAGTAGGTAATTTTCCCAATTGGTGAATGGTTTTTTATAATATTCTCAGTTTCATATACTCCTTTATAATAATTTTGCTTTTCTAATTTTTTCTTGTTTTCTTTTCACATTTCATATTAGTGTGCATGTGTTGATTTTCAATAAATTCAATAGTTTGTCTATTGCCCCTCCATTTTTTAGTCTTTTTACCTACACATATTTGTAGCATTGATTTCTATCTAGGAAATATCATGGGAAATCACATGATTTGAATTAGTGATAGATTGGATAGGTGTTTCATGGATGTATTCAAGTGAATAAGTGACAAACATGAAAAAATTTAGAATAGGTGATTTGTCTCAATAGTGAATTTTTATTTATCATATGATTGAGATAGGCAAACTAGCTATCAATTCACCGAATTAGGATGTGAAAATGTGAGATATAGAATTTTTCAAAGATCTTTCTTAATAATAGGGATGGTAAATTTTTTGTAAAATATAAATTCAACCCCATAGACCAATGAACAAGTCTCAAGTAACTTATTCAGATCTATATAATTTTAGAACATCAAAATGTTGATATTATAAAGTTAGGGAACAATGTTGCAATGGTAAAAAAGAGATTTGTTAAATTTTGTAAGGCAAGCCATAAGGTTTATCACTTTTGAGTATATAAAAGAAAGACACTTCTCTCTTCGTATTTTAGTTTGTGTAAAAACCCATAAATAAAATTCCCTCACATATACTATCCTTTTTAGATATGTGTAAGTGCTTGTTAGGATGAATACCTAACCCTCGCTTGTACTTTTTTTTGACATGTGATAGCTCTTCTATGGCTTGAGGACCCATCCCTTTTTTTTCAAGATCATAGATTTTTTCAAATCTATCAAAGTTATTGCTGAAAAATCCATTGCCAAATGGATAATAGGTTGGGCTATGAAACCAGAGAATATATGTTATTTTCATTCCTTGTAGTTTAAAAACCTAGTTGGAGTTATTCGTTGTCACAGTATTTGAAACTAGGTAAAACCCAATGGAAATTTAATTTTTTCTAAATGACTAAATTTTGTTGAACTGAACTCAAAACTACTAAAAATTTAAAAAATTCAATTTTTTAATTAATTAATTAAAAATTTATTAATTAAAAAAATTCTACCAATTTGCATTTTACCCCAAATTGTTTAGAAATACATTTGAGCCTTCTATGTAAAAAGGGTAACATTCCCCATATTTTTCCAAAAACATTTAGCTTTTCATAAGTTGTGCAAACACATGTTGATTTTCATAAGTTGCGAAAATTATAAAAACTTTCTCACCTTTTATGTAAATTATAAATTTGATTTCTTTCTCCATGAAATTTTCAAAATATTTTTTTATCTCAATGCAATTTACAAAATCTTTTTTGGTCTCTGTGCAATTTACAAAAACTTTTTCAATTCCCATGCAATTTTCAAAAAACTTTTTTAGCTTCCTAGTAAATTACAAAAAGAAAAAAAAATAGCTTCCATGAAATTTGCAAAATGTTTTTCCACTTCCATGTAAATTGCAAATTTGTTTTTCATTTTTATGAAAATTACAAAAAAAATTTGGTTTTCATACAAATTATAAAATTGATTTAAAACTTCATATAAATTATAAAATATTTTTGAGTTTTCCCTTTATATGCAATTCTAAATTCTATTTTCAAAAGTATACAAATGCAAATCATGCTTCCTCAAGTCATGAAAATACAAATTACATTTCCAAAAGTCGTGTAAATAATTTTTACACTTTTTTGGCTGAGCAATTTACAATAATATCTCTCCACTTCCATGTAACTACTATGATTATTTATACAAGCTATGCAACTGAGACTTATTCTTCCTTGATGATTCATGTTCACATTAAAATTATCAACATGTATATCAAGTGTGGTGGCTTTGTAGATGCTCATGAAGTGTTTGATGAAATGACACAATAAGATAAATTATCATGGAATGTGATGATTTCATATTACAGAAGACATGGGTGACCTCACTAGGTTTCCACATTGATTCATAAAATGCAATGAAAAGGTGTCCAAATCAATCACTTCAGCTTTGATAGCGTACTTCTAGCCTATGCTAAAATAATAAATTTGGAACATAATATGGACATATATGTAAATATAGGCTCCAACAAATGCTTTTTATCTTTTCATTTAAATGTTAAATCTTATTTTGCAAATTATAGTTAGGAAAAAATTTAAGTGCAATATTGCAAATGTAAGCTATTCAAATCCACCATAACAAACTTGTAAATTTTAAGTCTTGTTTTGGATGTGGTGAAATCCCACCAATAAACTTTAACACCAATTAAGTGGTGCATTTTTGTAAACTCATTTTTGTAGCTTCTAAAATGTGAAAAAGGTGGTTATACACCGTACCCACCTCCCCACGCTATAAATATGAGTGTAAGGCTCATTGTAAAGGTAATTTTTGTAAGTGAAACTATGAAAAGATTTTATATAAAGAGATGATATTTTTTATCAACTCAACAAAGATTGAAACTAAGAGATATTGTAATCTTTGTATTCAAAAAATACCATGAATTATAGCTTTGTATGTGATTCACCTGTTTCTATATCTATAAATTTAACTCATCTTTGTAATCATTACTAAATTATCAAATAGTGGGAATTTCATATTAATTATTTATTTTAGAATCATTTTGTGTTATTTCTATGAATGTGAAATCTGAATGGGGTTTAAGAAATATTTTATTTATGTTTTATAGGTAAATATAGGATGGTTGTGTTTGGTCTACTATTAGTAATATAAAATTATCTTAGTGTATGTTTTTCACTCCTAAGGGTGTAATTATGTCTTTACCATCAATTTAATCAAATATATTTCCATTAGCATGGTGTTTTCCCCTTCTTGGACTATTCTAGTAAGTTTCTACATTTAGCTACCCATATTTGTTTTTCATTTTTCCTAGGGTTATCATGGTATTTTTTGTATTTAACTAACTATAATAACCTTGTTTTCCCTTATTCCTTTATTGTCTCTATGATTCCATTCTTTCCATTATTTCCTTCTTTCTCCTGATTTCCTTTCTATCTCCTTTATGTACTTTCAACTTAAAAGTATAAAACCCTCAACAAAAACTAGTTTTGCTATAAACAATTTTAAATATTTCCCCCTACTTTTCCCTTTTTGGCTTTAAATAAATGTATCTCTACCTGCTAATAGGATAGGGAATTTAGCTTGTGTTAGTGACTAATTAAAGGACTTAGTTCCCACAATACTGACTCAAAGTCACCAATTTGACCCCCTG
>JARHVA010002907.1:755000-962500 GCA_037957365.1 Torreya grandis
GGTAAGTTTGTGGTTGTTTATTTTGATGATATTTTGATATTCAGTAAGACTAAATAAGAACACTTACAACATTTGAGAATGGTAATGGATTTATTAAGAAAGGATAAGTTGTATGAAAATTTGAATAAGTGCAAGTTTATGAAAAATAGTTTAGTTTTTTTGGGAATTGTAGTATTAAGAAAAGATGTGAAAAAGGATGAAGAAAAGAAAAAAGCAATTGTTGAGTGGCCTATTCCAAGAATAACTATAGAGATAAGAAGCTTGCATGGTTTAGTAACTTTCTATAGAATATTTATTTAAAAATTTAGTAGTATTATGGCACCAAGAACAGATTGCATGAGAGGGGGAGAATTTTCATGCACTAAAGCAACCATAAAAAGTTTTGAATTTTTGAAGAAGAAGAAGATTACATAAAGATCAATTTTAGCATCACTATATTTTAGCAAAGTATTTGAGGTTGATTATGATGCTTCATTTATTAGAATTGGTGTTGTGTCGAGTCAAGAAGGAAAACCAATAGCATATTTTAGTGAAAAAATGAATGAGGTAATAACAAAGTATTCTACTTATGATGTTGAACTTTATGTAATTCTACATACATTAAGATATTGGAGGCATTATGTGGTGCCTAAATATTTTATACTATTTACAAATCATGAGGATTTGAAGTATGTGAATACATAAAAGAAGTTAAATAGTAGGCATGCAAAGTGGGTTTCTTTCTTCCAGTTATTGATAACATGGAAGACAAAGTAGAATAAGAAACAAAGGGTTACCATAGCTATAACTTATAGCCTCATTAATTCTTTATTTTACGAGGTAATTAAAGACAATGTATTTTATTGAAGCTAAATCCAAAAACAAGAAAGCCAAGGAAGCTAAAGATTTGAGCAAGAACACTGAAAAAGCAGAGGTAAAGAAGAATCAATAAGAAGAAGAACATAAGGCAAAAACAATAGGGCTAATCTACATAGAATAAATAATAGGAATAACTAATCAAATATAAGGCCAAAGCTGAATCCAAAGCTCAAACTAAAGATAAATATGAAGCCAAGGATAAGGCCAACTTAGAAGATAAATCCAAGGCTTATATAAATGCCAAAGCTAAATCCCAATTTGAATCTCAAATAAAGGCTGAAGACAAAGCTAAAATACAAGCTAAAGTAGAGAATAAGGCCAAGGTAGAGGCAACCACCAACTCTGAGGAGCTTAGGCATGCACAAGTCCAAGTCAAGGTAGCATCCACCAGTCACACTAAGGGCACTAATAATGTGTGTGTGTGTACATACATATATGTGCATATATTTATGTGTCTATATATACATATACATATATAAATATATGTGTGTGTGTGTACATACATATATGTGCATATATGTATGTCTATATATAGGCATACATATATGTACATACATACATACATATATATAGACACACACACACACACACACACACACACACACACACACACACACACACACACACACACACACACACAGATACATACATATATTATAATAAGGATAGAAATTGTAAGGTCCTACATGGACTTACCTTTTAGAAGGAACATAGACTCAGAATCCACTTAAAGACAACCCTTTAGTTTTCAATACTTAGTTTGGGCACCCACACACATGCATGAAGATCTAATCAAAAACATATTTACAAAAATCAACACATGAACATTTTCTCTTTATTTTTCATTTATAAAATCATAATAATAACATAGTTGAACAATGGCATGTTTTAGATATAAACTCTGATCGCATAACACTTTGTCAAAATATCCAAAGAAGAATCCCCCATAAGAACATGAACCATTTTCAAATTTATAAAGTGAATGGATTTATCCTTTATTCTATAATAAATGCATGTTATTTCAACTTCCAATACTAACCTATATGGCATAAAATAATATAAAAGGGGAAAAAATGCATTTATGCGTCTACAAGAGACCTAACCAAACCTTAAAAATACAAACAAACAGAATTCACACATTGAAATATAAATACCAAATGGTATTTTAATGGCATATCAGACATTTTAATGTATCCCTTGTGCCCATAATGGTTTCACTAAGATAGTTAGGTTGCATTCTCTAGTTATCATAATGAGCCTTTACATAAGTCATTTCCAACCTAGTTGGGATTGTAAAATTGAATAGGAAATCAATCTCTCTTGTCAATTTTCCTTACCCATTTAGGGTTTTGAACCACTATTAACCATATGAAGACCTCTTAACTTATTCATAATTTTAGATAAACTTTGGGCCCTATTTATAGTTGCATGCTTCCCATAAAACATGCACTAACTTGGTTAGTCCTTAAACACTAACTAGCATATCAATTTCATAAAAAACATCCACTGACCTAATCAAATTTTTTGAGATCATTAACACCAAGGCACATTGATGAGATGCCTATAAAAACAATCAAGTTTATCAGTCCAAATAGCATTGTCTAGATTAATTTATATTTCAAAAAGATATACTCATTATTTATGAAGTAGATTAGCAATATGATCCATAACTAAATTTTCCCATACGTAATTAGAGTCTCAAATCTTGATTATAAATTTTAAGCATTGGTGCAATTTATATAAGATATAATAAGTGTTTTGAAACCTGATTACAACTGTAATAATTTTTAGGCTAAATGTGATTTTGATTTAATTAAATGTTAGAGCATCCAAAAAAAATTTATAGTTATGTATTAAAATAAAATTTTATGGAAACATCATGATCATTACATTATAGAATAGAATGGAATAAAAAAGAACCCAATAATAAAAAACTTCAACCAACCACACCAGAACAAAAGTGGAAAACAAACATCACTCTATTTTTTTAAGAGATGCAATATAACCTATCCTTCATGGATTATCCTACATCACCTTTGTGCAAGCCCATGGTTATGTATTAATTAGGGTTGGAATCATTAATTAAAATATTATTTGTGTTTGGGATCATGATTTCTATCATGTATCTTTAAATATTTAATATTTGATCATGTAAGAAGTGATGTTTATTATGGTTATGTTTAATTAGCATTTCATTATTATGCTTTAGGCTATATATAATTATATCATAAAGATATCATGATGAATTTAGTTTATGTGTAGGAAAGAGGGGCTTACAAATTTATTCAAATCATATTTCTATAATCATGATGAGATGAACTGGTAAGGGTTTTTATTGATTTCCTTAAGAAATTATTTGAGTCGATGCAAAAAGAGCATGAACTCTAATAAGGGGACAACCATAGTGAGTATTGAACCCTATTAGTGGAATTTTTAATGGTAGTGACTTGTATATAGCTGGTTTATGTGGAAATTTTAACTCATGGATACTTTACATCCTATGATTAGATGGACAAAATAAAAATAGATACATTAAGTATGAATGTGTATTATTATTCACATGACCATGAGTAGTATAAATAGATTTTATAATCAATTAAATATTAATTTGACAATATGGAAAGGGAAAACTAATTTATAAAATAAAAATAATAGGGATCTACATTTAAATGATAATTATGAATTATCTTTAAACACTAAGCTAGGTGGTGGTGTTCTCAATGCTAAATTATTCAGCAAGAAACTAATATAAAAGGAGGCCACAAGATATAAAATTTATTGAGTTCTTTTTCCAAATAACATCCATTATGGATAACACATATGTGGTATTAAAAATGGAAGTAAACAATGAATATATAGGTTATAATTTGAGTTGAATAAGATCATCTTGCATAGTATTGCTTTAATATGCAAGAAAAATCTACAAACAATAGAATAAAATGGACTATAAAAAGATTATCAACCCTAATTTTTTCTTGAAATAAATATGGAGAAAGGAAAAAAGAATCCATAATAAATATTCAAGTTAAAACAACATGGGAATAATCCATCCTCAATTGAATGTGACTTGAACAAATGAAAAAAAATTGTTTAAAACCCTCTTTACTATTAATAACAAATAAGGGTTTTCAATAATTAATTAACACTTGGACATGATAAGATAAAATAAAATTATAAATTGAAGGCATATCCTAGAATAAGGGGCTCACAAATGGAGAGGAAAATAGTATCATTTGTTAAGATAGTTCATATGGGTAAATTACCTAAGATGAATATATTCACTTGTGATAAATTGGATTATTTTACAAAAGATGAATGAGAAGGTTTTGGTAATAGTAGATTCATGAATGATAGGGAAGAATTGCAGCCATGATAAGGTACTGATTATTAATATTTTTGAACCTTTTGCCTTTTATTGAAGGTTGTGGATTTATCTTATGATCTAATAATCTCACATTTTTATTGTAATTTCCCTTGTTTTGGATTCTCACATTTTATGACTTTAACATTTTGTGAACAATGCAGATTTATAAAATGATTGACAGATATTTTTTATTATTGAAAATAATTCATTTGTTGTTATTTTCATTTCATGATACCAGTCGGACTATATGACATTTATCACATTATTCTTCCCCTTGAATTTTTAATGTTTCTATCCTTTGTCAATATTTGGTTGGGTTATAATAAGGAAGAAAACAAAGTTTTGATTTGGCTATTTCCTACATATTCACTAGTTTATATTATAGTTGCATAGCATAGAGGCATATTTAGGATATTGGGAGGGGTGGTTATATTCTAGGGTTTATAATTTAGAGGGTTATTAACTCCCTTGGGTTTAAATGTCTCCACCATTTATGCAAGAATATTTCTTATTAATTATGTGATTTCATGCCATTGACAATGGTTGCATCTCAAGAAATTATGGCTTGGGAACTATGTTTTAATATGACAATCATATAGGATTTGATTTATTTATGGTGGATATATGCCTTTTGTGTATTATCTTTATTATTTAATTTTATGACCATCTTATTGATGTTATTTTACATTTTACATGCTATTTTCAACCTTGATCTAACTCTCATTTATTTAATTCACCCTTGTGTAATCCTTCCTCATTTTAAACTCATTGGTCATATTAAATTAGAATATTTAGAGGATGAGAAAAAGTCATGGTATTTATTTTGGCAAAATATTAGGCTGGTACTCAGTGGGTTGAGAAGTGTATTTATTTACATGGCATAATTGCACTTAGAGGATTCTTTAATACTATCTTATGAATTAAATTCAAATGTCATGAGGATGGTTGGGTGGATCATCATTACAAATACATCTCATCACCCAATATCTTAATGATCATGCCATGACCAAGAAACCATCAAGATTCACCATTAGGTGTAACCATTATAACTTTCACATGTGTATTATCTTGAGATATAACTTACATTAGTATAAAAATTGAATAGTAATAATATATATTTTGAGAATAGTATGTTATGCTTATTTCAATGAATTTCTGGTGATATCAAAAATATTATGGACAAAAATAAATGACTTGTCATTATACTATATTATTGAAATTCAAGGTGATTGTTGTTATTAATAATTTTTTGTAATGAAATATATATTAATAATAGTTTGAGTAAGTGCAAATAAAGATTAAATGAAATGAAAAAAAAAAAAAAGTATATCTAGTTTATTTTTATATTTTATTTCTATATGCTTAAAAATAACATATTATTCCCTTTGAGGATTTAGTGATGAAGCTAATAAAATAGAGTAACCTATGACTAATATAAATAAATATGCTTGTTTCAATAGAGGGAAACACCTAGACATGGGAATCTTTTACAAAAATTCTACCTTACAACTTTTAAAATTAAGTTATGTGTAAATACCCTAGATCGTGAAACGTTATGCTTGATCTTGAAAATTATAGTGGATTATATATAAATTTTAGCTAGTGACTCCTTACAGAGGAAGCCAAAAAAATTTATATGTGAATCTAAATACATAAGATGATTGGTAAAAAACATTATTCTTCTAACAAAATTTTACCTTTGGTTGACTCCACTCGAAGAAATTGTGAATGTAATTTAGTCATATATAAGAAGAATGTTGTGATATTGGTCACTCACAATAGAAGTCAAGCCAATTAATCATCTAATTATGTGGATAATCTTAAATTTAGGTATCTTAAAATACCTTTTGTATCACATTTGGAAATAAAATTTAGGATATACTCATTATCTTCCTTATCTCCTTGCAATCACTAAACCATTTATAGATTCTTTTTAAAAGTATCCACGTTGAATTGGTATAAATAAAATAATTTACTTTGGGAGATCTAAGTATATTAGATCCTAGCCTAGAATCCTTTTAGGTTGAATGGTTCATAGTGATATGAGGAAACTAATTTCCCTATTTTATTATATATCATTATGAGATTATTTTTCTCAATTTAGAGATCTTTATGTTTAACTAGGGATTACATAGGAAATCCTTTTGATTCATATAAAATTAGTGGCCATGAATGTATCACTTAACACAATATCATTTCTCTGTGGCCACAAAGTTTCATGACCCCATATTTTGAATCTTGTGTCTCCATAGAGTCTATGACCCTATAAGGTTATGATTGTGATGTGTGCCACTTTCACAACATCTTAATCTTGGTCTCATCTATGTGGGTTTTAAGATACATAAAATAATGACTTATTTAAAATAAGCTCCTCATATGATTTAGTATTTAGACATAATGAGAACCTCTTTGTGATCCTCCCATGTGGTAGAGATTTGATCATGGTATCCACCTTGTGACTCAAGATTTATGGCCATACCTTGAATTTTAACATTTTGTGTACATGTTTTATTATATAATTTGATCAAACCCATGAACTAATGTATGGATGAGGTCAGGACTGAGGTTAGCTTATTTAGGTCACTAAAATTGACCAGTTAATTTTATATGGTTGACTTAGTGTTGATTCTATTTTTCATCACAAATGGTTTATAATGATGATAGGTGGCCCCCATATAGGCATCACATCCATGGATTTTTCATACATAATAATGAGGGTTTGAAAACCCCATGAGCATGTGGATACATCAAATTATACACCATAGTTCAATAAATTTAGAATTGCTAGTGAGTATCAACTATGGACACTTGTATACATGATAATCAACTCAAGTGTAGCATTTACAAAGATATACAAAGGTCCCATTGAAAATAAATAGTTAGTGAGGACATGTGTTGCATCAAACATAGTGTTAAATCTCATAAGAACTCCATGGAACCTAGTAAGCCTGCAAACATATTATAATATCAACTCATATTTAGTTTTTCTCATGTATGCAAACTTTAGGTGATGTGATGAAAAAATATTATATCATAATATGATGCAACCAATCAATGTACAAGTATTATATGTGGTTTATAGTAGCATTTTTTATATGGTCTTATAAATTTAGTGACTACTTTTGAGGAATAATGATCATGTGGATATTATGGATATCTTTTATAGTGTGGTCAAGAATATTATTTATTATGAAATCCTGATCACTTCATTATTATGATTTAAAAAACATACCCTGAGACATTTATAAATTGAGGGTGACATTGATTTGTGTCCATGGTATCTGGGGTCAATAGGACTTGTGATGGATATTGTGAGTCTGTGTTTGTAAATATAGATATAAATGTGTGTGTGTGTGTGTGTGTGTGTGTATATATATATATATATATATATATATATATAAATATGTGTGTGATTAAATGTATATATACACATGTCCACCAACACACACACACACACACACACACATGTGCATGTGTGTATGGGTATAGGGATGTGTGGGTATGCATTATATATAAACATGTAGACATACATGTGTGTGTGTGTGTGTATTCAAAAGTGATAATTTGCTTAATTAAGATTACATGATAATATAATTAGTGACCCTAAGCCCAATGAGGATTTTATATTCTATATCACTCCTTAGGTTTTCAAGTGAATGAAAGTAGCACTGATTTTCCATGGGTTGATATGTAGGTAACTTGGGAAGTGTGTGTAATCAATCATAAGGTGTTGGTCTAATTGTTATGGGATGTTTTATATTTTATAAACTTGAAATAATTTATCTTTATAAGTCCCATTACCATAGGTTCTAGGACAATAATGTTTTATAAGTTTGACATAAATTAAAACAAACTTGATACACCATTCATATTAATTTGATATGATTAATTATAAATGCGTATATAGTATTTTTTTAATTGGTTTGAAATATATGTTGGCGTGTTTCTTGAAATATTGTCTCATATGATTTGCATAGGTAAAATTAAAATTAATCCATTAATTAAAAATTTTGGTTTAATTTTTAGTAGCATTAGAGGATGGTACATGTTGGTATTAGAGAGAGATCAAATATTATTGACCTCTTGTAATATGTTATAAATGAAGAAGCCTGCATATAGAATCGAACTATCACAATGTTTTTGGAGTTAACTTATGATAATCTTGATAAATTTATACTAAGATTAAAATGATCACTCACAATAATTTCCACACGAATCTTTGAGATTTATATTAAAAATTAGTAGAATTAGTTCATAAGAAGAAACTCCCAAACTAATCACGATGGTTTGTTTTGACATAATAGGTGGATATGAGACTTAAGTCCATCATGGATAAATACTAGCATGCGGAAACAAAAATGTCACAAAACTGAAATGTAATTAACTTCATAAGAACATAATTGCCATGAAAATTATATTTCAAAGTTATACTTAGAAACTTTATGCCATTACCTTATTTATAAAGTGGCTGAAAGTGTTATTTTGAAAAACAATTAAAATGGGAATTCATAAGAATTTAAGATCAATAGTATTAAAAGAACATGATAATAGGGGGCTATTGTTTTGGCTAAATTCACATCTTAAATTCTTCTGTAAAAAGGATATGTTCTCATCTAAAACTAGTATATCCAATAGATTTGATAGTTTTGTAACTTTGAGTCACCTCAAAATATATTATTATTATTATTATTATTATTATTATTATTATTATTATTATTATTATTATTATTATTATTATTATTATTATTATTATTATTATTATTATTATGAATGAAGAATGTAGTGGAAGAAATTTCAATACCATAAAGGAATATAAATGGGTAGAAAGGAACCTTTTAAAAGGTTGAATATTGTGAAAATATTTACCAATAATCTCAAGTGTGTGAGAATGTGAAATCATGGGCATGGTGTGTTTTATCAAATCAATCTATGAAACATATTTTTATTGGATTAAAGGAATTTAAATGTATAGAATTTCACACATATTTTATTGGGTGATATAACTTAACATGTTCTTTGATTTGTTGATTGTAACTAACTTGGTGCTTAGTAAACATTGAATTTAGTTTGGTAACTAAGATGAGTTTGAGGGAACTCAGTGCAATTTGTTTTTGGATATAACATCCCTTCTTTTAATTTAAGTGATCCTTAGACTAATGCATGACCATAATCTAGTCGACTAATTTCAAATATTTATTGATTAACTAGGTGAAAATGGATACCCAATTGATTAATTATAATTATTGGGTAAAATTAACTATGTATAGTAAAGGTTGATATTATACTTATATTATAAATTTAATGGTTATTTTTACTATATTTATCCTATTACTCAATAATAGAAGAGCTAGGATTATATTCCTAGATATTTCTAGAGATAGAGTAGTAAGGGTGAAATAAATTTTGATAATATAAGGGTGAAGATAACTACATTGAGACTACTATGGAGGTTTGGTCATGAGATGTATGATGTGTTTATACAACTATGTAATGGTTTTGAATAAATAGATTGGAACACATGGAATTAATATTTTACAAATATAAAGTAGTTATAAATTAAAAATTAGAGTTATATGTATATGCATGTATTGAAATATGAGAAAAAAATATTAAGGGACTATATGGGATCCTTTTTTAGAAATATTTTATTTCATGTGGACCCAAGATAAAATTAGAAATGATATAATTGTTTAATTTTTATTTTTAAATTGTAAAATGCTACCCATTTTTTGGTCAATTGATGAAACAAATTAAGGTTGAAAAAAAATGTTTTGAAGATAAATGTGTGAGAGAATCTTGGGAAGCTTCACCTGTAATATGAACAACTATAGTTTGTGGTGGTTTCACTATGAAATTAGTGCTATTGTGAGCGAATGTAGGTAAATTCCTCACTGTATATGTTGTGTATCAATTCTAACATATAATTAGTGAAATATTTGTCGAGTTCAATACACATTGGCATAGGTAAATCCATGTGCTTTAAGCATGAAAAAATCTTTTTTGAGAAAAATGGGTAAAAGATAGGATAATTTCATTACACTACCATTGTGTGACTTTGTGGAGTTAAATTCTTAGTGATGTTCTTGTAAAATGTTCTCCTTTATATATAATTAAATTTCATAACTAATTGTTCCTTAATTTGTTGAGTGATAGAATAACGGTTATAATTACAATATATGGGGAGATCAAATTTTGGAAAGTTACATCTAATAAATTTAAGGCTTCACTTGAATTTTTAACCACAATTATATGTAATTCCATTATGGAATAAGTAACCTTGTCAAAAATTGTGAGAATTTCCTCACTAGCTAAGTCTTATATGATGGTATCTACTTAATACTAGAGTGGAAAAATATAATTCTTAGTGGCCCAAGAAAGTTAAAATGATTGGAAAATTTAAATATCTTTTATGAAAAATGTGAATTCACATGATGAACTCATCACCCTAGTCTAGCATTAGTTAACATTATGAAGCTAATCTTGTATGGCATTATATAAAATGCAATAACTGGCTAAAAATTTTAGTTTAGTAAAACTCTCCTCCGTTTGGTATTCGATATATATCATATTGGTATGACAAGAAGGATAACTTTGGTGGAGATAAAATGATTATTCAATAGTGTTATGTGAAAAATTGAAGCTTTGAATTGAAATATAATCCCCAACTCGGTTAATTTCTCTTATGTGGCACAATGTTTAGAAATCTAGGATGTTATGTGTGACTGTGTTATCATATAGATTTAATCTTTAGTGTGGAAACTAATTATAGAACACTTGGTTCACAAAATATATTCAATTTTTAAGTGAGTTTGATTTGATAGGATAGTTTTGGGAGAATTGGTATATCATTTTTACTATAATGAAGTGTTATTGAAATAAAATTCATTCTATAATAACATACAAAAATAAAATTAAATAGTGAAAATGAACATGATTATTCTTATTCAAAATTCACACAATTGTACTGTGACACCTTTTTCATGAACATAAATATATTGTTCAATAGAGCATGTAAAATAAAATAGTTGTGTGATTTCATTGCCTTGAATAATTTAAGGTTGATTATTAGGATATATCTATCATTTCTAATAATATGTTTTCATTATTGTGTTTTGAATAAACATGTTCGTTTCCCTCTTAAATATTATGCATGTATGCTTCTAATATTTTAATATTGGATGTATATTTTATAGATGTGATAATCTAAAGGACATAAATTTACTATGCATGATAAATTATATGATGTGTATTCCTTGTATTATTACCCCTTCTTATTAAGAAATAAAAAGAATGTGAAATCATGGTTACTAGTATATGGGTAAATGAGAAGTGTGATTGGTGTACCCTACCACTTCAATATACTATAAAAAACTATTATAATATTTGATTTATAAAATTTCCCTATATAAAATTTTAATTTATAATATTTTCTCACAAAAATAATAGATAATTAATTTATGATGGTTTAATTAATTTCCCATATGTTTGATGGTTGGTTTCTCTTACTATATATTTTTTTACCTTATATAGTGGATGTTAAATCAAAACATTATTGATCCATTGCATCATTTGGTTATACCAATGGTCCTTATAATTACTAAAACAAATGCATACAAAGTAGTAATGTTTTATTATATCACCTTTTTCATATTTTTTTTGGAATCTAAGAATGTGTGAAATTTATAACATGAATATTTTTTCCATTATTATCATCATTATTATGATTGATATTATACATTTAATGTAATAATACTAAATTTAAATATGGATGTACTGAATACATGTTCTTTGTGACAATGAAAATTCACAAACAAATTATTTTGAATGAGGGAAGTATGTAACCCCATATCTATTTTCACATTTTCTTAGGCCAATGGTTAATTTATACTCAAGTTTAGATATTTTAAGTAATATTTTATATGTGATTGGTATCACACTATGTTTCACATACAATTGGTTATTTCATATTCAATACTTGAAAAAGAGTTTTAAATCATGGTTATGGCCAATGAGCATTTGACTATTATGATTTTTTTTTTTGCATCTCTTTATACCAAAAAGGTATGATGATGAGTTTAATTTATGTATAGGAAATAAGAGTTTCCAAATGTGTTCCAGTATTAGCTGTATATTTATTATGATATGATTTTTTTATTGTTAGTATTGAGCTCATCAAGAATTTATTTAAGTCAAATTAGGGAGACTTATAGCTCAATTTGAGAATAAACATAGTGATAAATCAACCATATCAATGAGACAGGTGAAGGTAGTTACTTGCATAAAACTAAGTTATGTGGTACCTCAACCTCATGGATATTTAAAATCTTATGATTTGATGGCCCAAATACCATTAGTCACCTTATCTTTTAAGTAATATAATTATTCACATGACGATAAGTAATATAAATAAAATTTGTGATCACCTAAATATGAAATTGAAAAAAAATACCAAATAGATTCTAAAGTAAAAATAAAATGGTTCTACATTTAAATGATAATTTTTAATTATAATTGAGTCAACCATAATCCATGTGGTAGAAATTGTGGTGGAAAATTACTCAACATTCAACTAATATAAGTGATTATCTACAATATTAAAATTATTAAGATATTTACCAAACAACAGCCATGATAAATAACACTCACTAGATATTAAATATAGTAGTGACCAATGAGGATAGTTATTTCAATCTAAATTAAAGAAGATCATAGTGTTTATAATGTATTTAATAAATGTATTTAATACTTAATTAGAGTTTTAAACATCAAAATTCAAGAGACTTCATCACACAAGATGGGTGAATGGAAAATTTTACATAAATAAAAATGGAACAAAGAAATAAGCAACCACCAAAAATATTTCAGTCAAAACAACATGGGTATCATCATTCCTTGATTCAATATGACTTGAAAAATAAAATAAAAAAGTGGTTTCATATATTAATATATGCCTTGAATTTATTATATAATAAGGAAATTATAAATAAAAGGTAGCTTATGGATGAAGTGGTGCATGAATAGAGAGGACCATGAAGTATGATTTTTAGTTGATTTAGATTGTGAAATCACACAAGGTGATTTTTTTTAGGTGGGGTAGGTTGGTTGGCTTTCCTTAAATATAATGTGAGGATTTTTATCATAATTAATTTAAAATATACTATTTGAGTGACATGGAATAATTAGGTTTATAATAACAAACATATTAGTTTAATTCTTATTAGTATTTTTGATACTTGTGCCTATATTTTTAAAGGTTATGGTTTTACCTAATAACCTAAGTATATTAACTTATTATTATAATTTAATATGTTTTTATATACACCTAAAATTGAACACTTCATTTCAATTTTAGCTAATCAATCGTCTATTTTCACTAACATGCCCATTCTTAAATATTCATCACCCCTTATCCAATTAAATAATTTGATCCATAACCACCTCCAATACCATAAAATTCATATCCTACTACTTTAGTTAAATAATCCAAGAAAAAAACTAATCCTTCCTTAATTCCATGAATTTTCAATATCCACAATTATCAAAATAAAAAAAATCAAATAATCTGCACATCATGACATCATCTTCCACCCTCTTCCACTTTTTTTTTTTTAATTTTGTCATAGGAATTACTTGTGCCCCATCATATAAGTTATATAATTCAAAAATTAATCTTTCCAAGTCTCAATGATGTCATAGGATCCACCTAACCCCCATCATCAGAATTTTATAATCCAAAGATTACTCCCTCCAAATTTAATAATCCACATCAAATTCCACTAACCTCCACTATAAAATTAAATAATTATATTTAATCCTTCATGGGTCCACTTTATCCACTTATTTCCCACTCTTACTATTCCTACTATTCCTACTAAATAATTTAATAACATCCCATCAATTAAATCCTCTTCCTCCATTGATCCCCAACCAAAATCAATGGTTCTCATTAATCAAATGAAATTTATAAATAGAGCCATTCACCTTCATTGTCATTGAGCTTGAAATATTAAATGAAGTTCCATCCAAATAATATCCATTGAAGTTCAACTCATCAGGCCAATAAACCTTGCAAGGAGAAGTGTTGCCAAGCTATCATCATGCCTCAATCAAGACTTTGAAACTATAATCAACAACCAATCTGAGAAACATCCAATTTACAAAAGACTATGTGAAGGTATTCTATTTGGTGTTTATAATCCTCACTTATTTACTTTATTTTTATGTATCTCATATAAAGTACATTTAAATGTATTTATTTAGTTTTCAATTGATTTTGGATTTCTAACAATCTAATAAATTCATTCTTCTATTACATTTTGGCATGCTAAGTGTGATAATGAAAGCTTTACAATGTAGAAAGTATATTTCAATTCATATTATCCACAACCTTTATATGTGATTGTGAAGTGTGCAGATGATTTTTGATTGATATTATTAGATGTAGCTATGAGGTAGTTTGGATGAATGTAGGCTGGTTTGGGATTTGGAAGCATATTCTTATCCTTTTTAGGGGCATATTATGTAATGGGACAATGATGGGAATGCAGATGTTGAGTGTCCAACATCTTATAATAATAATAATAATAATAATAATAGTAATAATAATAATAATAATAATAATAATAATAATAATAATAATAATAATAAGGTTGTGTATCTATAGTGATTGTGACCTCCATACTAGAGTGTGTGAATTTAAAACATTGATTTATAGTGGAAGGAACAATGTGCATGGCATGAATCCATGGATGGCCAAGAAGGAGGCTTTACGATAGCTCAATGACAAGGAAATGGAATATTTTATGATGTGTGATAGGACCAATAATGTTGATCATAATAAGGCCAATTCAAATAATATAGGTTATATGTGTTAACATGATTTATCTTCTTATCAATGAAAGACTAACATATCCTTTTGATTCATGGATATATTATGATGTAATAGATTCATGTTATGAAAAAAATATCTTATACCTAGAAAGATGTTATAAAGGGTATAGACTTTGGATCAAATGATCAATGAATTCTTGATCCTATACCAACATGATCACATTCCTTTGGATGATTTTTAGAACATTGAGATAATTACAAATATTTTGGGGCTTAGAAATGTTTTTTGACATGGGGAACATAATAATGGATTTAAAATCAATTTAGACTCTTTTGCTTACTCTAGGGAGTAGGTGGCCTTCCTTAGTCAAGAAAACAAATAAAATAAAATATAAATTTCCTCAGGAAGAAACCTTTTTGAGGCACTATTGAAAAATGGAAAAAGTAAAAATAAAGATGTGTTCATTGGTAAAAACCTTTTTGAGGCACCAATGGATGGATAAGTCCACTCTCCTCACAAGGAATCATAGAATCCTATAAATACCCACATCATATCAATTCAAATTTCAATCTTGAAGAATAATGCACATTTGAAAAATTGATCTGATAATCTCCATAGACATCCAAAGATTGACCATTTCTAAAAATGAAATATTTTAATTCTTCTTATATGGATGAGCTCAATGAACCAATAGGGCCACAATGAGAGGAAGACTATCAATTACATTCAATACCTAATTTGTTGGCATATGGTTCCATGTTTATTTTAGATGATACCATTGATTTAAACCTTGGTACGAAGAATAATCCGTGCATCATTAAGCTTGGTGGATATTTCAATGAATATGAGTGTAATATAATTATCATCATTATCTAGAAGTTCATTATTATCTTCAAATGGTCTTAATTTGACATGATTTAATTAGATCCTTCCTTAGTTGTCCATCATATTTTGGTGTATCTAGATGCCAAACCTATCAATCAAAAATTATGAAAGACGCATTCATGTATTTTCATTTTGGTCAAGAAGGATCCTGAAAACATTTTGAAGTATGAATTCGTTAGACCTATTGATCATTCTAAATGGATATTTAACATCATCCCTGTCAATAAGAAACACTTTGGTATTTAAATTTGCACTGATTTTAGAGGCATCAATAATCATGTCTAAAGGATGATTTTCCATTTCCCAACATTGATATGAGTGTTGACTACCTAGTGAGAAATGAGATTACATCACTTATGTATGGATTTTATGGATATAATAAAATAAATATAGCATCTAAATACCAACGCAAAATAGAATTCACCACCCCATGGGGAATAATTTATTATCAGGTCTTGCCTTTTGGCCTAAATAATGTTGGTGCTACTTATCAAAGATCCAAGACTTTTATCTTCAATGACATGATGCATGACATTGTGTATTAGGTATACAAAATTCTCAACAATTATAAATAAAGAGTGGACCATCCAAAAAAATTATGCAAAATATTTAAATGACAATGAAAATAGAAAGTCAGATTAAATCTTAGTAAACGTGTATTTACCATCGCATCAAGAAAATTTTGGGTACTATTGTTTCCAAGTGATGTTTTGAAGTGGATCTAATTAAGTTCAAGGCCATAACATAAATTCTTACAATATCCAATCTAAATAGGCTATGTAGTATGTAAGGAAAAATTAAAGAGATTTACCAATTCATTTCACAACTTATAGATTGTTGTCATCCCTTCATGCATCTCTTTAAAAAGATACTTCATTCCAATGGAAAAAGAATTTTTAGTAGGCATTTTATAAGATAAAATCATATTTGGCTAATCCACGAGTCCCATTCCCTCCAACATGAGGAAATACATTATTACTTAATATATCAACTACTCAGCATGCCTTGGGGACACTTTTTTATTAGCCTAATGAAAATGACAAAGAAATAACAATATATTATTTTTTAGGATATTGGTTACCTATGAACATAAGTATTCACCTCTTGAAAATGTATGTTTATCATTAGTTTTCATGTACCAAAATTTATGACACTACATGCTCAATAATCAGACCATCATCATTCCAAAAGTTAATCCACTCAAGCATCTTTTATCCAAAGCAGCATTGACAGGACATATGGCCAAATTAATTATCCTCATAATTAAATTTGACATTTAATACATCAATCATGAAGATAATAAATGGTAGGTCCTTTCTATTTAATTATCAAAATGTCCATTAGAAGATACATAACCATTAACATTTTTATTTCTTGATTAGACCATTTTTCCATTAAATAATCAAAAAAGAGGAAGCTTCATTTTGATAGGTCATTCACATCCTGTTGCTTGAGAGAAAGTTATTTTTTTGTAACACCACAAGAATATCTTATCCCCAAAGCTTTTCACATTGGATTCCCATGTACAAATAACATTTTTAAATTTGAGGCCCTTCTTGCAAGACTTTGTATTGCCATCTAATGGGAAATTTAACACCTGTTAGTCTTTAATGATTCATATTTAATCATATATCAATTAAATAATAAATATCAAATAAAAGATGGAAATTCATGTCATTAAAAGCCATGGTAGATATCCCTAATCAATATCTTGAGCACATACAGTTCGATCAAGAACCAAGGGATAATAACATATCAGCATATGCTATGGCTACCATTGGTTCACTTTTTGAAATATCTTCAGATATCCATCAACATTAGTTCCTAATTGAGTAACTCATAATCCTTGCATATGTTCATCCATAATATAAAATGGTATGTGAGATTGTTGGTCCTAGTTCATCTTAACAGTATAATATTTACATCTACCTTCATGATCACATCCTCTCAAAAGACTTATCACATAACCAACACATATCCTTCATCCATAACACATCCTAATATATATTACATGATAGATTTATTTTTTGTAGAGGCCATGATGTAACTTTTCTTCATTGTTTAAATTCAAGTGAGGCTGATTTAGCCATTAAATAAGTTCACAATGGGATTTATGGTGCCCATATTTGTGGAATGGCCCTTTATAAGAAACTCCCTCACATAGGATACTATTGGACTACTATAGAAAGTAATGCATGTGCATATGTAAAAATGTGTGTTTCTTTCTAGAAGCATGGTAACTTGAATCACACTCCATCATAGTCAATGTAACCTATTACAACTCTTTGATAATTTTCAACATGGGGACTCGATCTCATAGAGATGGTAAACCCCACTTCATCTAATGGTCATAAACAAATCCTAAATACTACCGAGTATTTTATAAATTGGGTTGAGTAAATATCTCTCACTTACATAACCAAGAAGAAAATATCCAAATTTAGTTTTAATCATATCATTTACCAATATGGCATCCCATCCACCATCATTTTTTATAATAAAAAATCCTTCAAGAATAAGGATGTAAAATACCTTTGTTCCCAATTCCATATCTCACACAAATCGTCCACTCCTTTTTATCTACAATTTAACAACCAAGATGAGGCATTGAGCAAAAATATCCTTAAGATCCTCAAAAGGACTATTAATAAAGCTTGTTGTGATCATCATTTACAATTTTCTTGTAAGGGCTTACCGAAATAACATCTACACTCCCATAGATGCTACACCTTATTCCCTAGTCTTTGGATCAATATCAATCCTATATATTGAGATCATGTTAGCCTCCCTATATATTTCATTATAGGACATCATTGATGATGAGGATTACATGGTTTCACGAATGCAATAGTTAGAACGAATTTATGAGAAAATATTTACAATACTAAATCATCTCAAGACTTTGTGTCATAACTATACCAATAAATTAAAATCCAAAGAATTTGAATTTGGTGAACTTGTGATTAAGGAAAATAAAAATAACATAAATGTAGTGTTGGAAAATAAAGGCAAATTTAGGCATAATTGGTTAAGTCCATACATCATCACTGTTAAGTATGGTTTTGATGATTACATATTGGCCACTGAAGAATGAAGAGAGTTGGATGATACCATCAATATCATGAACCTAAAGCATTTTTATGCTTGATGTTTATAAAAAAAAAATTAATAAAGTAAAAAAATATCAAATTTTAAATTTAAAAAAAAATTATTAAAAATAAATAAGGAGAAATAATTCATCCAAATGTGAAAACCATTTTTATGGCATCTTAGATAAGTACCATGGTGAAAACCAATGTTTTATTACCATGTGTAAAATTTCATTGTTTATGATTTCACCTATGCTTAAAAGAAACTCCACATCCTTTCATTTCCTTCCATCTAATCCATATCATTATTCAATAAACCCTTTTCCCATTTTGTCCTTGGTGGTGATTTACAGCTACTATAGGATGCAATAGGTTTTGACAAACCATAGTGTGGTATTTTATTTGTAACATGTTATCAGAGTGACACATGGCTAAGATTCCCTATATTATAATCCTTGGAGATATTACTTTTGGCTACATTTATTAATTCATCCTTCACATCCCACATCCATTTCCACATCCACTATTAAGAATTGATATTCCCTTTGCTAGTAGCACTTGCACACATATCACATCCTGAAAACTCCATTGTATTATTTTTCCAAAAATCCAAAAACATAGATAATCCAAAAAATTAGAAAAATCTAGAAAACTCCAAAAGAGATATAAATCTACATAACACAAAAATAACAAAAAAAAAAAAAAAAACAAAAATTATGATATAAAGACACCAGACCCAAAGTTCTTGTAATCACTCTTATTTTAAGTTATGCTCAAATCCTTGATCAAATTTAAATCAAATCCTAGTCAATCCACCATTCTTCCAATCAAGTATGATAACTTTCACCCTATTTAAAGTAAGTGAAAGTTCGTAACTTATTTTCAGGACTTTTTCCCTATCTTTTCTCGTGCATAGGGTAACTACCTAGTTATTATGTCATTGAACATTTACACAAATAATTTGACTCGATATGATTTTTGTTTCTTTTATTTTAAGGTTTGTGTGTGTAAGGTTTTCTTGCATGTTTGTTTGTTTTTATTATTGTGTCTTGAATCAATCCATATGAATCAATAGGATCATCAAGGTTTTACCATACCACGGTGATTTCTTGTGCTTGTATGTGAGTCTACCCATCATTATATGAAAATAATTTTATCTCAATTTTTTATATTGAGATATGTTTTTTCATTTGTCTATTTGATTGGGGGTAAATCCTTATGAACATTATGTCCAACTCATCATGGTGTATATCATTATATGATACATAAAAAAATTATATCCAAAGTATATGAGGAGGCTGGTTAAAATGGTAGTATATTCTCCTTAAAAAATCCTATCCACACCATAACATCCATTTTTGAATCTAATCAGTTCATCCATATTGTAATAATAAAATTTAAATTAACTTCAATCATCTTCTATTCTATTCTTCATAATATTTACTCCCTTAGAGAGAATTACATTGGCCTGAGGTATATTTAGACTATGAAGGAAATGCTTAGTTACATGCAATTTCCAAGGTAAGCTCAGTCAAAATTATTATCATTCATTTTCATCCCTAATAATTTCATCCATTCCTCCTCCATAATAAATTTTTCACTCTACCACTATCTATCACCTCATCCCTTTGTTCCTACCAATATATTTTAAGCAACCATCAATATTATCCATTTTTTTTGTTGGAACACAACTATATACTAGGGGTGAATCAGTTGATTGACTAACTTAGTCCTTTTTCAAATTTTAGTGTAGATTAAAGATATATGTAGAGATAACATACACTCAAATAGACGTAACACTATATGTACCACGGAAAACCCAATATGGGATAAACCACCATGAGAATAGTTGTTAGAATCTATTATTCTAATCTAACTCAAAATAAATAACTCCATTAGTTATAATGTTTAAGGTCACCAACCCTAAGGAGACACCAATACCCTAATTTAATATCACTACTCTCAAAAATCACCAAACTCCTTAACTAAGTACCAAATTATCTTATATGATGGCACCTACCTATTAGATCTTCTATGGAGCTAAAACTCTATATTATAATGTTTGATTCATAAATAAATCCAATTCAGTTCTCTATGATAGGTCTGGTCTGTAACTACTCATGTTATGCACATCTCTCTATTCTATCTTTTTCTCTTCTCTACTCTACCCCTTTGTCCCTATGTCTCTATCTTTCTTTATTTGTAACACTTCATCAATCTCTTGCTCTCTACTTCTCTCTCTATTTGACTCTGTTAAAATAGTAATAGAAAAATCTCCAGTAGCATCTATTGTATCCTAGATGACATATATATATATATATATATATATATATATATATATATATATATATATATATATATATATAAGCATTTAATCTAGGGTTCAGTATCTTCTTTATGTTCACACTTGTTTACTAACACATCACACCAATTCTGGACTCAGTTCATATTTCTTAAACAACAAGTTTCCCACATCTTGAACTCATGTTCCACTACCATGATTCTCAGACTCATTACTATTTTTAACATATATTACACTCTATTTTCTATGCACATGCATTATGTCATAAGTTTTATTGATCACTATAGTCAATCTCATTATTTATGTCATATTTTATGGCTTAACTACAAGTTCCTACATGTTTCACTACTTGATCGTTAGGATAAACATATCTTTAAATATTGATCATTGATCTTAAGTTTCATGCCATGATATAATGGTCTTCATTCAAATTTCTCAACTTTAAAACATGTATGTTTGATAAATCTCTGATAGGATTATATGCTCCATTGGATCCTTGTATGTTTTTGAGATTTAACATTCTAGCTTTAAAATTCATCTATTGATCTTTATGATCTAAGCTCCCACATGTCATTAGATCTCCAAAAATGCATGAACATTACCTCTATCTAATTTTAAACATTGATTTATTTATCCCATTGAATCCACTCACTCTATTTTATTTTTATTTCATGATCATCCATTCATCGTTTGATCTTTTGACAAGCTCAAAATTTATCTCTAACAAGCTCCCATGAATGTGACACTTATGACTAGCACATTTACTCAATGGTGCCTTTGACTTATCATCTTTGTTTAGCATCTTTAGATCTTCATGTATTATTAAGTGCTCATCATTAAATCTTATAACAAGCTCAATATTTACCTTGTGTAGAATTGACTAAGTATGGGGACCATCTCAATATGCTTGGAAGGCTAACCTTGCACCTTCATATCATTTACATCACTCATCCACATATTTTGAAATTTGGACCATGTAAAGTAGGCATGATAATTAACAAACTCATATTCTCATTTCTTTCTTAATCCTTTTCCTGTGAGAGATGTAATGTCATTAATTTAGTCACTTAGATTCTTTTTCCATAGAGCTAACTATGATTAGAACTACCTGGAAGGTTAACTTTGTTCTTGTATAAATTTTGATGTGCTTCAATGCATTACTTGTAATTTAGTGCATAATATGCTATGATATAAGGGATTCCATCCATATATTTATCTACTCCAAAAACCTAAATACATGTAAGATATGACATCATAAATATGCATACTCATCTTTTTCTTTTAGCCTACAAATTTTACTAAGTGTGGGAAAACACTATAAAAATGTATGGGAGGCCAACTTTACACATGCATATCTTTTTTCACACTACATTGCGTAACCTGAGATTCAACACATAAAAACTAGGCACAAAAATGAACAAACTCATTTGATAATTTTATCTTAACACCTTCATGTGTGTCACTGCTAACCTCATCAACATACTTACTTGGTTTTACTTGCTTGCTTTTGCAAATTTAACTAAGTGTAAAAACATAGTGAATTATATTTGAGTAGCCAAATTTACATCCCCATATCTTCAACTTCACTTCATTACATGTATTTAAATATTATACATAATAATTAGGGCTAAATTTATTACAACCATATGACCAATTCCCCTAGACTCATCCACACTTGGCAATGGTGATGTAAGCAAACTACATACTCAGATTTTCCTCTATAGACCCAAAATGTCTAGATAAACAATCTGAGGAATTGGATGAATTCCACTCATGCACGCAATCATTCTAATCATCCTTGACCTTTGATAGGATCCCTTACACATCCTTAAATCACCATACTCAGCTCTAAACATCAATGACACCCAAAATGCCAATGATCTCCTTTTGGCATCAATGGCATGCTCATAATTCCCCTTTTGACATCAATGACAAAAATATTACCAATAATTTCCCCCTTTGTCATTGATATAAAACTAAATGCTCTGCTCTTCTAATATTCTAATCCTTCTTTGGCATTACATGCATTGGCTTCTAATGAGTATGAACTAAAGTTGTTCATACTAAACTTGTTCCCCCTTAGACAATGGCACATTTGCCTAAACTCAACTTGGAGACATGTTCTTATCTTATTTAGCATTTGCACTTTTTCTCCAAAATTTCACAGATGCATTTGCTATTTTTCTCCCCATTTAACATCAATGGCAAAGGGACTCTTTCTCACTATTTGTCTAATTATTTCTCCCCCTTTATTATATAAGCAATTTGTCCAAGAATATGCAACCATAAAGTCATTAGAAATTTTCATTATTATGTACACCTGAGTTTCTTTTTCTCTCTTCTTCAAGGTATTAACAAATATTCTATGATACTCCCCCTAGAATCATACCCCATCACTAGGATCTAGTGATGTGATATAGGAGCCATCACTCCCAACTTCTATCTCAGATACTCAAATTGTTCTTTGGGAAGAGGTTTCATGAATATGTCTACAATTTTATCCTTAGTTGGCACATATTCCATTGTGACCTCTTGATTTTCAACCTTCTCTCTTAAAAATTGATACTCAATTGATATGTGCTTGGTTTTGGAATGCATCACTAGATTCTTTGATATATTAATAGCACTTGAGTTATAACAAAGAATAGAGATAGGTGATTTTTATTATACCTTGATGTCTTTAAATGTTTGCTTCAACCACAAGACTTGAGTGTAACATGCCACTGCTACCACATACTCCACTTCTATTATAAAAGAATAACTGACTCTTATTTTTTTCTTAGCCATGAAACAAGTCTATTTCTACAAAAAAACGCACCACCACTAGTGCTTCTTCTCTCATGCACACATCCCTCCAAATCAACATTTGTATATGTTTTGAAAGTGAAATCTTCACTGTTAGGATACTATAGGTCATATTCAATTTTACTCTTGATGTATTTGAATATCCTTTTCACTACATTGACATGTGACTCTTTAGGAGTATCTCAAAATCTTATAACCATGCACATTGATTTCATGATATTAGGTCTTGATGAAGTTACGTATAACAAGATACCTATAATTGATCTATACATAGTCTGATTTACATCAAAGGACTCATTCTCTTTACTCAACTTACAACTAGTTATCATGAGAGTACTAACTAGTGTACTATCTTCCATATAAAACTTCTTAAGAATTTACTTTGAATACTTGCTTTGGGATATAAATATCCATTCATCAATTTGTGTTATTTGTAGACCTAAGAAGAAAGAAAGTTCTCCAAGCATAAACATCTCAAACTCATTTTTAATTTATGTAGCAAATTATTTGCACATTATGTTGTTTCTACCACCAAAGATGATTTCATCTACATAAAATAACAATAATTAACATATGCTCACCTTCTAATTTGAATTACAGATTGATGTTTACACATCCTTTATTGAATCCTTATTTTTATAAGTACTAGTGTAATCTTGAATACCATGATCTAGGTGCCTTTTTTAGACCATGCAAAGCTTTCTTCAGTCTTCACACATAATATTCTTCCTCTAACAATTGAAAACCTTCAGGTTCTTCTATGTATACTTCCTCTTCTAGGTTCCCATTCAAACAATTAGACTTAACATCCATTTGATAGACTTTGAACTCCTTTTAAATAGATAGTTCTAGAAACATTATTATGGTTTCCAAACTGGCAACTGGAGCAAATGTTTCCTCAAAATCTATGCCTTCAACTTGTGCATATCTTTTGCACAAAAATATTGCCTTATTCCTTATGACAGTTCCATCCTCATTAAACTTATTTCTAAGACCCACTTTGTACCTATAATATTCTTGTTTGTAGGTCTTGGAATATTTTCCAAGTCTTGTTCTTTTCAATTTGACTCAGTTCTTCTTCTATGGCCTTTAGCTAATTCTTATCCTTGTTAGCTTCAACATAGATCTTAGGCTCAATTTCAAACATTAAAGAAAAACTTTCTTGCTTCTTGTTTTATGCAAATATTTTCCTTGTCTGAACTCATTCATTCTTATTTCCAATTATCTTCTCTATACCATGATACTTTTGAACAAATCTTGCAAGTGGCTTTTCATTCTTCCTCAGCCTCTTCATTAGCTGCTTCTTCAAAATCTAATTCTTCAATACATATTTCTTTGTTAGGTTTAACATGTTTCAAGCCTTCTTCAACCTTGACATTAATTCTCTCTACAATCTTATGCATTCTTTCATTGTAGCATATGTAGGATTTTATTTGGTTGGAATAGCTAAGAAATATTCCTTCATCACATCTTGATTAAAAGCTTCCCAATTTGTCCTCCTTTCTCATGATGTAGCATTTACTACCAAACACTCTAAAATACTTATCAGAGGTAAGGTTTCCATACCATAGTTCATAAGGAGTTTTGTTAGTGTTTACCCTTATTTGAACTCTATCCAAGATATATATTGTTGTTTTTAATGCTTATCTCTAGTATCCATAAGGTAAATTGGCCTCTTTTAGCATTGGTCTAGCTATTTCCTTGACTATCATATTATTTCTTTCAATAACTCCATTTTACTGTGGAGTTTTTGTTGTAGAGTAATACCTTTTGATTCCATTCTTCTCACAATTTCTATGAACTCATTTAAGGTGAATTCTCCACCTTTATCATATTTTAAGCGTTTGATTTTTCATCCAATCTCATTCTCTACCATGGCCCTAAATATCTTGAATCTTTCAAATGCCTATGACTTATCCTTCAAAAAGGTTAGCCATGTCATTCTTGAGTAATCATGTACAAATAACATGAACTAACTCTCTCCTTTAGATCCTCTTGTCTTAGTAGGACCATAAATATTAGTATGAACTAATTCCAGAGGCTTTGTAGTTGTATACTCCTTTGTTTGAAATTTGACCCTTGTCTACTTACCTAGTTGACATTCCATGAAATTAGTGTCTACAAGTTTGGTTATCTTAGGCATGTGTCTAACACACTTGTTTGAGCTCACTTTGACTAGGTTATCAAAGTTGACATGACCCATTTTTCTATGTCATAACCAACTCTCATCAATCTTTCCTATTAGGAAGCTATTACCATTCACTTCAACAAGATTATAGATATTGCTTTCAATTCTTTTCCCTTCTATAACTAGTCTTCTAGATCTATGTAACTTGCATAATTTTACATTAAATGAGACCTTATATCCATTGTCACACATTTGGCTAGCACTTAGTAGATTATGCTTCAATCCTTCAACATAAAGGACATCATGTGTAGTTAGTTTTCCATCTATGTTCAAGGTTCCTTTACCTCTGATATTTACTACATTGTTATCTCTGAAGCTAATAAATTCTTCCTTAAATTTTCTTAGTTTAATGAAATTGCTTTTGTCAATAGTCATATCTCTTATACAACCACTATCTATTACCCATAAATTTTGTTCCTTGACATGGAGTGTGGTTTGAGCAATCATTAATTTATGTTTCACTTTCCACACATTCTTGGGTTTCTTATATGGCTTTTTTTCTCCTTTTCAAAGACTTGTGA
Organism: Torreya grandis; assembly: GCA_037957365.1. Classification (NCBI taxonomy): domain Eukaryota; kingdom Viridiplantae; phylum Streptophyta; class Pinopsida; order Cupressales; family Taxaceae; genus Torreya; species Torreya grandis. The sequence goes on from JARHVA010002907.1 coordinate 781,844, forward strand.
GACTTTGTTCACACTTAGAGGGATGACTTTCTTCTTACTTTATGTTGTTGGTCTTAAAAAATTTGTTATACGTTGTTTAGCCATGTGACCAAAGTTATTACAATTATGGCATATTACATTTGTATCGAATAAGAGAGAAAATGGATTTTTACTTACAAAATTTGTTCTCCTTTTAGGTACAACTCTACAATCAATAGCTCTATGGCCAAACTGATTATAGGTATAACAATAATCATAAAAAGATCAGGAATACCTGGTCAGTATTTTTTTGTACAATATGAGGAGCTCTTCTAAACTCTAGCTTCTTCATGACTCCTAATTTTGTGTATCCATCTGCATCAGGTACATTTGTCTTCTTTTCTTTAGTCTTATTTTTAACTTTATTCACATCAATTGTACTTGTGTCTTTCTTTGTATCCTTGAAATATTTCTCTTTCTTTTCTCTTGATTCTCCTTCTACTTTGAATTTGTCATATAGGTTAGCAGATGTCTTGGTTATGGGATTTTTCCCTTTTTTGAAACCAAGACCAAACCTTTCTTTTGAAGGATTCCAAGAGTTTATCAATTCATCAAGAATGTCTAATCCTCCTTTCATATTTAGACCTTTGCCTATTTGATCTTTAGCTTTCTCAAGTTCTTTTCTCAAAGCCAGTATCTCTACTTCTAAATTTATGTACTCATCAGATTTAGATTATAGTTCAATTTTGACTACATATTTTGTTCTTTTATCATCTTTAATTTATGTCTTTAGGTTAACCACCATCTTATCAAATTTTTTAAGTGTTTTGGACATTTTTCCAATATCCTTTTATCCAAGATTCTTCTATTCTGAGTTATCTTTTATTAGCTTGACTATTTCCTCTAAAGCATAGATGATTTCACACTCTAGATCCACTTCTCCTTCCTATTATCCATCTGATTTTTCAACTTCTTAATGATCCTTTGAATCTGATCCCATTGTCATGAATAGAGATTCATTTCCCTTGGCCACAAAGGCATAGTCATGGTCATCATCAATCATATCACAGTCATCTAATGAATCACTATCTTCTTTTGTGTACAGACCTTTCTTATTTTTGAAGAAGTTCTTATTCTTAGAATAGTGGGGTTTCACCTTTTAACTACTCTCTTTTTGTTCAGAGTTATCCTTATTATTATAACATAATTTAGCATCAAAATGTCCTACTTTACCATAGTTAAAACATTTAAAGGGTAACTTACCTTTGTACTTGCAAGACCCTCTTATTAATCTTTTGACAAAGTTGGCTTCTTCATCACTAGTCTCCTTAGATCCGAAAGTAGGTGTTTTTTCCTTTACTAGTTTGGATGCCTTGAATGCAGCTTCTCTCTTGAAAGTATTTGTCTCTCCCATTCTCATCTCATAGGATGTGAAGGTTTCATGCAACTCATCAATAGTGAGTTTATCTAAATCTCTTGCTTCCTCTAATGTAGAGATTTTAGAATCATACCTTGATTGCAGAGATCTAAGGACCTTTTGACAATGAATAGATCTTTCATCTCTTTTCCAAGGCCTCTAATTGCATTGACTATTTCATCTACTCTAAGGAAGTAGTCTGCAATTTTCTCTTCTTCATTCATCTTAAGGCTTTCAAAATTGCCTTTGAATGTTTGTAGCTTATCTTGCTTTACCTTGTCATCACCTTCATAGATGCTCTTTAATTTATTCTAGATATATTGTGTATTTTGAAAATGCATCACTTTTACAAAATTGGAATTAGATACTCCACATAGAATATCATTCTTTTCCTTGGCATTTCTCTCATATGCTTTCTTGCTAACCTGATCTGAAAGAGGTATACTAAGAGTTGTATATCCATTTACAATAGCCATATATACATCAAACTCTAATGAAGATAAATATGATTCCACTATAATGATCTAAAATGCATACTTTGATCCATCAAAGAGAGGTGATTTATTTGAGGAAGAGCCTTCTTGACTAGCCATTTGTGCTCACCTTCCATGATCTCCTTGATATGATTAATCTTTTTTCAAGGAACCAGGGCTCTGATACCAACTATTAGAACACAACTATCTACTGAGAGGGGGGTGAATCAATAGATTAACTAATCTAGTCATTTTTCAAACTTTTAATGCAAATTAAAGATATATGCAAAGATCACATATACACAAATAGACATAATACTAGATGTACCATGAAAAACCCAATATGGAAAAAACCACCATGAGAATAGATACTAGAATCTAATATTCTAATATAGCCTCATAATAAATAACCTCACTAGTTACAATGTTTAAGGGTGCCAACCTTAAGGAGACACCAATCCCCTGTTTTAAGAGCACTTACTCTAAAGAAGCACCAACTCCCTAACTGATCACCAACTCAGCTTATTTAATGCCACCTACCTATTAGATTCCTCTATTGATCTACAACTCTAGATTACAATGTTTGATTCATATATAAATCTAATTTTGTTCTCTATTACAAGTTTGGTCTATAACTGCTCATGTTATGCACATCTCTCTCTTCTCTCTTTTTCTCTTCTCTACTCTACCCCTTTGTCTTTGTGTCTCTATATTTATCTATTTGACACAGTTCATCAATCTCTTCCTCTCTACCTCTATCTCTCTCTTTGAATATGCTACAATAACAATAAAAAAAGATCCAGTAGCATCTATTGTCTCCTAAATCACACACACACACACACACACACACACACACACACACACACACACACACACACACACACACACACACACACACACACACACACACACACACACACACACACACACACACACACACAGATATATATATATATATATATATATATATGTGTGTGTGTGTGTGTGTGTGTGTGTGTGTGTGTGTGTATGTATATATATATATATATATATATATATATATATATATATATATATATATATATATATATATATATATATATGTATATATATATAATCATTTCATTGTGGTTTTGTATCTTCTTTGTGATCATAGTTGTTTACTAACACCTCATGCCTATTCTGGACTTAGTTCATATTTCTTGAACAACAAGTTTTCCATGTATTGAATTCATCCTCCACCACCATGATTCTTAGTCTCATTATTCTTTTTAGCATATACTAGGCTCTAATTAAAATGCACATGTATTATTTCATAAGTTTGATCGATCACTACAATCAATCTCATTCTGTACGTCATATTTTATGGCTTAAATACAATTTCCTGCATGTTTCACTACTTAACCATTGGGATGAACATATCTTTAAATATAAATCATTGATCTTAAGTTTCATACCATGATATGATGGTCTTCATTCAAATTTCTCAACTTTAATATACATCTAGTTGATCAATCTATGATAGGCTTACACGCTCCATTAGATCCTTGTATGCTTTCAAGATTTAACATTTCATCTTTAAAATGCATCCGTTGATCTTTCTAATTTGAGCTCTCACATGTCATTGGATCTTGAAAGATGCACGATCTTTACCTATGTCTAATGTTAAACATAAATATCTTTATCTCATTAAATCCACTTGCTCTATTTGATCTTCATTACATGATCATCCACTCATCATTCAATCTTCTGATAAGCTCAAACTTTATCTCTGACAAGCTCTCGTGAATGTGACACTTGTCATTACCACATTTACTTGGAGGTGCCTTTGACTTATTGATTCACTACATGTCATTGGATCTTCAACATACAATTAAATTCTCAATGTTAGATATTTTAACAATTTCAAACTTTACGTTGTGCAGAATGGACTATGGGGACCATCTCAATATGCTTGGAAGGCTAACTTTGAACCTTCATATATTTTGCATTGCTCATCCACCAATTCTTAAATTTGGACCATATAAACTAGGCATGATAATGAAAAAACCCATACCCTCATTTCTTATTGAATATTTTGTGCATTTGAGATGTAATATCATTAATTTTCTCACTCAAATTCTTCTATCACAGCCAATTATACTTCAAATAGTTTGGAAGGCTAAATTTGTTCTTGCATAACTTTTGATGCACTTCATCACATGACCTATAATTTATCACATAATATCCTCTCATAAATGGGGTTCCATCCATATATTCATCTACTCTAGAAACCTCCATATATGTAAGATATGACATCATAAATATATCTACTCATCTTTTTCTTGCAACTTGCAAATTTGACTAAGTGTGGGAAAACACTGTCAAAATGTCTGGGATCCTAACTTTGCACATGCATATCCTATTTCATGATACGTTACATGACCTAAGATTTAGTGCATAGAAACTAGGAATAAAAATGAGCAAACCCATATGATCATTTTATCTTGACACCTCCATGTGTGTGAATGTTGACTTCATCAACTTACTTACTTGGCTTTGCTTAAGCCCTTTTGCAAATTTGGCTAATTATAGAAACTTAATGAATTCTATCTGAGTAGCCAACTTTGCATCCCCATATCTTCAACTATGCTTCATCACATGTCTTCAAATCTTGCACATAATAACTAGGGACTAATGTGATCAAAACCATAAGACCAAATCCCCATACTCATCCACATGTGGCAATGGTGATGTAAGTAAATTGCCTACTTAGATTTTCCTCTATAGACCTAAAATGTCTAGATGAAAAATATGAGGAACCAAATGAATTCCACTCATGTAAACGAGCACTCCAATCATCCTTGACCTATGATAAGAATCCTTGCATATCCTCACATATTCTCAAATCACCATACTTAACCCTAAAAATCAATGACAGCCAAAATGCCAATGATCCCCTTTTGACATCAATCACATGCTCATAATGTTCCTTTTTACATTAATGGAAATCATATTGCCAACACTTATAACAAGTTAATTGGCAACACTCCTTGTGTCATTCTTCCATCTTATCCAATCCTCTACTTTAATGAAAATTTTCTAAACCCTTTTGACATTTTCTATTCCATTATCATCTCTAAATCTACCATTTGATCTACCATTTGTCTCATCACCTTACTCACCATCACTTTTCTTATCAACACTTAGTTTATTATAATACAACATGTTTATTTACTCTCCTATCTTTTTTTATCTCATTATTGATCTCATTTTCCATCCCATTTCTCTTTCTTCCATGTGTTTCCTTATTCCTCATTTTCATAACCAATCCATTTTATCCTAAGTCTACTTTAGACCTCTTTCCACTACTTTCATTCCTTGTCTTATCTCTCATCATCATGTTCCCATGCATGATAGCTAACATTCTCTCACATCTACTTTTAATTCCCCAATCTATTTTTTTAGCACATTCCTTCCACACCCTCATCTTATTCATTTCATTCCTAATATCATTTTTCCATTTCACTTCATTTTTCTTGTCCTCCCTAATTTCACTTGGTTTACTTTCCGAGTTGCATATCAGTCCTCCTTCTGAACAACAACTTCTTTAATGGTTTTATTATTTAATAAGGCTTCCATAATTTCCTTTTTATTCTTATCTAAATAAGAAATTTTACTCATTACTAACATGGTTATTTATCCTCGCCATCATATTTATTTGTTACCTCATTGTGTTCTTCATCTTCCTTACTCCATCTCAACATCAACATCAACACTAGTTGATCACTACATTTCCCATTATCCTTACTCTCATATAGATTCTCATAGTCCAAACTATGATGGATATGAGAGTTTCATCTTTCCCATATTTTTCATCTTACTTTTTTTTCTATCCATTTTAAATATATTTATCCTTTCAGAAGCCTTTCATAATTTCCCATTTGTTCTTATTTGAGCAGTCACCCATACTCAGAACTAGCATGATTATTCATTCTCACCATCATCCACTTATCTGAGACCTTGACATCTTATTCATCCTTCTTCATCCATCTTATCATCAATAATTAGGGGGTGGTCACTAGATTTTATCTCTTTTACATCCATGCTCACCCATGTTCTCCACTATCCAATTCAAAGCAAGAAATATGATCAGGTTTGATGTTTGATACATATATATCTTTCATCTCCATATTTCCACATGTTGTGCATGGGAATTATTTTTTATTCTTCCAATCATATTTTTTTAGTTACTCACTTAACATGAAGGCCAATATTCCATTCATGACATCCCATGGGTTTTTTTCTTCTCAATAACATTGGTCATTTTATGTACTGAAATCCATATCACCTATGATGAAGTAAGTACATAACTGTTGTCTAAACTTGATTTCTTAAATAACTCATAGGTCAAGATGACAAGCTATGATGCATATCCAATTCATATAAATAATTGATTTACATCCCTCAATGCATTATCACATCATTATTCTAATCATTCTTTCATCATCTTGAGGAATCCTCGTGTTCTTGGGTTTTTATGGATTCTTCACTCTTGGAAAAGTAATTATACCATTCACAGATAGTTTTCATCAACCTAACACATATATTAAATGTACATAAATTTTATCATTCATAATTACTTGCAATAAATTAACTCTTAAACCAACGCTTGTAATCCAAACTTGTAACATTCATGCTAATTGGGGTACATCAAAGCCTTCAGCTTATCTCAAGATGTATCATTCCCATATTTGCATTGTTTGTGAAAAATCAATTCATCACTGTCATTTAATAAATGAAAACAAGCATTAGTTTAAGTGATTTAATTTTATCTATGTGTTAATATCATCCATTCATAATCATCCTTCCTTATAGGGAGAATGACTTTTCGCCTAAGGTCCCTTCAAACTATGTAGGAAACATTAAATTACATGGAGTTTATAGAATAATTTTGTCCATTATTCCTTCTCATTCCTATTCCCCTCATCTCATATTTAATCTATGCAATAAGTTATAATCTTGTTTTATGCTTGTAAATCAATTATTTAGTTATTCATCTAAGATCATAGGTTTTACCCTTCTTGGGAAAAACTAATATTGTAACTCCATCATTGGGATCAGTCATTCCCCAATCCACCCTACTTGGGGGAAGATAAGAACATATATTTTTCAATATATTTTTCCCACATCTAACCTGCTTAGGGAAAATCAAAATGTACATCTTATCTTTTGATGTATCCTTCCCAAATCAACCCTACTTGGGTTAGGCTAATTCTTCATTATCAATAAATCAAAGATTATGAGTATTATCATGAATGAGTTAACTACATACAGAGATTAATCTCATCATCACATCTTTTTTACCCACCTCTTCTTTCTTCTTCACCCCATTATTCCTTCCATTCTAGTATATTTATCTCTTTTTTTAGAGTTCATTTGTATCCTTCATCCCTACATGTCCTTGAGAAGGGTGATTATCCATCACATCATTTCATCCTCATCATTTTCAACTTCTTATTTCTTTGAGAAGTTATTACTCCACTCATTGTACCTCATAATGCCTTCTCAAAGAGGGAAAAAATGTAGACACCTAAAATCATATAATTCATGTCAATTTTAGCTATTAAAACTTTTGTTTGCATTAACATCCCTAGACTTCACTATTCATCACCCATAGACAATGAATTCATTTGTTCCATAACCAAATCTAATCCCATCAAATTTGTATCTTATTACATTAGTTAATTAATCCAAATTAATTAACCAATCCTTCCATAATTCAATGGATTTTAAATATCCATAATTATCAAAATCAAACAATTCTAATAGTATTACATCATCTTTCAACCCCTTCCACTTTCCAAGTTTTAATTATGTCAAAGGCTATGCATATCCCCAATCATCTAAATTTCATAATTCAAAGATTCATCTTTCCAAGTTTCAATGATGCCATAGGCTTTGCCTATCCCCCATCATCTAAATTTTATAATCCAAAGCTTCCTCTCTCCAAATTTAATAATCCACTTCAAATTTCACTAACCTCCACCATCAAATTGAATAATCCTATTTAATCATCCATGGGTTTAATTTTTTGACTTATTTCCCACTCTTAAAATTCACACTAAACAATTTAATAATCTCCTATCAATTCAATCATCCTCCACCATTGGTCTCCAACCAAGATCAATGGTTCTCATTAATCAAACAAAATATATAAATGGATCCATTCACCTCTATTTCCATTGAGATTTAAATATACAACAAAGTGTCATACAAGTACTATCCATCAAATCTTCAACTCATCAAGCCAATAAACCTTGTAAGGAGAAGTGTTATCAAATTACCGACATGCTTCAATCAAGCCTATGAAACTAAAATCAATAATCAATTTGAGCAACATCCAATCTACAAAAGAAGGTATGCTACTTGTAATTTTTAATCCTCCCTTCTTTAATTTATCTCTAGATAGCTCACCTGAAGTACAATTAAATGTATTTCATTAGTTTTCAATTTATTTTAGATTTATAACAATCTAGTAAATATGTTCTTCTGTTACAATTTTCATTTCATTCCTTTTCAATTTATTTAATGATATATTGATCTTGTTTATTCTAAAAAAACTTCCCTTTGTGGTTGTTTTCATTTCATGAAAGTAGTTGGATTGTCTAACGTTTTTCACATTATTCTTTTTCTTTCATTTTTATGTTTTTATATCCTCTATAGTTTATTTGGGTGGGTTGGAAGAAGTAGGAGAATATAAATATGTCTATAATAGTTTCTTTATGTTTAACATATTATACTATAGCTACTTTCCATAGAGGCCTTCACTAGTATGATAATACAGGTGGTTAAATTATAGGGTTGGTGTTTTGGGGTGTTATTAACTATGTGAGTTTAAATTTATCCATCATCTACGAAATATATTTTTTTATTAAGCATGTGGTTGCATGACATTGACAATGTGTGGACTTTAAAAAGCTATGGTTTGGGAACCTCATTTTAATATGAAATTATTCTGGGATTTGAAAAATTATGGTAGGTTAATCTATTTTTTTAATTATCTTTGGTTTCATTTGATATCGATATTATTGATGTTATTTTATATCACTCCTATGATTTCCCACCTTGAGTTAGCTATTGTTTATTACTTTCTTCCTTGTGTAACCCTTCCCCATTTTAAGATCCATTATGTAACCCTTCCCAATTATGACTGCCCTTACATAACCCTTCCTTATTTTAAGCTTATAGATTATGTTAAATTATAATATTCAGGGGATGAGAAAATAATGTGGTATTAATTTGGAGAAAAAATATTGTTTTTATACACAGTGGATTTAGAAGTGTGTGTACTTAAATAATAGAAAAACATTTTGAGGATATCATAGTACTACCTAATGAACTCCATGCAAATGTCATGAGGCTTGCAAGGTGGTTCATGGTACCAACTACTTTTCTTCACCTAGTATCTTTGTGATAATTTCTTAGACTAGTTGAGTAGACAATAAGATTCACAATCATTTGTAAATGTCTTAAAATTTCATTATGTCATTCCTTGAGATATAAATTTAGCTACTATACAAATTGAATTATTGTAATTTATATTTTGAGCTTATTTCATTAAATATCCTAGGAAATTTAAAAGGCTACGAGCCAAAATAAATGGCTTGCCATTCATTTATATTATTTTAACTCAAATTTATTATTGTTTTTATTAATCATTATCTTTAAGAAAATATGTTAAATAGAAACCTTAATACTAAGTGGGACTAAGGAATAAATGAATGCACAATAATAGTTCTATTCTCCTTTTATAAATTTTTTATGTATGATTAAAAATAATGGACTATTCCATTTAAATCTTTACTGATGAAGATACTAAAATAGATTAACTTTTTACTAACAAAATTAAATAGGACTAATTCAATAAATGGAAGAACATGGACATGGTTCTCTAGTCTCAACAATTAACCATGTAGCTTCTTAATTTAAGACATGTAAATACTTTAGCTCATGAAATATTAGGCCTAGCTTTTATAACATAGTGGTTTATATGTATAAGGCTTAGCTAGTGACTCCTAATCATAAAATCCAAATGTTTTTCTATGTGAATTTTAAGGCATGAGATGATCACTAATAAACCTTAGCCTTCCAAAGAACTCTCACTTTTAGAGGAGTCCACTTGCAAAAATTGTGAATGTAATGAGGTCCTAAATAATAAAAAGATTGTGATATTTTTTACTAGCAATAGAATACAAGATACTTAATTAAATGATTGCGTGGGTGATCCTATAATTGGGTATATTAAATATCTTTTGGATCACCTATGGGACTCACATTCAAGAGTCTGATCCATAAACTAAATGGATATTCCACTCTAAATTTTAGCAATACAAATTATTTCAAGATAAGGGATTACTCTCAAGTTTTAAGCAATATAAAAATACCAAAAAAATGTTTAGTGATGTATACCATCTCTTATGAATGTCATCTAAAACATTAAAGAGAATATGCAACCCTTTGCATGCAATTTCCACATGTTATATCCATTGCATATAGTTGTCCACACTATAAACATGATAGTACTCCATACATGATTTCAATTGAAATGCTTGAATATAAGTGAAATGCCAATGTGAGATTATTAATCCTTTAGGAAATAAGTACTATGCTTGTGACACATGAGTATTGAACTCACATAAGTGTTTGTTATATTAGAATAGTTAGAAGGATTGAGAACATGTAAACAAAGAAAACAAGAGCATCAACAAAGAGAGAAAGCACAAGACATACACTAGAGAAACTCCATGTAGTATAACTCCAGCAATAGTAAAGCCATTCTTCCTCATCTCCCCTATGAAAAGAAAATTTTAAGTTCTTGCCTCACTTGGCTTACATGGACACCAACCTCATGGGTGTTTATACTTGTCAAGATATTCATAATGTTTGGTGGGAGACTTTCTCTTGGATTCAATGCTTGAATGTTTGAATGAACTATATAGGTTCATATTTATACAAACAAATACCTCTTAAAATCATAAAATAAGTCCACAAGTCATAAATTGATGCCAAATCTCTTCATGTCCATTCAACTACTTATGTGTGGTGGTTCTACAACCAATAAGTCCTCTAACTTCTAGAGGCCATAAATTTTGCATATGAACTCAAAATCACATGGAATTTTTTTGAACTTGTATAATGTTTTGATAAAAAGTCAAATATGCAATAAAAAAGGTACTTTTGATTCAAACCATATGTTATTTTATCATGTAAAATAAAAAATAACATTTGTAATGTCATAATTTACCCTTATTTGATAGTCAGTTACCTTACTAAATAAATTGGATGATATATGTGATGAAATTTATGGTCAAGATCTCCATTCTATATGTTATCTACTTGCGATCACTAAGCCATTCATATCTTTCATTTAGCTGAATGTGCTAAAATCTAATAATTTACTATGTAAGAACTAAGAGTATTTGGTCATGACCTGAACATTTTCAGGTTGACCAATTCATAGTGATCCAATGAGAATAGATTCCCTCTTTCATTTTATATGGTTTTGAGCTTCTCGCTCTTAATCTAAAGGTTTTTTGTTTAACTTAGGACTAATTAGAAAAGCCTTTTGATCTCCATGAAAAGAGTGGCTAGGAATCTACCACTTCACATAATCTTATTTCCTAGAGGAAAGAAAATGATCACAACCCTTCTATTAAACCTTAGATTGTGTGGAGTTTGTCACCACATAAAGTAATAATGGTTCACAAATCTAGCAAATGCATCTCGATTTTATCTTAGTGAGTTTTAAGATGCATGGAACCATCACTTATTTAAATATACTAGTCATGTGACTTATAATTCAATTGTTGTGGGAACCTCTTTGTGAATCTTTGTATGTGTCAGAGATCCTACCAATCAATGTCATGTCGTAGTCTCCTTATGACTTATTAATTATGACCACCCTAGGAAGTTATTGATTCCAGATACATGTTGGATTATATAATCCAATTAAGATAATGAACCAATGTATGGTTGAGGTCATAGGTGACATTAGCTTTTTCGGGTCAATCATACTACATAGTAAATTTTGCATGACTAACTTAGTATTGGTTTTGTTTTGCAGCGTAGATAATCTGTAATGAGGTCATGTGGCACCTATCCATATGTCACAACCTCAAAATTTCCAAACATAAGCTAGTGTGGGTTTGCATAGCCTATGAGCTCATTAACCAATTAAATAAAATATTACATCTTAATAATTTTAGAATCTAGAATGACCATCAACTATGGCCACTTTTATACACGATAAGCATGTCAAGTGCACATGACATGTGGATATATGGAGGTCATTTTGACAACAAATAAGTAGTGACCACATGCATCCCATCGAATGCAATATGGGAATCCCTTGAGAACTTTGTGGAAATCAGTAAACCCACGACACATCACAATATGAGCTTGGATTCGGTTGGGATCACGTATACTAGCTTTATTTGAGGCCATATGAGTGTATCATTCATAATGTGATATGACCACCATATACATATATTTATAGATGTGGTGTGTAGTGGAATTATTTTATATGGCCGTAAAGTCTAGTGACCCCATTTGAGGTATAGTGGTCATGTGAATATTATGGAGAATTGTTTTAGTGTGGTCAAGTATATTATTTATTATGAGATCATGGTCACTCTGTATAATTATTATTTAAGTAACATAACTCAAGATCTTTATGATTTTGGGTGACATTTATATGTGATCTGTGATTTTTGTGGTTTATTGGTCTTGTAATGGTTATGGTGTGATCGATTGTATGTATGTATGTATGTATGTATGTATGCATGCACACACGTGAAAGTGTAAATTTAACTAATTAAGATTTTATAATAATATAATCCTTGAGCCTAAGCTCAATGAGGATTTCATATCCAATATCACTCTTTAGGTTTTTGAGTGAACTATATTAGCCATGATTTTTCTTGTGCAGTAAGTACAAGCCAATATGTAGATACCCCGAGACATAGGCATATGCATATTAGACGTCAACACTTAGGGTGTTGATCCAATTAGTTTGAATTGTTTTAGCTTTGAGTAACTTAAAAGGAGTTGTCTATAGAAGACCTATAACCCACAAGTCCCAAACTCATAACCTTGTGTAAGTCTGAAGCAAAACTTTATAACCTATTTATATGATTCAGATAAAATTAAATATGAATGAAGATGTAATATTATTATAACGTATTAGTTCGAATTATATATTGACATGTTTGTTGAGCTATAAGCTCATACACTCTACATAAACACACTTTACATAGCACAATTAAAGTTATTAAACAAAACAAAACCAAAAACTTTGGTTTTACAGCAGAGTGGAATGTACCACCAACATACTATTTGGAATCAGATAAAAGATATTTTCCTTTTCAACACAATACTCATTCCAATTGTCATTGGAGTGCTGGAAGTCTCACCTGTAATATCAAACCTGCATCTTCACTTGCATAGCGCTACCAGAACACGGCGAGGCGGCTTGGAAGGTCTGCGCCCATGCATAACTGCCAAGTTATCAAGCAACAGCACATCCCCTGCTTCCCACTTCACATCTACGCTTTCCTCATCCATTACTCTCCCGAGTTCCTCTGTTACCGTATTGGGAATGGGAGACCCATCTTCATATACGATTCCTTTGTTACTCTTAGCGAATGCAATATAGTTAAACCACACCTTCCTATCACCATACCCTTCAAATGTTCTCGTTCCAGGAAAGGGCCCTCTTACGATTCTTGCACTTCCGTCTTCCATCCACTGCAACTTCCAACCTTCGTCTTCAACCCTGCAACCAACACAACAAAAAAATATTCCCTGTATAAATTCCCACATGAAACTGTGTAACTGTGAGCATTGAGAAGCAATTTAACTTACCTTCTACGTACTTTTTCTGGATCTTTAGTCTGAAAAAACGATTGCCAGCTTTTCCCAATGAAACTGCCCAGGTTGTCTTCCTTTGGGAGTAGATTCGGATTGATTATTCCTTTCGTGTCAAGCTCTTCTAGGAGCCCAGGGAACTTGTGTTCCATGCAAGCAGCTACCCTGTGGCTCAGTACTACCGCTGTTTCCCCTCCTTCGGGGGGCGCAACGTCACAGAAAAAGAATATTTTTGATGGAATTTCATTATACTGCATCATCGTATAACATAAACTTAAATTTTATCATAACATACATGCACGAACAAAAACATAAGCTAAATGCAAAATTATTATGTAATTATTTACCATCATCATTTCATGGTGAAATAAGATTTGTTGATGAAGAGAAGCTTCATTGGCAGACCACACTCTGCCAACAATGTTATTTCTGGGAGCGAAGCCTCTATACGGTTCCTCTTGCCATCCAAATGCTTCCACAAATCGATTGAAGTCGTCTGCCGATCGTATGGCGAATCCTCTGAACAGAATGGCTCCACACTCATGTAATTCTCGTTGAATCCATAGTTTGTTATCCTCTGACGTAATCGATTCTAACACTGCCGTGATGCTTTTGCTCTGAGAATGATTGGCAGGAAAGAGAACTTTGGGAAACAAATGACCATCTTGGAGCTTTTGCTCCTCAATTTTACCCTCCATGAAATTCTCCATTATTCTTCTTGATTGGACTCTTACAATACAGACTTTGACGAAAATGCTAATCAAGATCCCCATTTTAAAACAAAATTATATGTGCCACAAATCTGTAAATGGCGCACATGTTCCTATCAAGATTCGGCAAACGTGAAAACGCCAGTCCAAAATATTATATTAAACAAAATGCCAGAATTGGTCGCTTCGGTTCCCACTCCTCGTCTTCCGAGGTGTCCGGTTAAATTTTTAAATCTATACAGTCCACACCTCTTCTGGGAAAATTTATGGTAAATTTTACATACCACAAAAGAAATCCAGCGGGATGTTATAGGGAAATGAACTTGAGATTCACCGTAACTAAATTTATTGTAAATTTTACATACCACCGCTGTAATCTGTAAATGGTACGCACGCGGGAAACAAGAAGGGACCACTTGTTAATATTTTTTAAAGCAACTTTGGTTCTTTCATATCAGTATGGGTTAAAATATACGAACTGATTTGGTAAGTGGAGTGTAAGGGACCACAAAGATCGAATTGCAGCAACTAGCACTGGATTTGACGTAATATTTGTCTCTTTTCCCACTCAAAATAGTGAAATTTTGTTGCATGTATATATTTGGTCAAACCGTGGCATTAAATTAAAGAATATTTGCTTTCTAAGTGAGTGGCGTGGTATCATTCACTCACAAAAGTGGTCTTGTAAATGGGTGATTTAAAACAGAGTATTGTGGGGGCGGGGAAGAAGTTCAAGCATTTGGTATGTTGGTCTTTCTTTGAGATTTTATCATATTGTTATCGTTTTACCCATAGAACCTTAGATATATTGATTGAATATAATCTTAGTTTCCATTTTTTTGTTGGGTGGTTTTATTATTTAATAGGTATTTTTTTTTGGGAGCTTGCATTATTGGATGCGTTTTAACTTGAAGAAAGCAATCATGTCATTAAAATGGGCTTGCAATTTTGTTTACACAGTTTTTTTTAAATTAATGTACTCTTTGCATAAGTATTCCTTCTTAATATTTTATTCAATTTATTTGTTTCTGATAATACTTGTAACTACTTGAAACCCAACCATTTTTTGATATTTCGTGCTTCGTATCATTGTCACTTTAATTGGCACCCCCATGTTGTTAAGCTCATGTGAATTCAAAACCTAACCAAGGGTTTTTATTTTTTTAGGTTAGAAAACATTGAACATTGTGTTTTCATTCATAAGTATGACTCAAGTTATGTGAGAAGCTCTATGCTTGCCTTTTCCCCTTCGACCTGTGACTTTGTTGTCTCTGAAAAATTCAAACTTAAGGTCCTTATTTGGATTGAATTTTTTGGATTTACCTATGCTTTGTTGAACCTTTTGGAACAGTTGGTTAAACCATTAGGTCACTTCATTTGTTTCGAAATTGACTATTTCTTTGTTGCCTACCCTAAATGATGCCTCTGCATTGATGTTGACCTCATACAATAAATCTATGAAAACACTGACATATAAATTGACAAGCAATGACTTATCTAGATGGTCTAATATATCAATCTGCCCATCACATGTTTTAGATGTCAAGATTCAAACCACATGATAAAGGGTTTCCATCTTACGAGGGATTTGTATCCTTTGCCCAAAGTTACACTTGAAACCACCTACTAGATAGTGGGAAGTAATGATGGATCTCAGGTGGTGGTGCAAAGAAATAACCCAAAAAACCATAATAATAAATCTCATGTCGTCAAACCTAATCCTCCATGTTCACTAGTGACACCATGCCTCTACCACTGTTTCACTCCAGGGTCCTCAACCAAACCTTAGTCGAACTATGACAAGTGCATCTCAAGCCATTAACACGATTATGAGACTCAAGAATCTTTATGGTGTGGTTTCTCTCTCTTTCAAATGTAAGACACGTAATCTTAAAAGGCTCTCCTCTTGATTCCCCAAGCACAAGATGGTCCTCTTTCTCCATGATGTTAGGTGATTCGACACTCACAGAATTATTATCCTAACTTTGATGATGAGGATTGTGTACATGCTAATCGGTGACCCTTCGTGCTTTCAAAATTTCTTTTCAAGAGCAAACCTAAAAAGTTATTGAGTGAGTGCTTTGCAGTGTTATAAGGCTAAGAGGGTGAAACCATGAACCTTGATAATGTCCAATGATTTTTTTCTTTTGGAGCGTTTGTGGATTATATGACCACGCTTGTAAGTACTTGGTTGAAGATAAATGCCATCAAATTTTAGATATAATATCCTCTATCTACAGGGGGTCAAGTTCAATGGTTTTAATCTTTAGACGGCAACTAAAATATATAGATGAGTGTTACTTATCATATGTCCACACATGATGTAGGACATGTTGACATTATCACAATGATTACACCATTTTATGCATCATTTGTGACAAATTGGGGTGCGGATCCATCTAATTGTGCACTCTAGACGGTTTTCAATTTTAATGTTCAAATTATCAAACTTGTCAACCTTTATGCCTATGATGATGTTTTTGAGTAGTCAACTCTTTGGTGGTGGCTAGCGAAGCACATCCATATGTCCCAATGGATCCTTTGTGCAAGTTTTGACATAATTGAATCACTTGAAGATAAATAAGGAATCTTCCCCATGAGATGGTCTATTGGGAAGAGGAAAGCTTGGTTATACATCTGTAATAAGTTAGGATTTTATGACTCAAATCATCACCATAAGATATCCTCTCCCATGCCCATGTTTATTTGGTTGAATTTTTGCCAAGGTAATGAAAAAGTCATTAAAAGGCTTGATAGAGTTATTCTTTGAGATCAAAGTATTTTTTCCTTTACTCAAAAGTATGATAGGCATGCCAATGTGATTTCAAATGTCTTTCTTTGTAACCACTAATTAATCATTTTTTTAGAATGGTTTGTTCCTCCAGTAAAAAACATTAACAACCAGTGTTTTCTCAACACATCCCATTTACAACATGATCCAACCCTTTCCCATATAAATAGAGAATGGAAGTTTGTCCTCACCCTTTGGATAATCTAGGTGGATTTATTTGTGGGAGACAACCATCACCCATACTTCCGTTTTTATCTAAATGTTTGACAAATAATTAACTTGGATCAGAAAAAGAGCAAACTTGACCTTTATGACATAAATTAACCGCAACTCTCAAGTGAAAGAATAAACTCTATTAGATGAGATACTATAAAACAAAGTGTTAGAATTAAGACATCTTATTCATTTGACAAAGCTTCATCGAGCCTATGGAGCTCAAACTTGAGCTCGCGCTCATTGGCTTAAAATCAAAGATCTAATCTCTAAAGATTTTTTCAATAAACTAGGAACTCATAAGTCACCTATGAAAATAAAGGTTATTAAGGTTCAAGATAGTGAAGGTATCGTTGGTGTTCGGATACGCACCATGTAATTTGAGAAATTTTATGAGGAAAATACTGTTAAATGATTGCGTGAAGGCAGCAACAAATGTGCACAGGTGAGTGTTTTAAGCATCCTACATGAAGGGCTTGCTGTGGAGAGCCACGTTAGAAACACAACAGTCAAATGTTGCTACCCATGTGGAAATACAACAAAAGTCTAAAGTCTATGCCATTATATCCTAGACACATGGAAATGATAAAGGATTAAAATAAAGACAAAATTTAATATCGTGGGCCCCAATAAATGCACTTAAGAAGATCACCAAGGATTTGAGTAGTCAGAAGCACTTTTGACAATTGCAAAACATGTTCCTAGGTTCCCCCAAAGGTGTGGGGGTCAAAATGCAATTGCAACTGAGGTGGGAGATGTCCGTCGGAGCTTTGCAGCTTGAAAATCAATTGCAAAAGAGACGTATAAATCCCGTGGAACATTGTCATGGAACAAACACTTGCAAAAAGAAAATATCAAAATGATAATTTGTAAATTGCACTCCCATCCCCAAAACCCACAGTCCAAAAAAGATAAGCATGGTGGAACTCGAGTCATTGACTGCATGTTTGACTTGTCAACAAATTGCAATTTCCTTCTCCACTTCCAGATTTTAGGGAAGGAAAGAGAGTGGAAAAGGAAAGTGGCAATGCAATTAGCAATTGTTAAAATTGCAAATTACAATTTTTGTTCCCAACTTCGGATCTCACAACAAAGGCATAAAGGAATGAGCGGGAAGAAACCAAGGGGAGAAAAGGTACATGCCTAGTTGGTGTGAAAGTACACATGCTTTATGCAGGTCAAATGACCGTAAACATGATTGAAACCATGTGCCAAGTTGAATGGTTTAAAGTAAGGAGATGGCACTATCACTGTAGTTCAAGCTACTCCCAATGGTCTAGTAAGGTTGAATACCATACATTCTACGGCATCCCAAAACATGCAAAGATGCTTATGCAAAATCCTATGCGAGTTTTGAAAAACTGAAGAATGTGTTTGCGAAGTGGACAGTTTCTAAGTTTCAACCGGATACCTTGCCATTTAAATCCATTTTGTCTCCTTCTAAAGGCCATAACAATCTGGTGTCTCCTATCAAAAGTCCTGGACTCCTTTCTGCAAGAATGCAGCTTGTTTGATGGAAGTCACTGCAAAGATTCTTGAACCTAACATGCAAATATATAACAGAATTAGGAGTCCTTTAATACGATCTTTCTGTTGCTCGTCCTCTTGTGAAAGACCAGGAAGGAAATGAGAGAAGAACAAATTCAAATGAAATAACGAGGGATCAAGAACCACTGAGAAAGAGAGTTGATCCAAATGCATCGCAGATTCTTCCGTATTACCGTGGAAGGTGGACATCAAAATCTCATGTACAGTATTTCAACAAAGTTGCAGAGAGAATTATGGACATAGGAGTAGGAGTCTATAAGCGAGCTATGAAGATTATTCGGGACATGTGCATGTCCAAATGCGAGTGCCAAGCAAACTCTAGTCAATCATACTTGATAACTCCTTTGCAACTTGTGTCTATGGCTTTGCCTTCTGATACTGATACAAAACCAAATATTCATACCGAAATAGAAGACACAGGCGCTAATATAGAGAAAAATGAAATGTGTGGGGCTAGACCACGGATTTGTTAATGGAAATAAAGAATATAGGATATGAAGGCCATTTGTCCACCAAAAGGCATGGTGTTACAATAGGCAAAATTGTTGGAATTGTATAGAGGGCCCATCGAGGGTATGTGACATGCTTGGATGAAACTGAAGAATCAACTACTTTACAATTGAACTCTAGATGGTAGGAGCAGTTACCATGTGATCAAAAAATTCGACTGGTGCAAGTTGCATCAAGGCAAAGGTCTCATCTTTTGGGGCAAAAGGTTTAAGAATAGATGGATGGGACAAAATATCAAATATTTCAAGTGGTCATGTACTATGCATTTTGGGCCCTGTTGGTGACACTAATGCAGAAACATGGATTGTAGAAGTGTACTTCATGTAGATGATTGTGAATGTAAAATTTGTTCTTGGAAGTATGGGCTTGAATTCTAATGATGTGCTTGCGATAACTCTTAGTAGTAGCAATCTTGGAAAAGCTCAGTTGATGCTACCTAAAGTAGTCTTGGTGATAGTTGATGCTAATTTCATTCCACAGATGAATCCAAAGCATCTAGAGTCGATGGAAGCTTCTGGGAATGATTTTGTGGAAAATCAAATAATGGCTAGAGGAACAATCTTGGTTTCTAGAAAAAAAATTCTGTAGGGTACTTTGCTCAGCGAGGTTGGAGGAATG
Organism: Torreya grandis; assembly: GCA_037957365.1. Taxonomy (NCBI): domain Eukaryota; kingdom Viridiplantae; phylum Streptophyta; class Pinopsida; order Cupressales; family Taxaceae; genus Torreya; species Torreya grandis. The sequence continues at coordinate 801,968 of JARHVA010002907.1, forward strand.
GAGTTAGGGTAAAAATTAAAAAAATTGTAAGTTCTGAAAGTTGTAGATGAGGCCTCAAAATCCCTAGGAGATTTATGTGGGAGAATCGACTTGCAAAATGTAAGTCTCCAAAATGTATTTGCAAATTGAGGTCAACTCTCCCAATCCTGCTGGTCAGAGCTAATGAAGAAAAGTCAACTCAAGAGAAGCTTCAAGGAGATGTTGAGGAGGAATGCAATTTTACAAATTTGTACTTATGCAAAGTACAAATTGCACTTGGATCTCCCATTTCATCTAGTTAACATTGATCAACATGAGGTCCATTTGCAAATGGGAACTTTCAAGGCTAATTGCAATTTTGAAAAATTCCAAATTGCAGTTGGAGTCCCCATTTCCTTGAGGTCCTAGTACAAATTGTGAGTTGTAGTTGGAGTTCCCATTTACCTAAGGAAAATTCCAAGGGAACTACAACTACAAATTGAAATTCTACAATTTACAAGTTACAAAACTTGTGAGTTGTAGTTGGAGTTCCCATTTACCTAAGGAAACTTTCCAAGGGAACTACAACTACAAATTGAAATTCTAAAATTTACAAGTTACAAAACTGTTATCGAGTTCTGGATTTTCCCAAAACAAGGAAAATTATAAATTTGCAAAAGAGACCAGAATTTCCCCAAAAGTTCAAAAGGTGAAAAGTAATGCATTTATGCTTTTAAAAAAGTGGAGTTAACCCCAAAAATCATTTTTTTTTTTTAAAAAAAAAGTGAAAAATGTAAAGTGTGAAAAGGCAAGTTAGAGCTAGAAAATAAAAAGGTAAAATAACCCAAGTTTTTGCATTTTTCATTGCTTTGGTTGTTCAAAAACTCCATGGGAGAAATATTTTGGGTCCACAAATTCAAGGTGGGCCATTCCAAAGGATATTTTCCAAATGGCCATGCATTTGGCCATCATTGCAAGAGCAGGGTTGTTCTTTGGCATGCATATTAGGAAGGGTAGCTATCAATAAGTTTTAAGATTGTAAATGAGTGGCCAAAGGCATCTCTAGGTAGTTGTAGAAGATGACAAAAGATTTTGTTTATTCTCCAAGGTTATTTGTTCCTTTTAACTCATGTAAAATGAATTTCCAAGCCAAGAAATCAAAGTGTTTATTGTAAATATTCATCATTGTTTGTAGAGGTAGTTTTAACAATCATTTTTATTATAAGTGGATGAAGATTCTAGGCATGGCAAGGAATATTTTCCAACTAGGAGCATCTTGGTAGAAATTGAAGGGATATTTTACAATATTACAAATTACAACCCATATTCTCAAATTTGAAAAGTGGTAAAAATGTATAAATAGAGGGATTGTCCTCTATTCTAGGTTGTTATTGGTTATTCATTTTCTCTAAGTCTAGGTTCTACAAAATTTTGGGATCAACTACTATGTGTATGTATTATCTCTCTTGCTAAGGTGGTTGCAACTATGCATCTATTAGTAAGCTTTGAGAGCATGTTTATGTTTCCCTTGTCAAAAGAGAAAACTCGCCATGCTTTTCTTCATGATAGCATTTTGAAATATTGATGTATGTAAGATCTCTTTTCAAGATAATGAAAATGCTTGTCGTTCTTACTATTTCGTATTGATGAAGTGAAATAATATGTTTTACAAATACTATTAACTAGATATCTGGTTCAATATTCATTACAGGTTATAATTTTGAGCATAGATTTGAATTATAAAACATTTATGCAGTTTAGTATGAAGATATATTGTTGATTGACTTTTTAGGGCACCCTATGTTTATGGATTCAATAGGAAAAAGTATATGAGATTCTAGTTTCAGTATGTGTTTTAGGGTTTCAGAAGCATTTGGGTATTTGCATTTCTTTCATACCAATAAATGTGAACCAATCCTAATATTTCCCTTAGCCTATATTTGAGTTTTTATACATCTTTGCAAAGGAATAATGCCATGAATATTTCAAAATCCCCTACTATTTAAAAATCACCATCACACCACCCTTTTTAAAACTATCTAACCTATCCTACCATGTCCTACCATGCAAATAATACCTCTTTTTGTATATTATAAATTTTATTTACCTACAAATAAATAAATATTTACATACTTGACATGTGTCTACCTTTTGTGATTTGAAGCATAACATTGCATTCTTTCAATCAACTCTTTGTTGTTAAAAATTATTTAGAATGAAGGTTGCAAGCACATCCCCATTTATCTTCAGTACCTTTTATGTGACTTTGTGTATTTGTTTATTTCATGTGACAACCCTTCACAGGTAGAGTGAATAAGCTTGGTTATGCCCTCGTCATATTTGTGTTTCTCTGTGCCAAAAATCCCCATGGAGGTTGAATTATAGTATCAATCCATGTGAGCAAGCTAGCCCATAGGTCCTCTCAAGTAGAGCCAAAAATAGTAAGGAGCTAACCATACCCTCTGTTGGTGCCTCACAGTTATTTTATGAATTTAGTCCATTCTTGATGCCAAACCCTTCTATTGGAGAGTTGTCAATGGTGTCATAGTGATGTCATGGAAGTATCCAAGTTAGTGGATACAGTGCCTTGATAGTCTGAGTAACAATGAGAAAGTGTGAAGTTTGCTTGTCCAAGTATGCTTGAAGTGAGCTTGGTTGATCTTTAATTTTGGCATGGTTAGAGATGTTCAGGGATGAGTCTAAAGTATTGATCATGTGCAAGGGGTTATTTCAAAATTCAATGGTGATTAAAGAGCTTGTGTAAGTGAGTGGAATTCATTTGGTTCTTCATTACATTCACCTAGGCATAATTGGCCCTATGACAGATAAATTTGAGGAGGCATATTGATGACATCATATATCACATGTGTGAAGGTTCCAAGAGCATATTGATATATGGTTGGATTCTCCTATTTGAGGAGATCATATGGTCCAAATTTTAGATAATGTGATTTAACACAACAAAATATATGTGGGTGCAAAGTTGATCCCTCAGACAAAAAAGCTCTACATTTCAACACTTAGTGAACTTACAAAGGTAGATCTAACGGTCTGTATTTCATCGCATCTAAGATCGATGGCATAAAATGAATCTGATCTCAACTTCATTATTTGTCTAAGTTCAAGAATGAGTTGAGTGAGTACTTTTGTAATGGCATATCTTGCACATGCAAATGTTTCAAGAGTTGCTTGATATATGGATGGTTTCCTCTTTGATCAAAGAGCATATGGTACAAGTTATGGGGCATGAGTTTGATTGAGTCAAAATTTATGTTTGTGCAAATTTGGTCTTTTAGGCATATTTCAATGGTCACCACACTTAGTCTATTTTGTATGAAGTTAAAATTTAAAACCAAATGAAGATCCAACAACTCGTGGGCATTCATACAGATAAAGATATATGGTGTATGTTGAGTCAAATGAGTCAAAGTGTTATTTGGTTAACGAATTTAAATATTTATCTCCTTAATAAAATATTAATGGAGCATGTTTGTTCCAAGGTGTCAAGAAGAAGCAAGATGAGGACAATTGTTTGATGTTTAATGTTGAGTAGAGGTAAAGAATAGGCTTCTTCTAAGATATAATGGTGATCAAATATTCATACATATATATATATATATATATATATATATATATCAATGGTGTGTATTGAGTGATATGATTTAAATATATCTAATGTTTAACATAGATAAACATCAAGAAATGTATAGGAGATCAACATTGCACATTGAGTCAATATTTCAAGATTGCATGAGATGAGGTCAACTATTCGAGGTTTAACAATTAGGTAGTGGCACAATATGAGTTAAAGTTTGAATAAGATAGATGGTGCATATTTGATCTAAACAGTGAGGACACGAGATGTGTTTTAAGTAATCTAAGTTTAATTGTGATCATTTAGATTTAAATATTCAAATTTACTAAGGAAAAACTAGTGCTTAGTTTTTATGCTATGTCTTTTGATCTATGTATAATTTGCTCATGATGTAAAAATAAAATTTGTAGAAGAATCCAAGGTGCATCTAAAAATATATATTTTAATATCTAAAATTGTGTACAATCAAATATATTAAGGTTCAAATTTGACTGTGTGTTTATGTATGTTTTGCAAGTAACCTGAGAAGGGTAATTAAGTTGTTCATGATGGTATTTTGATGTTTAAAGATGAGATAGATATTAGAGAGTGTTGTAGAGTCCATAAGGAGAATATATGTGCATTATGAAGATTTGAATAATTATATGTTATATGAACAAAGGATTTGAAGTCCACTATGTTTTCATTCATAATGACTGTGTGTATAGAAAAGTGTTTGAGCTAATTGAGGGTTAGTAGAAGAGTGGTATGAATGATGTTGGAACTTAAAGGGGAACTATACATAATGTGGTATGGTTTCATATGCTGGAAAGTGTTCCCATGTTTCTAGTTTTCTCAGAGAAGTGTCAAAGAGGTGAATGGGTCATCATAGGACCTAAAAGGTGACTTATGTTAGGAACTAGGAGCATAATTGATTACCTTGTATAAGCAAATAAACACAAAATTTAACCAGAAGTAATAAGTAACTAGAATCAGAAACAACACATAATTTGAGAGACAATACGCAATTGTATTCAACTCATCTAGAAGGAAATACAATGAAGAGATCACACTCTTCCCACACCTCTTGGGCATACCAGTAACTCTCCCTCAAGAGTTATTTCTCTCACAACCAATTACAACCACAACTCAAACACAGAGTTGTACCCTCCGCCAGTCAGTAACAATACTGCTAGTACACAAGTACTCAAAGTACTCCAAGTAAATCTCCCTTGATCTTGCACAACCTGCAAATCAAATGATCTTACTTACCATGTAGATCTCCCTTGATCTTGCAACAACCTGCAGATCAACCTAGTCTTGCACACCTACAAACCTAGATCTTACAATTGGAAGGATCTCTTCCTTGTCCTTGATTACAATATAGTGCCATGAGTCAATTATATAGATCCCATGCAGACAATAATTAGACTTCTAATTAAAATAATTAGAAATGCAGACTCAAGACTAAAATTAGTCTTTTACATGCAAACAAACTGTTTGTCTAAACTAAGACTAGTTCTAGAAGCACATGCAAACACATGCACACATAGGCTACTGACGTCGGTGCCTGTTTGACCGATGTCGACTGACCCATAACTGACATCGGTTACTATGAACACTGAATATGACCTACGTCAGTTGCATTGCTGATGTCGATTTCTCTGTAACTCAGCAACCTCCTCCATGTTTGCATCAGTGAAGCTTTTAGCTCCACAACCTAACAACTTATGCTAATTTGAAAGAGATTTGTGCTTAAGTGTGACCCATGTAAGATCCCTAAAGGGTGAAGGTGTGTTTTGTGGTAGATAAGTAGTATTTTAGACATTATAATTCATGAAGTCTATAAATAATAAAATCAAAGATGATGATTTCTATACTTGTATGTGTAATTTATGTTGAGAATATAGAGTTATAGAGTGAAGGAAAAGGTGGGTGCCAAGTAGATGAGTTGATGAGAAGATCAGATTGAGGACTATGTGTATGACCTGTGGCTCATTTTTTTGATGTCAGAATAGTGCTCTTGTAGGTTAAGGATGAGTGAAGAGGTTTAGGGTGATCCAAAAAAATGTTTTGGATATTTTAAGTGTGCCAATTTGAATAAAGTTGATATATTTTGTATCTCCATCAGATTGGTAGGCATTCAGTGTTCAGGAGATGTGTTCATAGTTGTTTTTGTGGCAGCTCAATATATAGGGGGTTACAACCTCCTTGTAAGGTGAAACTTTCTAAAGGTCTATTTGGTGTGGCAGCTCAACTAGATAGGTGTAATAATACCTTGTGGGATTATAGTTTCACTAAATAAAGGATGGTAGTTCCTTGACCAGTTGTAGCTTGTATAATTTGGTTCTTTTATATATAGGATAATATTCTAATTATAGGTTCCAGTGGGTTTTCTCCCCCAAGAGGGTTTCCCACATATGTCATGTGTTATGTGTTTGATCTTGCATTTTTTCTATTGTTGATATGAATGATGTGTATGCTTGATAAATGATTGTGATAATTGATGAAGAGTTTGAAAGGATTTAAATTGAAGTTGGATTATCTAGGCTCACTAATTCACCCCCCTCTCAATCATTGTACCTCTAGTAATTGGTATTAGAGTCAATCCTTCTTGTATGTTTAACCACTTGAAGGTTATCAAAGGTACAATAGATGATAACGAAACCATAGCTTATCTTCAAGACAAACTAGTATGTGTTTTATCAAATGTCAATGTAAGCATGGATGATGTGAATACACAAGTGAAAGATCTAGAGGCAACAATCAAGAATCTATAGGTCATAGTGAATAAAGGTCTCAATCAAAGGATGGAACAATGTGAAAATAAATTCATGACGTACTCAGATGTGCTCTTATCCAAGGATAAAAAAGATTTTAGCTCCACCAAAAGGATCAAGAATAAAAATTCATTGATCGGTAATGGTCAAGAGAAAAGAGGGTCAAACATGAACAATGTCTTCAATGGGTATTGTTTCTCCTACAATCAATTTGGTCATATATATAAGGATTGTGCTCTCTCTAGAGATCAAAATGGATATAATATGCTACAATTTTAACCAAGAAGGTCACATAGCTAAGAACTACAATAGATCCTTCTCAAAAAATGATATACAAGTCATTGACACCATCAAATGGTTCAAGAAGACTAAGTCTAAAAATAAAGAAGAAAAGAAGTAGAATTCAAGCAGTCCACTAAAGGAAGAGTCAATGATATTTCAAGTATCCTTGCATACTCAAGAATATGGGAACAAGAGATGGTTCATAGACAGTGGTTGCTCAAATAATATGATAGGAGACAATATAAAATTATTTCCCTCAAGAAGACCAACTCAGGTATAGTGAGATTTGGTGACAACAAATCAACTAACATTGTTGGCAAAGGTACTGTAAGTTTGGACAATGGCCTTACTAGGATTGAAAATATCTTATATGTAGAAGGTTTAAACCATAATCTTTTGAGTGTAATCCAAATTTCTAAGCAAGGAAATGTTGTAAATTTTCATGATGATGTATGTGAAGTGAGAAAAACAAAATACGGCAAATTAGTTGCAAATGTTTGTAAAATAGATAGCAACATGTGTTTCATGAGTCTAAGAAGGAGGAATGCTTCATGAGTCAATTAGAGGAAAGTTAGATTTGACATAGAAGGCTTGGACATATAAATTTTAATAATATAATAAAGATCATCTCAAAGGGATTGATAAGGCATATGCCTAAGATTTCTAAGATTCATCATTCTCTATGCAAAACATGTCTTCACTGGAAGCAAACCAAGTGAAGGTACAAGTCAAAGGAATTCTCCACCACAGAGCCATTGGAGTTGATTCACATTGATCTATGTGTACCCAAGGGAACTCAAAGTATTCAAGGCAATAGCTACTTCATGCTTCTCATTGATGATTTTACTAGGATGACTTGGGTATTCTTTCTTAAAGAAAAATCAAAAGCTTTTACAAGATTTGTAGCATTCAAAGCTCTTGTGGAAAATGACAAAGGTTCAAAGATCAAGTGTGTGAGATCAGATAGAGGAGGTGAGTTTTGTTCTCATAAATTCAATGACTTCTATGAAGAACAAGGAATAAGAAGACAATATTATGTTGCTAGAACACTATTATTCCCAAAATTAGCTACGCTCATTTTTGGAACAACCCCTAAGAAACTTGTTCATTTCATGTTTTTCACTCTAAGTTCATCTTTTGAGACAATTTTCACTTCATATCAAGTTTAGTCGACTAAAATCCTTGAAAATTTCACAACCTTCCCTCGCCGCAATTTCTCAAAAAATGTGAAATTCGTTGAGGTCTTGATGTGATCAGAATGAAAATGGAGCTTTTTAATGAGTTAATTTTTTGTTTTTATTTTTGTTTCCATGCAAGGTCAAATTTTTTTTCTGCCATTGCATATATTTTTATTTTTCATGTAAAGTTAGCGATTTTTGTTGCCCTTACAGCCCTCCATGCAGGAGTGGCAAAAATAACCACCCTTGCATTTTTTTTATTGCTTTCAATGCAGGAGCAGTGATTTTTGCTGCCCCTAAATTTTCTTCCACCTCACATGAAGAGGCGACAAATTTTGCCACCCCTGTATGATCTCAATTTTCATGCGTAGCATTTATGGCCACGCAAACCAAGTTGTTGGCATGGGTTTTAGCCCTTTTTATTGCTGATTTGAGCCTCATTTGGTCATTCCAAGTTGTCTTCTCCTCTTCCCTGCAACCAGTCGATGGCATGAACAAGTGGGATTGTGATTTTTCCAGATTCAAGCGAAGGATCTCGATTTTATTAGGTTAGTTTTGCATTCTTCCTTGTTTTATTTTTAGGTTTTCATTTTGTTCTTTCTATTTTATTTAATTTCTAATTTTTTATCTTTACTCCTTTGTATTTTGTCTATTTATTCATTTTTCTCCTCCCTCTCCTCCTCATTAGCGGCCAAGACCAAAAAACCCAAAATATTCAAAAACCATTAACTAGTGTAATGGCAGCAAAAATTGCCACCATTACACAATCCTTTGCCATTTTGTGCCTAGGCGGAAATTTTCACCGCCCTTACACAAAGTTTCCCCCATGTGCATAGGTAGCAAAAATTGCCACCCATGCACGACCTTCACATGCAATGGCAACAAAAATTGCTGCCTATGCACAAAAGACTTCCCCCACATGCAAGGGTAGCAATTTTTGCCGCCCCTACATGCATTTTCTTAGTTTTTCCTAGCTCTGGGAAATTTCATATTTTCACTTTTTTGAGCATGTTTCCCTTTGACTTTCCAACCTATTCATGCCTTAGCCCTTTCAAGTTCATTCCCATGATCACGATCACCAACATGTAGTTTTCCCAGAATGCTGATATTTCCCCTGATTGAATGATCATGATTCTTATTACAGTTTCTCTCAAGGATCCTTCTTCATCAACATCCTTTTAACAAAGACTCTTCTAGATGATTTAGGTTTCTTTGAAGAATCAAAGATAATGAAGTAAAAGTATCAAGGTGTTTTTCCAATCACCTCGATTGCTTCTAATGTCAACGACATTAGGGATACAAAGATTGGTCATGTAGATATGGTTGAGTTCATAAAAAGAACCAAATCAAGCAATCTTAGCCATGAAATAAAGAAGATAATCAAGGGAAATATTCATTTGGTGTCTTCTTTTCCTATAGCGGCTCACAACACAGAATCCATTCTTTAGTGCACTCAGCTATACAATAAGGATAACAAGTTTATGTTAGACATTGGTGGTAATGTGGTGATTAGATTAGACCTTGAGTTCATCGACAAAGTGTTCATGTGTCCTCCTACTACTAAAGTATTCAAGCTTGACTTCATTGAAGCACAAAATAAATATGACAAAGATCCCAAAAAAGTGAAGAAAGAGATCTATAATAGATGGCTCAAGACTCCTAGAGTGAACTTGTCAAGATGGCCATGGAGCTTTACAAGGAGTGATTTTATAGAAGAATTCGGTGACCTAATCACCCTTCTCAGTAGAGTAAGAGGTTTGCCTTCCTCTTCACAGTTTCATAAATGGATGTTCCCCTTTATTAAGATAATTCTCTAAGGCAAACAAATAATTTTTTGAGGAGAACAAATTAGCAATGCTCTGCATGAGCAATTGATGAAGGTGTCCACTACCTCTAAATTCTACATGACTTGATACCTAGTATATATTGCATCATCGATGAGAACCTTCCCACGTTTAACATCAGAAGGAGATAGGAAAATGACCCTAATGTATCAATATTACCCTCAGTTGATGTTGAAGGGTTCTATCTATCATTTTAGGAAGTGAATGATGCTTTCTTTGTGGTATTTTTGTGTCTCTTTGATCCCAATTAGAAAATAAAAGACTGTCAAATGAAGCCTGTATAGTTGTGAATAACTTTGGATGTATGTTCTTGCAATTTCCTTCTTTTTCTTATCTATGGGTTGGTTTTTTCCAAGGTCACCCTTATATGCTTCCAAGATTACCTTCATACAAATTAGTCTTGATGGAGCTATGCAGGCAAATTATTGTCGTACATAATAAGTAGATGGAACTCAAGAAACCTAGTTTTAGGTTCTCGATTGAAATTGGCCGATTCTCAGTGTTGACTGGTAGAAAAGCTAGAGTCATGGAGACTGAAATGAAACTAGTAACTATGAAGCATTTCAAAAGGAGACCAAATTTTGACTACAAAGGTGTAAAGGAAATAATCAAGAGAAAGACCCAGTTTCATGAGACTATGATAAAAGATGTTTGGGTTGATTTGAGGATGGCAGAAGACGTAAAAAAAAGACTATAGTAGATTATCTCTTGAGCAGATATAATATCTAGGACTCACTGATATCCTTGAAAATCTAGTAGATGATAGAGATTTGATCAATAATAGATACCATGTTGAACAGGTCGCCAATGCCCCTATTCCCTCAATCTAATCGTCTCAGAAGGAGTTGACTTCCTTAAGGAAAAGATTCAAACCAATATTGGCAAACACCAATGATTGGTTAGCAAATAAGGGAATCACCTTGAAAGAGTTCATCACAGGATCAGAGGCCGAATTTCAAGACGAAACAAGGAGAAGAGTGGAAAATAAGATGAAAAATAAAAGTGATGTTCCTTCTCCTTCTATGCCACATAAGCCTAAGATCATATTTATAATGAAGAAATCAAAAGTTATAGAAAAGGAGCCAAAAGTAGCAGATATGGAAGTTAAGAAATAAAGTGCTAAAGAATCAGTGACAGAATAGATGCAAACTGATGACAGGCCCACATATCAACAAGAGAAGGATACTTTGTCTTCTCAAGAGGATGTGCAGCAAGAAAAAGGAACTTCTTCTTCCCCACCTAGTACACCTATTTTAGCTTCTTCACTTACTTCCCCAATTAGTGTTCCCTCTTCTAGACCTCCTTCCCCTTCCAAGATAATTTTTGACAATCCTCAAGGCTATTTTGGAGACATTTTTCATTCCTCGGGATCAATTCCTAGTTTTTCATCGCCATCCTTTGACATTTAAGGTAGTTCTGCTCTTCATCATTCAGCAAAAGGTGCAGTTTTCATTGATACTCCACCTATTGTTCTACCATTGGTGCAGGTGCAACTCCAGTGATGCCAACAATGGATATTAATGATAATGTAAGTACTTTTGTGCTCCCACCTTGGTTTTCAGCTTTTACGCCCAAAAAGAAAAAATAGGCCATCTCCCCAAATGACTTTGATTTATAAAATGGTGCCAATAAAATTCAAGACCCCCAAGAAGCCAAAGATTCTTTCAAAGAGGATTGTGGTTAAAGTGCACAAATTTTTGGAAATAGCAAAACCTCCACAGGGTGCCACGCTTGAAAATTTTGATATAAATGACTACTCTATGTCTCGAGTTGAGTTAGGTAAGATAACTCATGAAAGTGATAAGAGTGATTTTCAATCAGCAATGGACATTATGGTTTATAAATTTGATAGGGAAAAAGAGATGAAAGACCATTATAAAGGCAATGGTGGAACAATTGACTATGGTGATAAGGAGAATTACTTTCTCTCCAAAAATAGTAACTCCAGAGGCTATTTCCATAGATGACCCCATGATTTAGAATGTAGAAAGGACCTATCTCAAGGAAAAAATACTTGAAGAGTACTTAGACAAGATGCATACACAAGGAATTTCCTTGCTCACAGAGCTATCTGAGAAGATGGGTAAAATGAGGAAAATTAGAGTAGAACTGGATGATCTTGTCAATATCATTTCTCAAGATGTTAAAAATATAGATAAATATCTTGACAAATGGATAGACATGAAAAATTTGAAAATAAGCACTCTAATATCAATCAGCATCATTTTTGATAGACACTCTTATATTGAGACTAAAGAAGCATTGATATATAGGAGTTGGGTGCTTAAGGAATTGATCAACGACCTTGAATCTTCAAGAGACCTCAATGAAAAAGTTGATATCAATTTGTTACATAAGTTTGAGGAGATGCCTTGCAAATTTACCTCTCAAGACAACCAATTTATTTCAGCTGAAGAAATGATTCAGGAGTTTGAAAGTATGTTCTGAAAGGAATTCAAGGAGAAAGCATTTTCAATAGCTTCTGTGGATAACATTTTGGATAATCAATTAACTCTAGATAATCTAAAAACTAGGTTAACAAATCATGCAAAATTAGTTACAGTGGTGAAAGATGCCATAGTTAGAGCTAGGGTAATCTTCAAGAACACCGTTACTCCAGATAGTATCGGGATGCAAGTAGCTATCACCATGTACGATGCTCATATGAAGAAGACTAGGGATACAGATTAAAACTATTCTTCCTTTCTTTGTTTTCCATTCACACTTTTGTAATAATTTTGGACATTTGCACATGTACTTTTGTCATGTGTAAATACATGTAAAAATCTAGAAAGTCCAAAGTCAACAAAGACTCCCATCTTTGACTGGGTCAAAGTTTTTAAATCTTTTTTTAAATCCTTGAGGCTTCTCCCTATAAATAAAGAGGGCCTCTTTTTTGTTAAAGAGGGATATATAATAATTGAAAGCAAATACTCTACCCAAATTGAGATGATCCCTGAGACTTTGAGCTCAGATTGTAAATCATGTTTTCTTAAATGATTGAGAGAGTAGGTTACTTTTTAGACTTTGTGTTGGAATAACTTGTGTTATTAAGGAGATTGTTCATATGTCCTTTTCCTAATAATATCTCATCTATTTGATTAAATAAGCAAAGTGTGATAATTTTTTTTGAAGATATTCTGAATTTAATTATGAAGACTTTGTGTTGTTATAATTACCTTTAGTTCATGTTTTTCATATTTTAGTGATAAGGGTATTAGAAAGGCTTTGAACTGCTTTTATCCTTTGTGATCTTATGCTCTGTTGTATTTTTCGATGGAGACTTTGAGTTGCACTTCATCTACTATTACATACGGTATAAATCAGTAAGAGAAGCAACGAAAGACTTTGTGCTTTCATGGGTTTCTCATGGATCTAGTTACTACTCGAGAAGATTTTCTTCTATTTGCTAAACATCATTTTGAAAGAAGAGGAATGATTTCAATCATTACCTAGGATTTCTCCTTTGCCTTGTGAGCATCATCTCTAAAAAAAGAGAGATAGATGGTGTGATCTCACCCCTGTGTCTGTTTTCAATTTATATTAATAAATAGTAGTTTATAGGGAACCTCCCCTTGATGAGAGGAGAGATTTATCTTACTATGTTGTGGTAAACCTACACTTTTTGCCGTATCAATCTCCTTGTGTTGTGGTCTATATACCCATTTTATCATCAGTTAGTTGATGACCAAATATTCACCCAACAACGTTTGGTAACTCTGTTGGGGACACGAATGCACACTTTGAAGCCTCAAGCTTCAAATTGAATCATTTTTAGTCCTTTTTTGTTTTACACTCTGGCAGATCCACCATACTCGTGAAGCTAGAGAGCTCAAGGTATTATTGATCCTATATTTGAGTTGGTGCAATGAAATAACTTTGATATTTTTCCTCCACCATCTAATCTTTAGTGAACTAGGAGTTTTTTTCCTACCAATGTCAAATCTCCAATACCAAGTGAAACTTCTAGTTTCAGTGCTAGTAGAGTTTTATCTATACTTACCTCAAAAGGATTTATTATCCCTCCATTTAATCTACATATCATGGCAGTCTAAGGCCCTTGGGGAAACACTTTTGGCCCTCTCAATCTGACCCCACCTTTACATGAACTACCCCGTAGTTCAAGAAAGAATTTTTATAAATTCTATGGTGATAGAAAAGTTCATCCAAATGAACATATTGTTGCTTTCTACATAGCATTTGGTGTGATAGGTGTGGAATACAAAGATATAGTGGTGAGAATGTTTGTAGAAACATTGCAATGTGCTACCATGGATTAGTTTTATTACCTTCAAGCTTAAATTATAACTGACTGGAACACTCTCAAGGCCATGTTTGAGGCTAGGTTCAAACCTATCGAAGATGCACACGCCTTGTTGGCTCAGCTTACACAAATGAATAAGGAACCTCATGAGGCCATGCGAGAATTCATTGCTAAATTCAATAAGCTGAGAAATAGAATTCCTACAATTGCTCAGCCGACACTGGAGAATATTAAATGCTTTTTCATCAACTCTCAGCTTCCTGAAGTAAGTTTTCTGTTGTGGTGGGCTAGCCCTATAGATCTTTATGTAGCCTAAAATTTGGCTACCGATGTTGAAGATGATCTTATTCTATCAGGTACTATTAGAAAATATTCTAATAAAAAAAATTCTCATCTGCTGAAAGTTCTTTCACGAGCATCACAGATCCTATGGTGCAAAAATTAGTAAATGAATTGCTAGCCCTAAAAATACAAATGGCCCAAGGTATGTTTGTGCCTCCTTCTTATCATGATATGCCTAAGAGGACATTTCCCAACCATTCATACCAAGGAAATGCTGTTATAAATCAAGGGCAATCTAATTGTCTTCCACCCACACAAGGGAAGCTTCCCATTGAAGCAGCCCTGACTAACTTAGCAGTTGGTTACCTTGAAGCTGAGCATGATTTCTTCTTCCAACCTGAGTTAGACCAAGAAGATGATGCTAATCTCTTTTCACAAGGAGAAGAAGAATTAGTTGGTGACTCCAACATTAGTTTTCTAAATTACCAAGATGAAGCCAGAAGCAAAGGAGAAGTGTTTGATGGGTCATACGTTGTTTTTACTAGGTCCCAGAACCAATCAACTCAACAACTTGATAAAGGAAAAGTAGGAGAATAACCTCAACCAGTACTCTCAATCGCTAAATGGGGGACTTCACTACTTTTCCAATCAAAGGACCCAGTGACCAATAAGAAAGTAAGCACCTCAAACCGTCTTGTACCTTCTGCTTCTATTTCTCAGACTAGTACCACACCCAATAAAGATCATGATGATGGGCTTATTTCCTCTATTTCTAGTTCATTTCAATTATTTGATATAATTGATCATGCTAAAAAGACCAAGATTCAAATGACTGAAGTTGAGTACTTGCGAGTCAATCCTGAACAATTTGATAGGTTGGCTGACTACACAAAAAACAAAATTGTCCCTATAGGATAGGATTTTTCAAAGGTGACTAATGATTCCTCAAAGAATAAACCCACCTAGAATAATCTTATTGCTACTCCTCCTGTTTCTCCTGGGAAAATAAAACCTTTCTATGTTTTCCTTTTGATAAATGGCCATAAGTTGAGTAATTGTATAATAGACTCTGGAGCCTCTAATAACGTTATGCCTACCAAGGTAGCATATTCTCTTGGTCTTGCCTTAACTACGACTTTTGGGATATGTTTCTCTATGGAAAATAAGAAAGTCCCACTTCTGGGTCAAATCAAAGATGCCCAATTTTCGTTTGTGGCTATCCCTGACAAGAGAATTAAAATAACAGTCTTGGTGGCCAATGTTCCAGCTTCCTATGGCATTCTACTTAGATGAAATTTTTGCAAGGACGTAGGTGGAGAATTAAATATGGATCTGTCTCAAGCAAGGATCCCTATTAAAGACATCATGAAAAAATTACTTCTTGAGAAAGAGTCAAAATATATTGTCACCTAAACATCAGATCTCAAAGCTCAAATTTTATTTGAATCATTGGAAATGGATAATTATTTCTTAACTATTGAATATGTTTTTAGCTCATCAGATGAAAGTTCTTTAAGTAACAATTCAGAAAATTTAGATAGAAAATCAGAAGGATTGTTAGAGCAAAGTTTAGACAACAAAGAATCTTCCCTTACTAACGAAGACAAATCTTTAAGAAGATCATATTCTAATGATGTTTGGATTTTAAAATTTGATGGAAGTTGTTCTTCTACCAATTTTGGAGCTGGAGTTATTTTGATCTCGCCTCAAGGAGAATTTTTTCCTTATTCATATAAGTTGTAGTTCAATAATACCAATAACACCTCTGAGTATGAGTCTTTGCTGCTTGGATTGCATGCTACTCACTCTAAAGGTATTAAGGTTATTCATGTCCGAGGAGATGCTAAATTGGTGGTTTGTCAAGTAAGGAATTTGTACCAAACCAAAAATAAAATATTGTGACATTATCACAATCTTGTATGGGATTTTATTGAAAGTTTTGATGCTTTCAATATTTCTATTGTGCCAAGAGAATTCAATGATCGTGCAAATTCATTGGCTATCTTTGTAACCCTTATGGTTCTCCATAAAGACTTCAAAGGGGACAAGTACACTATTGAGCCAGTCTTTCAACCAAGTGTACTTGATAATGCCAACCATTGGTAGGTGTTTAATGGTGACAACCAAATCATTAATTTTCTACAAAAGATGGACAACTTTGAGGAGCTTTATTTTGAAGGTAGTGAATCCCCACCACGAGAATCAGTTCTCGAGATAGATTCAAAAACTAGTGAAGAGTTCCTTCAACTCAAGGGAAATAAAATTCCAAAAGGTTTGGTTTCTCTTGAGAAGTTATTTGATAAGCATGATAGGTATGTCAAGTAGGGACAAATGGATTCAAGTTCCTCCAAGGAGTTTGATCAAGTAAATTTGAGTACAAAATAAAATCCCAAGATGGTCAACATTGGGAATTGTTGCACTTCTGATGAAAAGCTCAAATTCATTGCTCTTCTTCACCATTACATTAATGTTTTGGCTTATTGTTATGATGATTTGAAGTCTCTCAAGCGTAAAAAAACTTGGCATGAAATTATTCTAAAAATTAGGTCATTGCCTTACAAGCAGAAACAAAGGCAATACAACCCCAAAATATTAGGTACTATCCTTTCTGAGATCCAAAAAATGCTAAATGCAAGAATTATTTTTCCAATCCATTATTCCACCTGGATTGCTAACATAGTTTCTTTGAGAAAAAAGAATAGAGAAATTTGTATCTGTGTTAATTTCATAAACCTAAATCAATATTCTTTGAAAGATAACTATCCCCTACCCATCATGGATCAAGTGTTACAAATAGTGACTAGTTCAAAAATGTTATCAATGTTAGATGGTCTTTTTGGGTATAATTAGGTAGAATTCAATGAAGCAGATTAGCATAAAACTATTTTCACTACACCATGGGACACTTTTGCATATCACAAAATGCCTTTTGATCTAATCAATGTCGGTGCCACCTTCCAGAGAGCAATGGATCTTTCCTTAAGAGACAAAATAAGAAACTTTAATATAATATATCTTGATGAATTGACAATTTTTTCCAAACATCAGCCTGATCGTGTGCATCATTTACAATAAGTGTTGGAAAGCTGTCAGCAAAATGGTATTTCTCTTAATCCCAAGAAGTCAATTTTTAGGGTTACAAAAGGTAAACTTCTCAGTGCCATTGTATCCTAAGAAGGCATAAAAATTGACTCAAGAAGAGTCAAATCTATTCAAAATCTTACTCTTCCTATTAGTAAGACCGCAGTTCATTATTTCATTGGAATGGTGAATTTTATACGAAGGTTCATTCCAAACTTCGCAGAGAAGACTTGCCATATTGTTGATATGATGAAGGGTAAAGTTACTTTTCATTGGACTATAGAAGGCAAGTCAGCATTTGAAGATATCAAAAAAGTGATCACTCATGCACTAATCTTAGTTTGTCTAGATTATACCAAAGACTTCTTGATATACAACTATGCTTCTGAACATACGCTTTTGGCCATTTTGGTTTAGAAAAATAAATAAGGTGTGGAGTCTCCCATATCATTTATTAGTTTTCCCCTCAATTCTCATGAATTAAATTATTCAAATATGGAGAAGCATGCTTTTTCCATGGTCAAAGCGGTAAAGCATTTCAAATTTTATATCCTAAATTCACATACTATTGTTCGGGTGCTTGATACAATAGTGAAGTCCATTCTACCTCAAAACAAAGTAAACTTTTGGAGTCCTTCCATAATTTAGCTTATGGACACTAGTGATAGCTCATAAGATTCTATGAGTGAGATACTATTTACCTACACTATTTCAAGATGCTTACAATGGGTACGTAGGTGTAATTTATGTCAATAATTCGTCAGGAACTTAAATTGGCCATGTTACCTCTCAAGCCAATGATGATTGAAGAACCTTTTCAACAATAGGGTATTGATTTCATTGGCATGATGAATCCATCCTTGAGTGTTGGACATGAATATGTTCTCACTGTGATTGACTATTTTACCAAGTGGGTGGAAGCCATTCCAACTAAGCATGTTACTTCAAAAGTGGTATGTAATTTTTTTTAAAAAAGTATTGTCTCCCATTTTGAGGTCCCAACTAAGATTGTAATAGATAATGCTACTTGTTTCACTTCTCAAGAAGTTACTAAGTTTTTCTATAATTAAGGGATTATTCTTTTCCACTCCTCTGACTACTATCTATAAGGAAATGGTCAAGTAGAATCAAGTAACAAGAATCTGGTTACTATTATCAAGAAACTGGTAGATGATAATTAGAGAACTTGGCATAAAGCATTGTTTAATGCTTTGTGGGTAGACAGGATTACACCCAAGAGGGCAATAGGCATGTCACCATTTTAACTTTTGTATGGTTTGAACGTGGAGATACCAATCACCCTGAAACTACTAGCACTAAAGTTGGTGAAGGCAATTGAAGATCAAACTTTTGAGAATTCTATTGATAAAAGGATCATGTGCCTAACCAAACCAGATGAGCAGTGAACCATGGTAGTGGACCGAATTATTGCACATCAAAATTAGGTAAAGAAATTCTTTTACAAGAGGGCAAGGATTCATGATTTTTAGAGTGGAGATCAAGTCTTGTTGTGGGACAAGAGGAGAGAACCAAAAGAAATGCATGGCAAATTTGAATCTCTGTGGAGAGGTTCATTTACCATTCATCAGGTCTATGGTGAAAATAGATTTTTACTAGAATATCAAGATGGAATGCCATTCTCACTACCTCATAGTGGGCAACATCTGAAGCACTTCAATCTTTGAAGTATTAGATGAGTTAGCTTGTACATTTGTATAGTCTTATGTTTATTTATTTTTGTTTGGTTTTTCATGTCTTTTTCTTTTTTAGCTTGAATCCATGGAATGGCTTGGATGAAGGCACTTAGAGACTAGGTTCTACTCCCATAAATAGTTCTAAGGTTTGATCGATGGAAGTTCTCCAATAGGAGCCAGCTGTTGTTCCCAAAATCAGCTACACTCATTTTTGGAACAACCCCTATGAAACTTGTTTGTTTCATGTTTTTCACTCTAAGTTCATCTTTCGAGACAAGTTGATATTGATCTCAAGTTTGGTTGAATAACATCCTTGAAAATTTTACAACCTTCTCTTGCCACAATTTCTCAAAAAGCAAAATTCGTTGAGGTCTCAATGGAATCAAAATGAAAATGGAGCTTTTCAAGGAGTCAGCTTTTTGTTTTTGTTTTTGTTTTTGTTTTATGTAAGGTCAGAATTTTTTGCCACCATTTCATATCTTTTTATTTTAGGTGTAAAGGCAGAAATTTTTGCCACCCTTACATCCCTCCATATAGGAGTGGCAAAAATCGCCGCCCTTGCATTTTTTTTATTGCTTTCCATGCAGGAGCAGTAATTTTTTCTGCCCCTACATTTTCTTCAACCTCACATGTAGAGGTGGTAATTTTTTCTACCCTTGCATGATCTCAATTTTTACATGCGGCATTTATGGCCATGCATGCTGAGTTGCTAGTGTTGGCTTTAGCCCTTTTCAATTCCAATTTGAGCCTCATTTGGTCATTCCAAGTTGTCTACTTCTCCTCCCTGTAACTAGTTGACTGTGTAAACAAGTGGGATTGCAATTTTTCTAGCTTCAAGCGAAGGATCTCAAATTTATCAGATTAGTTTTGCATTCTTCCTTATTTTATTTTTAGGTTTTCATTTTGTTCTTTCTCTTTTATTAAATTTTTAGTTTTTCTCTTTCCTCCTTTGTATTTTGTCTATTTCTTCATTTTTATCCTCCCTCTCCTCCTCATTAACAACCAAGACCAAAATACCCAAAATATCTAAAAACCATTAATTGGTGTAATCGCAGCAAAAATTGCCACCATTACATAATCCTTTGCCATTTTGTGCAAGGGTGGTGATTTTCGCTACCCTTACACAAAGTTTCCCCCATGTGCATAGGCAAAAAAACTTGCCACCCATGCATGACCTTCACATGCAATAGCAGCAAAAATTGTTGTCTATGTACAAAAGACTTCCCCCACATACAAGGGTAGAAATTTTTGCCGCCCCTGCATGTATTTCCTCAATTTTTTCTAACTCTAGGAAATTTTGTATTTTCACTTTTTTGAGCCCATTTCCCTTTAAATTTTTGACCTATTCATGCCTTAGTCCTTTCAAGTGCATTCCCATGATCGTGATCACCAACATGTAGTTTTCCCAGATTGCCGATATTTCTCCTAATTTCACGATCATGATTCTTATTGTAATTTATCTCAAAGATCCTTCTTCATTGACATCATTTTGACAAAAGCTCTTCTAGATGACTGAGGTTTCTTTGAAGAAGTCAAAGGCAATGAAGTACAAGTATCAAGGTATTTTTCTAATCACCTCAGTTGCTTCTAATGTCGATGACATTAGGGATATAGAGATTGGTCATCTAAATATCACTGAGTTCATGGAGAGAACGAAATCAAGAAATCCCAGCCACGAAATGAAAAAGATAATCGAGAGCAATAATCATCTAGTATCTTATTTTCCTGTAGCGGCTCACAACATAGAGTTTGGTCTTTAATGCGCTCAGTTCTACAACAAGGATACCAGGGTTGTGTTAGACACTGGTGGTAATGTGGTGATTAGATTAGACCCGGATTTCATCAACAAAGTGTTCATGTGTCCTTCCTCTATTGAAGTATTGAATCTTGAATTCATTAAAGCACAAAGGGAATATGACAAAGATCCTGAAAGAACAAAGAAAGTGATCAATAAATGGCTCAAGACTCCCAGAGTGAACTTGTCAAAATGGCCACAGAGCTTTTCAAGGAGTGATTTTATAGAAGAAGTTAGTGACCTGATCACCCTTTTTAGTAGGGTAAGAGGTTTGCCTTCCTCTTCACAGTTTCATGATTGGATGTTCTCCTTCATCAAAATAATTCTCCAAGGTAAACAAGTCATTTTTTGGGAAGAACAAATCAGTAATGCTCTGGATGAGCAATTGATGAAGGTATCCACTACCTCTAAATTCTACATGACTTTATACTTGGTATATATTGTAGTGTTGATGAGAACCTTCCCAGATTTAACATCAAAAAGAGACAAGAAAATGACCCTAGTGTATCAATATTACCCTTAGTTGACATTGAAGGGTTCTATCCATCATTTTAGAAGAATGAATGACGCTTTATTTGTGGTATTTTTGTGCCTCTTTGATCCCCAATTAGAACAAAAAAGAGTGTCAGATGAAGCCTAGATAGTTGTGAATGACTTTAGATGTATGTTCTTGCAATTTCCTTCTTTTTCTTACCTATGGGTTCATTTTTTCCAAGGTCACCCTTAGATGCTTCCAAGATTCCCTTAAAAAAAATTGGTCTTGATGGAGCTGTGTAAGAAAATTATTGTCATACATAATAAGCAGATGGAACTCAAGAAACCCAATTTCAGGTTCCTGATTGAAATTAGTCAGTTCTTAGTGTTGACCATTGGAAAAGCTAGAGTTATAGAGACTAAAATGCAACTTGTAACTATGAAGCATTTCAAAAGGAGGCCAAATTTTAACTACAGAGAAATAAATTAAATAATCAGGAGGAAGACCTAGTTTCATGAGCCTATGATCAAAGATGTTTGGGTTGATTTGAGGATGGCAGAAGATGTCAGAAAAATGGACTATAATAGATTGTCTCTTGAGCAAATAGAATATCTAGGACTCGCTAATATCCCTGAAAATCTAGTGGATGATAAAGATTTGATAAATAATAGATACCATGTTGAACAGGTCGTTAATGCCCCTCTTCCTTTAGTCCAATGGTCTCAAAATGAGTTGACTTCCTTAAGGAAAAGATTCAAACCAATATTGGTAAATGCCAATGATTGGTTAGTGAATAAGGGAATCACCTTGAAAGAGTTAATCACAAGATCAGAGGTTAAATTTCAAGAGGAAACAAGGAGAAGAGAGAAAAATAGGATGAAAAATAAAAGTGATGTTCCTTCTCCTTCTAGGCCACATAAGCCTAGGATCATATTTTTAATGAAGAAATCAAAAGTTACAAAAAGGGAGCCAAAAGTAGCAGATATGGAAGTTGAGAAAAAAGTGTTGAAGAACTAGTGATAGAATAGATGGAAACTGATGAAAAGCCCATAGATCAATAAGATAAGGATACTGTCTCCTCAAGAGGATGTGTGGCAAGAAATAAGAACTTCTTCTTCCCTGCCTGACACACTTAGTTTAGCATCTTCACCTGCTTCCCCAATTAGTGTTCCCTCACCTGGACCTCCTTCCCCTTCTAAGATAATTTTTGTCAATCCTCGAGGCACTTTTAGAGACATTCTTCATTCCTCTGGATTAATTCCTAGTTTGTCATCTCCATTTTTTGACATTGAAGGTAGTTCTGCTCTCAATCATTCAGCTTCTTCACCTACTTCCCTGATTAGTGTTCCCTCTTCTAGACCTCCTTTCCCTTCCAAGATAATTTTTGACAATCCTCAATGCACTTTTGGAGACATTCTTCATTCCTCGAGATCATTTCCTAGTTTGTCATCTCCATCCTTTGACATTGAAGGTAGTTCTGCTCTTGATCATTCAACAAAAGGTGTAGTTTTCACTAATACTCCACCTATTGCTTCCACCATCGATGCAGGTGTAACTCCAGTGATGCCAACAATGGAGATTGATGATAATGTAAGTGCTTCTATGCTCCCACCTTGGTTGTCAGCTTTTATGCCCAAAAGGAAAAAATAGACCATCTCCTCAGATGACTTTGATTTCAATAAAATGGTGCTAGTAAAATTCAAGGCCCCTAAGAAGCCAAAGATTCTTTCAAAGAGGATTGGGGATAAAGGGCACAAATTTATAGAAATAACAAAACCTCCGCATGATGCCACTCTTGAAAATTTTGATATAAATGACTACTCTATCTCTCAAGTTGAGTTAGGTAAGATAACTCATGAAAGTGCTAAGAGTGATTTGCAATCAGTGATGGACATTATGGTTCAGAAATTTGATAGGGAAAAAGAGATGAAGGACCACTATAAGGCAATGGTGGAATAATTGACTACGGTGGTAAGGAGAATTATTTTATCTCTAAAAACAGTAACTCTAGAGGATATCTCCATAGACGATCCCGTGATTCAAAAATTAGAAAGGACCTATCTCAAGGGAAAAGTACTTGAAGAGTACTTATACAAGATGCATACACAATGAATTTCCTTGCTCATAGAGCTATCTGAGAAGATGGGTAAAATGAGGAAAGTGAGAGCAAAAATGGATGATCTTGTCAATATCATTTCTCAAGATGTTAAAAATATAGATAAATATCTTGACAAATGGATGGACATAAAAAAGCTAAAAATAAGCAATCTAATATCAATCGACATCATTGTTGATAGAGACTCTTATACTGAGACTAAAGGAGCATTGATATATAGGAGTCAGGTGCTTAAGGAATTGATCAATGACCTTGAATCTTTAAGAGACCTCAGTGAACAAAGTGATATCAGTTTGTTACATAAGTTGGAGGAGCTACCTTGCAAACTTACCTCTCAAGACAACTAATTCATTTCAATTGAAGAAATGATTTAGGATTTTGAAGGTATGTTCTGAAAGGAATTTGAGGAGAAAGCATTTTTAGTAGCTTCTATGGATAACATTCCAGACAATTAGTTTACTCTGGATAATATAAAAATTAGGTTAACAAATCATGGAAAATTAGTTACAATAGTGAAAGACACCATAGTCAGAGCTAAGGTAATCTTCAAGAACACCATTACTCCAAATAGTATTGGGATGCAAGTAGCTATTGCCATGTATGGTGCTCATATGAAGAAGACTAGGGATAAAGATTGAAACTATTCTTCCTTGATTTGTTTTCCATTTACACTTTTGTAATCATTTTGGACATTTACACATGTACTTTTGTCATGTGTAAATACATGTAAAAATTTAGAAAGTCCAAAGTCAACAAAGACTCCCATCTTTGACTGGGTCAAAGTTTATAAATCTTTTTTTAAATCCTCGAGGCTTCTCCCTATAATTAAAGAAATCCTTTTTATGTTAAAGTGGGATCTTTTGTAATTGAAAGCAAAAACTTTGCCCAAATTGAGATGCTTCCTGAGACTTTGAGCTCAGATTGTAAATCATATTTTCTTGAATGAATGAGAAAGCAGGTTACTTTTCAGACTTTGCATTGGAATAACTTGTGTTATTTAGGAGATTGTTTCTATGTCCTATTCCTAATAATATCTCATCTATTTGATTAAACAAGCAAAGTGTGTGGAAATTATTTGAAGATGTTCTAAAGTTAAATATGAAGACTTTGTGCTGCTATAATTACCTTTAGTTCATGTTTTTCATATTTTAGTGAGAAGGGTATTAGAAAGGCTTTGAATTACTTTTATCCATTGTGATCTTATGCTCTATTATAGTTTTTGGTGGAGACTTTGAGATCCACTTCATTCTACTATTACATACGCTATAAATCAGTAAGGGAAGCAATGGAAGACTTTGTGATTTCATGGGTTTCTCATGGATCTAGTTACTACCTGAGAATATTTTCTATTGTTTCTTGAACATCATTTCTGAAAGAAGAGGAATGCTTTTAGTCATTACCTATGATTTATCCTTTGCCTTGTGAACATCATCTATGAAAAAAGAGATATGGATGGTGTGATCTCACCCCTGAGTCTATTTTCAATTTATATTAATATATAGTAGTTTATAGGGAACCTCCACTTGATGAGAGGAGAGATTTATCTTACTATGCTGTGGTAAACCTGCACTTTTTGCCATATAAATCTCCTTATGCTGTGGTCAATATACCCATTTTGTCATCAGTTAGTTGATGAAAAAATATTCACCCAACAAACACCACAACAAAATGGTGTTATTGAAAGGAAGAATAGGATTGTTTTAGAGATGAGGATAACCATGATTCAAGATGCAAAATTATCAAATGACTATTGGGAAGAGGTAACCAACACTTTAGTTTAAATCCTAAATAGGTTTTAAATTAGAGTGAATAATGATAATACTCCTTATGAGTTATAGAATAATAGAGTGGCTAATGTCAAACATTTCAAAGTGTTTAGGAGCAAGTGATTCATCAAAAGAAATGAAGAGAATATTGGTAAATTTGATTGAAGATATAATGAGGGTATCTTTTTAGGTTATATTTTTATCAATACTACCTATAGGTGCTTGAACAAGAGACTTCACAAGATTGTTTAAATTTCAAATGTAAGGATAGATGAGACAAGTAGAGTCAAGAAGCCAAAATTATAGGTAAGTGACTCAATTCAAAATTCTATTTCAAACAATGATGAATTATTTATTCAAATAGATGATGAAGATGAAGAGGAGGAATAAAGAGAATACTCTAAATCTCAATCTAGAAGAATTTAGAAAGATCATATAATGTCCCAAGTTATTGGAAATGTTGATGCAAGGTTTTAAATTAGAAGGGTAAGGTTGATCAATCAAAATCAACAAGACTCAACACTATTATCCATGATTGAACCCAAAACATTTATGGAAGCTAGCAAAGATGAAAGTTATAATGATGTAAAGGATGAATAAATTAATCAAATATAAAAGAATGAAACATGGGACTTAGTTCCTAGGATGAAAGATAAAAATGTGATAGGTACCAAGTGGGTTTTTAAAAACAATATGAATGAGAAGGAGAAGTAACAAGGAGCAAGGCTAGACTTGTGTGGAAAGGATATGCTCAGGTTGAAGGAATAGATTTTGATGAGACTTTCTCTCCTATGGTAATAATGGAAGCAATTAGACTCTTCTTGGCATATGAAAGTTTCAAGGGTTTTAAGGTATACCAAATGGATGTGAAATATGCATTCTTTAATGGCAACTTAGAATAAGTCTACATTGAGTTACTGAAGGATACTTCATGTCAAGTAATCAATATTTTGTGTGTAAACTGAATAAGGCTCTATATGGTCTTAAACAAGCTCCTAGAATTTGGTATGATAGGTTAGATAAGTATCTTTTGAGTCAAAGTTTTAAAATGGGGTAGCTGATAGTAATTTGTACATTAACACATAATGCAATCATCAATTTATAGTTTTTGTATAAGTTGATGACATAGTTTTTGGATTTGATAATGATAAAATGAGTAGAGAATTTGTAGATACTGTGAAGACTGAGTTTGAAATGTCAATGTTAGGATAACTATATTTCTTCTTAGGATTACATATTAATCAACTTAATGAAGGGATATTCATGTCACAAGCTAAATACATCAAGGATATGCTAAGGAAGTTTGACATGTTATATTTTAAGCTAGTGGGTACTCCAATGATCATAGAATGGAAGTTAAGTAAACTATATGACTCACCAAGATTTGATCAAACTTTGTATATATCCATGATTGGAAGTCTTTTATACTCTTCTTCTTCTAGGCTTGATATCATGAAAGTAGTGGGTCTTTTAGGAAGGTTTCAATATGACCCTAGAGAATCTCACTTAAAATCAGTCAAAAGGATCTTGAGATATCTCAAAGGCACCATAGAGTATGGTTTATGGTATCCGAGGAGTAAAGAATTCTCTTTGAAATCATATACTAATGCAAAATGGGTAGGATGTGTGGATGATAGGAGGAGTACCATTGGTGGGTTCTTCTTCATGGGATAATGCTTGGTGTCTTAGCTAAGCAATAATAAAGCACTAGTGCCTCTATCAAATATAGAAGCTGAGTATATAGGAGTTGTCTCTTGTTGCACTCAAGTCATGTGGATGAAACAAACTTTTGAGGATTATAAGGTAGGACAAAATGAAATTTGTCCTTTTTTGTGACAATACTAGTGCAATTAGTATCTCAAAAATACTATTATGCACTAAAAAACTAAGCATATATCTATTAGATACCATTTCTTGAAATAACAAGTGATTAATCAAAGTGTTAAGTTAGAGCTTGTGCCTACAAAAGAGCAACTTGAAAATATTATGACCAAACCATTATCAAAAGCTACATTTGAGTATCGAAGACAAAGCTTGGGTGTTAATTCTTTCTCTATGAATCAATATAAGGTCTTTGGTTAAGGGGGAGTAATAATTTCATGAGTTTTCTCTAGAGGTTTGTAAATAAGCTATAGTGTAGATGTAGAGTTGGTGGTCATGGAAGTGTCTTGAGAGAAGAGGCTAGTAAGCCTATATGGTGGTTCTTCATGGTGTGTGGAGATATGAATATTCTCAATAGGTTTAATTACTTATAAATCTTAGGGGTAATCCCTCTCAATTTTTTCTTGGTGAGTTCCATCAAATTTCAGTATTTTATTCATTAGTTTTAGTGCTTGGTTGAAGTAGAATGTTGACATGTAACAAGAGAAAGGTGTCAAGGCAAGAAGAGGTAGCCTAAAGGTAAAGGAGAGTTTGTATCATATTTATAAGGTGGCCCTCTCTTGTTTATGGTCTTTTTAGGTCCTCATAATTAGTTGGTGCCCACTTTGTCATTATGTCAAAAGGGTAGAAAGTTCCTATTGTGAGAGTGCTTGAAGAGAGGGAAGGAAGGTGAGCTTTATATTATTTCATTTTGGGTGTTGACATAAATGAAAAAGGGGGAGATTTTTAGAGAGTTATCAATGATGTCATGGAATTATCCAAGTGATAAGATGAAGTGCCTTAATAGTCTAAGTAACAATAAGATAGTGTGCAATATGCTTGTCTTTGTATGCTTGAAGTGGGCTTGGTTGATTTTTAGTTTTGGAATGGTTAGAGATGTTTAGGGATGAGTCTAAAGTATTGATCATGTGTAAGGGGTTATTTTATAATTTAATGGTGATTAGAGATCTTGTGTAAGTGAGTGTAATTTATTTGGTTCTTCATTATGTTCATCTAGGCATAATTAGCCTTATGATAGATAAATATGAGGAGTCATATTGATGAAATCATATCTAACACATGTAAGGGTTATAGGAGAATATTTTTATATGGTTAGATTCTCCTATTTGAGGAGATCATATGGTCCAAATTTTAGATCATGGATTTTAGTGTAACAAAAGATATATGGGTACAAATATGGTCTCTCAGATAAAACTGCTCTAAGTTTCAACACTTAGTCAATTTGTAAAGGTAGATCTAATGGTCCAAATTTCATCACATTGAAGATTGATGGTGTGAAATGAATCTTAGCTCAACTTATTTATTTGTCTAATTTTAGGAATGAATTGAATGAGAAGTTTTGTAATGGCATATCTTGCATGCAAAAAGGTTTCAAGAGCTACTTCATATATGGATGGTTTCTTATTTGATTGAAGAACATATGGTGAAAATTGTGAGACATGATTTTGATCGAGGAAAAATCTATGTCTATGAAAATTTTTCCTTCCAAATGTATTTCAATAGTCTCCATACTTAGTTTATTTTTCATGAAGTTAAAGTTCAGGACCAAATAGGGATCTAACAGCTCGCAAGAATTCGTACATATCAAGATCTATGGTGCATGTTGAGTTGAATGAGTCAAAGTGTTCATTGGTTAATGAAGTTAAAGATAGATCTCCTTACAAAAATATCAATGGAGTATGTTTGTTCCAAGGTGTCAGGAAGTAGTGAGATGAGGAAAAATATTCAAATTTTAATGTTGAGTAGAGGTACAGATCAGGCTTATTCTAAGATATAATCGTGACTAAATGTTCATACATATATATAGCAATGGTGTATATTGAGAGAGATGATTTCAAGGTGTCCAATGTTTAACATAAATAAATATGAAGGTACATATGGGAGATCAACAATGCATGTTGAGTCAATATTACAATATTGCATGAGATGAGGTCAACTATTCAAGGTTTAACATTTGGATAGTGATACACTATGAGTTAAAGTTATAAGAATATTGACAGTGCATATTTGATCTAAACAAGGACATGATATGCATTTTAAGCGACCAAAGTTTAAATGTGATCGTTTCGATTTAAATATTCAAATTTGCAAGGGAAAAACTAGTGCTCAATTTTTATGCTATATCATTTGATTTATGCATAACTTTCTCATGGTGTAAAAATAAAATTTGTAGAGGAATCCAAGCACATTTGGAAATATATATTTTAATATCTAAAAGTGTGTAAAATCAAAGATATTAATGTTCAAAGTTCACTGTGTGTTTGTGTATGTTCTGCAAGTAACCCAAGAAGGGTAATTATGATGTTCATGATGGTATTTCATTTTTTTTAGATGATATAGATATTATAGAGTGTTTTAGAATCCATAAGGACCATTTTTTTGCATTATTAAGGTTTGAACAATCATATTAAGTATGAACAACGGATTAAAAGGTGATTGTGTTTCTATTCATAATGATCATGTGTATAGAAAAGTGTTTAAGCTAATTGAGGGTTAGCAGAAGAGTGATATGATGGATGTTAGAAACTAAATGGGACATATATACATCATGTGGCATAGGCCTATATGTTGTAAAGTGTTCCTTTGTTACTAGTTTTCTTGAATAAGTGTCAAAGAGGTGAATGGGTCATCATAGGACCTAAAAGGTGACTTAAGCTTATTTGAAATAGAGTTGTGCTTAAGTGTGACCCATGTAAGATGCCTCAAGGGTAAAGGCATGTGTTTTAGCTGAAAAGGAATATTGTAGACATGATAATTCATGAAGGCTCTATAAATAGTGAAATCATAGATGATGATTTCTAGAATTGTACGTAAAATTTATGTTGAGAGGATAGAGTTGTGGAGAAAAGGCAAGGGTGGTTGCATAATAGATGTGTTGATGAGTAGAGAAAATTGAGGATTGTGTGTATGACCTATGGGTCATTTTTTTGATGTTAGAATAGTGATCTTGCATGTTGAGGATGAATAAAGAGGTCTAGGGTGATCTAAAAGGATGTTTTGGATGTTTTGAGTGTGCAGAGTTGAAGAAAGCTGATATACTTTATATCTCCATAAAATTAGTAGGTAATAAATATTTAGGAGATGTTGTGTTCATATGTGTTGTTATGCAGCTCAACATCTAGGGGATTACAGCCTCCTTGCAAGGTGAAACTGGCTAAACGTCTAGTTGTTGTGGTAACTCAGCTAGAGAGGTGTAGTAGCACCTTGTAGGATTGTATTCTCACTAAATAAGGGATGTTAGTTCCTTGATCATTTGTAGCTAGTATAATTTAGTTCTTATTTTTATAATAAAATATTCCAATTTTAGGTTCAATTGTTTTTTATCCCCCCCATCTATATCATGTGTTATGTTCTTGATCTTGCATTATTTTTCTTGTTCATTGCTATGAATGATGTGTATGATTCATGAATGCTTGTGATAATTGATTAAGAGTTTGAAAGGATTGAAATCGAAGTTGAATTATTTGGGCTCATTGATTTAGCCTCCCCTCTCAGTGATTGTACCTATAACACCTTCCCTTACTATAATGACATATTAGTGTGTTTTTCATCTTTGTTTGCCATTTTCTCAAGTGTGTAAGGCCGAGAAAAAGAGGTGCACAATTGGGAACCAATAGGTATTACTCATATCCTATATATCCTTCAAGCCTCTATTAAGGAATATCATCAAGTCTTCCAAGCTCAACCCTCTACTGATTATCAGTAAATGACTTTGAAGAAATGTGTTGATGTTGTTCCCTTTAGGATTTCACATAACTAAAAGGTGGCCTATGAAAATATTCTCTCTATTGAAGACCTTTATCAAACTATTTTTGGTATGGATTAGGATAAATCCATATGTATTGATGGATTCATGTGTGATTTCTATCAATTAATATGGAACTGTGTGGGACCTAATCTTCATAAATTCTATTTGTAAGCTTTATCCAAAGGTTACCTAGGTAAGATTGTTAATAATGGTAATATTGAATTCATTCCAAAAGTTGTGGGACCCTAAGTCTACTACCAATTAGAGGAATATTAATCTTCTAAATGTCTTTTATAAGATAACTAACAACTCTGACTCTTAGAATCAGATATCTCCTCCCCCTTAATATCATTTCTAAATAAATTAGTTTCATGTAAGGAAGATGTATCCCAGGCAATATAAATTTTGTTTAGGAATTAATTTAATGCAGTCATGTATAAACATAAATATATATTTCATTTAAATAGACTTTCAAAAATACTATGATAGAATTTAATGTCCCACTATCTTAGCCATGTTATGAGCTTTGGGATTTTGTCTAAGGTTCATTCACTCTATTCAAACCCTCTTCCAAGATACCTTAGCTTGTATCACCATTAATGGTCATCAATATGAGAGTTTTGGTCTCTATATCTCTATCAAGTAGGGTTATCATTTTTCCCCCTCCCTTCATATTATAGTTTCTAAGGGTTTTTACTATTTATTGGGAGATTATGCTTCTAGAGGCCTTGTCAAAGGCATCACCCTCCCCATGGCACTACACCTCCAGCTCATAAATGAGATCTTTTTGGATGAATCCTTTATCACTCTTAAAGAAGAAGAATAAATTATTAAAAATGTTATTGAATGTTGGTAGATATTTTGTTTGGAATCTATCTCAACCATTTAATGGGCTAAGACCTAGATCTATAGATAATGTTATGATACTCTACTTTATTAGCTTGAGTTTTATCAATGTAATTTTTTGCCCATGGAGATATGCTTAAATTATTGGGTATCCCTTTTGACTTTTAGGTCTCTATTATTGATCTATGAAACTATGTTATTCTTAGAATATGTTTTTTAATCCTTTTGGATTTCCAAACCCTTCTATCTACTTACTAAATTTCAAATATGTTCTAAAGATATTACGACCACTCATGTCTGATATTTTTATTATTGGGTTTATTCCAAATAAAACTAGATAAATTTTTAAATTATGCATAGAGATTTCATTTGGTCTAAATTTGAAGGAAATAAAGCCAGCCATAGAGTTACCTAGGAGATTTGTGGCCAACCCAGAAAAGTTAGAGGACTAAGTTTCATTGATAAATTACACATAGGGCCTTGCTCCTTTGTTAATGGATTTTTCAAGATATTGATGGGTAGGAGGCTTGAAAAAATATTTTTTGACAACGCACCTCATTCAAAATCCATTTGGGAAAAAAATTATGGTATAACTTGGGTTTATGAATCTTGCTTATTTACCCAATTTTTAGTAAAATTATAGGTAATTTTATAGTTAAGAGAATATGAAAGGCTTGGGAAACTATTAATTTATGGATAGGATGGGAAGGGGATGGATTTTGGGTTAGTCTCTCCATCAATGAACATTCCATTTGGTGGCTAATAGTGATAACCATTAATAAGAAACCCTTAGAATAAATCCCCAAAATCAAAGGTATTTATATTTTTCATAGAGGCACTCTAGTCCTAGGGGATATTTTTGATAAGCAATCAAGAACATGGATCATTTGTCCTAAATTAAAAACATGTTTATGTTAAATTCTTGTAAATTTGAGTCCATCCCTGAGATATAGATGTATGCTCCAGATTATCCTATATAGAAGATTGGTGTTAAATGGTATCCTAAGTGGTTCAAAGATTGTAATTGGGATACTTTCACCCATGCAATTAATTATCAACACCAACATGGATGTCAATTGCTCTCTCTTAAAAATTTTACATGGGAAATGCTCAATAAATTATGGAATACAAAACTCCCCCTCATGTTGGAATAAGAGGTTCTAAATTATCTGGTTAGTTGTGGTAGAACCCACAAATTTCATTTTTTCATAGTGCCTTCTCGACCAAGGTCTCATAATGGGAGATAGGATTATCTAAATGAGGATTCCATCTCCTATATGCCATGTTTTTGGTCACTTAAAGTCTCTAATACACATCTTATAGTTTTGTGATAGAGCTGAAGATGTGTGGAAATGGTTTCACTCCCTTTTTAATCCTTTCATGTTGGAATTTTTTTATTCAAACATTTCCCTCTTAGGGGACTATACTCTCTTACTTGTGAGATATAAGAAAATATTGCATATTTTCTAAATTTAAATTATTTTTACTCTCTAAAGATAAAAATGCAATTGTATTTAATGAAGAATTATTAGACAATGTTTTTACTATTGCTAATATAATATATGTTCTATCTAATGTAATGCTACATATTCAAGTACAATTTAAGAAGGTATCCCTTGAGGTGGATCATAATTTCACCCTCATGTGTCACTATGGGTAACAACCCTTATATGGTCAAGAAAGTTCCACTAGAGTCTCCTTAGGATCACCATAACCGAGAGCATGAGTGGTGTGTACATGATCTAGGAGGTGAAGATCTCAAAACTATTCAAGTTTATCTATTCATCCACCACCTTTATATTATATATTTTATCATTTTTTTGGGTATGGAATGCAGCGTTCACCCTATACTAATTTTAGTTAATCTATATTCATTCTTATAGGCATAGACTCTCAAGGTAAGTCCCCCATGTTGGCATTTCTAATCCCCTCCCCCCTCGAGGTAGGTCGAGGAAGGTGAAGAAGAAATGAAACAAGATGATGGGTGGAGCATACCTTATATACTTCTCCCCCTTATGGGGGATATTATGGAGGAAATAGTGATATCCCACCACCTCCTTTAACTCATTTCATGTGCTAGGTGGTCCTGTTCCATAAATATTGGATATTCTTATCATGTTTTTTGATGTCACTATGATTTTATTTTTATTGTGGTTTTAATTTCTTGGGTTGTTCTTTTTCCAATGTTTATTTTTTAATTCTTGTAGGGTGTGCCTTCATACCACCTATTTTTTTGAGATAACATGTAATGTGCTTATTTTTTAGTAATATATGATATGTTTAAATTAAAAAAAGGGAGATTTGATCATCTTACATTTTTTTATTTTAAAAAAAATGAATATTCTATCTTAAAATTATATTAATCTAATTTGTTTAAATATTTTTTTTTAATTTTATAATTATATTTAATCAATATGTTTGACCAACTATTTCTTCAAACTCACATAATATAATTTATTTCAATAAACTAGGGATCTTCGCTCTATGTCCCACATATCAAGATTATATTCACCAAAAGTATATTTGTGAGGAGAGTTATTGTTGTATTGATATCACCTAATGTACTATACCTCTAAAAATTAAAGGATTTATTTTTTCATGTTCCATATCTTGTGATCTTTTCTGTTAAGAAATCTTGACGTAGGGTATTATTCTTTAAAACCTTTTATGATATTGATTTATATTTAAAAACTGGTAAGTTATTTATGAACCAAATGTTGCATAAGTTAAAAATTTTCTCCTTCCAAAAAATAAATATGAAATTCCACTTCAATATCTTATAATGTTAAGAAAAGGTACATATTATCTTAAAACTTGCTCTTCCATATTAAACATATACACATTTAATATTAAGGGAGTTAATACAAACTATTATATATTTAGGATATAAACCTCTTCACCTCCTCCTTGGTATTAATTTTCATATAAATTATCATGTAATCTTCATAAATAAGTCATGTAACTAAGACTTTGTTTACCAAAATTACATATAAATGAGTTTCTAATACATTTTTTACTCTTGTAATATCTATAATACCTCCTCATGGCCAAGTGAAGGTTATTCAATATATTTTTTGACAACAAACTTGAAAAATAAGAAAATCAAACCAAGTGGAGGTTTTAGATAATGTTTATTTTAGTGCACCTTTTTTTATAATAGTTTTTCTTGGACATCATTTTTTTCAACATATGTCAATTAAATAATTCAAATATCAAGTAGCTTATACTTAATACACATTTTTAAATGCGTTGATTCATAGGTGTATAAATGAATTAGTGTTGTGATACATTATAAACAATGATGCCATGGTAGATTGTAATAAATAATGTTTTGGTTGTTAGCATAGGTTCTTGAAAAACTCCAAAACATCCTAATTATAGGGTTAGCTTATGTAGTTGATGATAAAACAAGGCAGCTATTGGTAATTCAGACTGAAGGATGCCATTAAATACTAATTAAAACTCATGTTGATGAAGACATGAAAATAATGTAGACACATAATAAATAACATAACTATATGAATAAGAGATCAGACATCCAAAATACCCATTGCACATAGATCAAAAGTAAAAGACAAATAGGTAAATCATACATAAGATTGTATTAATCTATATCACACATCTAAACCAATGTGTATAAAAATTAAGCGCTATATATATTATTAAAAATCATTGAATCTTCATATTATAGAATTTAGATATACCAAAAAGAAAGACTCTTTGCATCCTTCCATCTAGTACTTATGTTTACAAGGTCAAACACATACAAAGGATCATACCAAAGACAAGTTCATATAATTTGCACATATGTCCATCTATTATACTTTATGATTTTGGTATGTTGTGTTCCTCATCCAACACTTTCATAGACTTAGATCATTATTTCCTCACAAGACAAAGTTATAAAACTACAGTCTAAATTAAAGATAATGAGTTGAGCCACAAATAAAATTTGTTTATTACTCTAGTTGTTGTTTTTACTAGTTTTCACCCTTTGCACACTATTTGTTATCCTTTTAGGTTTTCAACTAACATACTATCCTACAACCCTCTTGGGTTTTCAATAGGCTAGCATAACCAGGTGGATTCCCTTTATGGATTTTAAACTAGCCTAACCCTACTCCTAATATTTAAGGTTATCTTTCAAAACTATATAGAAATCTATGAGACTATAAAATTGAGATGCACAATTCCTACTAGGTAGGTGGTGGTGAACTTTGAAGAAACTATGCAGGAGGTTACTATAGAGGTTATTGTGCTTGTTATTATTATGACACCCTTGGTTGTGAATTATGTGTTGACAAAGGTTATTATTTTTATTATTTCTCAAGCTACACCTTTGTATCCAACTTATTCTATTGTAAAATTTATTGAAGATACTATGGTAGAACTAATTGAGGCTCATCTACCACTTGGAAAATACTAAGATTGATCCAAGAGAGTTTGTTATTGAGCATATTCCAATTGGTTACCACTTCATGTACTATGGTAAGCAATATGCATAGTATAATCTGAACTATAATGAATTTTTGATCATTATCATCTTCTGCAATGATGATTAGTGCTTTAGCATTTCATATCTTAAGCTCAATCTCTAGTACTGACTCATCCAATCGATCCATAGTCCATTGAGTTTAGATGTCCATAAATGTATTTCACATAGAATCATTATTCCAAGCCTAAATTTTTTCATGGCATTGTACTTCTAATCTATAAATTATTTGAGGGCACTATCTATTGCTTATGTATTGGCTTTTTGGTTATCCATCACATCTTTGTATTTATCTATTTTTTTAAACTCGAGCCTAGTATTAGCCAAAGAATTATTAAGATGATACCTCCAATTCAGCATTATTTAACCTATTTTCTTGCCTTTTTATGTAGTGGTATCAAAAACATGTATACATTCTTCATCTAGTTCATAGATTGCCTTTCTTTTTGACCTTAATGCGTACTCTTGGGTTCACAATGTTTGTAATTATTATAGACTAAATAAATTCTTTGTGAGTTGCTTTAATAAGGTAGTGAATTATTTATATTATAAAAATAATTTGGTCACATAAGACTTGTGTGACCAATGTGGGGAAAGTACTATTGATCAATTGATGTACATTTTCAACTTAGGTGCTTTATTCTACATTACCCTCTCATAAACAAAAAAATCCATGTTCTAAGTTCTGTGCCTTATGTGCAATTAACTCTTGGGACATAGTTTTATCTTTAATTTTTTTGGCTAAATGAAGTTGGGAAACATTCAAATATGTTTTCAGTGTAGTGGCAAGGGTCATGGATTTTATAGGGGATAATGAAGGATCAGGCATAAATTATGCCAAAGTAAGTGCAAAAGTGGTGTCCTAGGTGTATGTTGTGGGAACATCCCATAGCCATTGTCTAGAGATTTGGGTTTTAAACTATGATGCTTCATCCTATGTACCCTTTCATGCTATTTATTCTATTTTTTTATGCACTTTACTACTTTCTTGGCTTGGGCCTCCTTATCTTTTGTCACTTTAGCCTTAGATTCAACCTCAGCATTGGCACCTGTCTCAACTTGAGCTTTGGCTTGCGTCTCAACATTAGCCTTGGATTTAACCTCCATTTAATTATCTTTATCTCTGCCTTCTTACTCATTAGCTAATTTCTTGGCGTGCTCATCCTTAGCCTTTTATTTTTCCTGAGCCCTAGCTATTGACTTTGTTTCATCTTTGTTTTGTTTTATAACTTGTGCTTCTTGTTATTTTCTCTCCACTTCCTCCTATTCCTTTTTCATTGCCTCCACTTCTTTAGATTTCTTCTTGTGAGCCTTTAATTATTTGGCTTGATTTTGTTTAGCTTTTGCTTCTTCAATTTTATTCTACATAGCCTCTAATTCTTTGGCTTGATTCCAAAAAACTTCTTATGGATCTTATTGTTTTCATTGTTCTTCCAACATAGCTTCTTGTTGCTTGCATTTAACCTCTTATGTAGTTCCTTATTGTTTATCCTATTGCTTATGTTTATTTTTTTGTTCCTTTATCCTTTTCCTTTCAGCCTTCTTATACTAGTCTTTTAGGCCCTCTAGTTTTTATGTAGCTTCTATTTATGGCTTTACTTCAGGTAAGTTTGTTTCTTCAAGCTCCTTCATGGCCTTTGGTACATCAAGCTTAGTTACTAATTATGTGTCCTCTTAGGAGGTTGATTATGCCACCATAATTTTGTGTGAAAATGTCTTTTTCTTGGATGTGGGTGGAAGAGTGGTCTTCTTGAGATTCTTCACTAGTTGGCATTGGGGTTGTGGGTGAGCTTGTACTACTTGTTGCACACCCCTTTCTTCTGCTTGCTCTTAGAAATATACCATTCTTTTTTTTACTACTTCAGATGACCTTGCTGAAGGAGGATTGCTTGGATTTTAAATCAAGGTTGGAGGTGGACTCTCCTATTTAGGTTGATATTTTTGGTGCGTAGTAGGATATCCTATACATGGATCCCTAGTGAATATGTTAGCCACTAGTTTGTTTCCAACTACCTCCTAACCTACAATGTAAAAAATAATGGAAGGGGAAGTTGATTGATGTCACCCAAAGGTCTTATCTTACATGATTATGCACTTAGTAGGTGCACATTGCTTTCTTGAATAAGAACTCCTTCTTCTCTTCCAAGTCATAGACTTTATTGTTGATGCCTTCCAACATGGTCTTTAGTACTTCCTATTCTTATACTCTCATTTTTGTCAAGTCATACTCACCTTATATCGTTAGAACATCTAGATTATCTAACTAGAGCTATGCATGATGCATATTATTCTTGGGTTGTAGAGGTGACGCTCACCACACAAGTGACATTATATTACCTTTGTCTTATTATGAGGGATTTGTTGATGTTTACAATGGGGCTTGTGGTTGTGAGTATTTTTTCTCTTATGATTTTTTGGTAGTGGTTGTTTTCATTTTAGAGGAATAGATAATAGAGGTGTTACTATTTGTGTACCTAAAGATTTATGTCTCCATACTTAAACTTGTGCATCAAACATTAAGATAAATAAGGGTATTATAGTCACAGTTGGAGTTTATAACTCATGCACATTGATTTGAATTTCATTGTGGAGTTTTCGTATCAATACATGTTCCCCAGATACTTCATGACATCTTTACGTATTCTGAGGTGTGAACTATTCAAGGATAAATCCTCAATCCATCATGTGTTGAATCTCACCAATTGCTCACAATATTATTCTATTTTAGTCAATGCTATGTTTTCAAAGGTGGTAGTAAGCCAAAAAATTGTAGTGACATTAACTAGCCCTTCTAATGATTTTGACTTTGTGAAACAAAAAATCAATACCAAAAATTGATACAAGAATGCCTAAGAGGTACATACAAGTATATTTTAAATGTTGGTGGTTAGCTTTCATGACATAAACTTGGTTTAGTTAAAGTATTTGTGTAGGTGCACCATGTGTTTTGTAATATCAATAACCCTTGTTATTTCTTACTTGGCCTACTTTGTGGTTTACCAAAACCTTTTTGTAATGCATTTAACAAGAATTCACACCAATGTATCCTCTATGGAATCAATTATTATTCCTCTACCTGAGATAGCCATATACTTGTCTATGGTGTCAGAATGAATGGGTGGAGTGGTAGAATTTTAGGCAAGAAGGGATTTTCCATGGGGTGGAAGGCTTGTTATTCAATACATGGCCTAGGGAGTGATCCATATTGTGATATCCTATGATAAATGAATATATACTCTATTATATCTACTCAATAAAGTAAGCATTACCTCATCTAATAGACCAAAATTTACTATTTTGATTAATCTCTCATCATCTAAGCCTTGAAGGGAATATTGGAGTTCTAGAGATCCTACTTGTGTGAATTTAAGAGGGTCCTAAGTAAACATGGTATCTTCATCTCCATCTATGAAATTGAAAGGGTCTAGGTAATTTTTTTTTGACTTAGACCTAATCCAATCCCCATTTTCTCTTTCTACGAATCTATAAGTGAGATCAATAGTGGAGCTCTCTCCATCATTACTATTATGGTCTGAGATGAAGACGTGATTTGATTATTCTAGTACTGGTTTCAACTTGGTATGCAAAGAGTTGTTTTAAAAACAAATTAAAGAGCTCACTTATTAACTAAAGTATTTAATGTTTGTGTTTTGTCCATGCCCCTTATTATATATATTTTTATCACCCAAATGTATCTCGTCAACTATTTTAAATACACTACATGGTTATGCATGAGTTTTCCTGCCCTCATTAATTCTCACTTGTTGAAATTTGATCTTACAATGACCCCATTTTATTTATAATCCTTGATTTACCACTTAGCAGGTATTTCATGTGACATGATATCCTTTCATCTATCCCATTTATTCTATGAGGTTACTTATCAATTGGTGACACAATTTGCCTTTGGAAGAATGTAATCTATTCAAATAATTTATCATTAATAATATTGAATGACTATTATCCATCATTTCATTTTACTCATCTTGTCTTCAACACCTTTCTAAACTTATTTCATGACCTCATATAATTGGTGCCAACTATTCTTCCTCAAAATTGTCTTATAGAATTTGATTAGACATTGTAACTGTAACTATTCCTTTTTATTTATGATGTGTTGTGATGCAAATATTGATCTATATAAACACTTTAACCCTATTTAAAAAAATAAAACACAAAAAATAAAAAATAAAAACCTTAATCTACATGGTGTTCCTCATCACCCTATCGTTTTATCAACAAAATTTATAGAGACTAATGATGGTAAGGCTTAAGCCTACATCCATTAACATGTTTTGGTAATATGGTTCCCTATATATATATATATATATATATATATATATATATATATATATATATTAACACAATAGTACCTAGTTTTTAAGCATCATGAATAATATAGGGTCCTTTCCATCTGACATGCATATTTTCATGGAATGCCTTAAACCCAATATCATAAAGTAGTACCACTTTGACTAGTTGAAAGTGCTTAGATCGTAGGTTGTGATCATGCCATACCTTATATATTTATTACATCCATTCTGACCTTTGTAAAATTTCTTCCATTCTAACCAAGTCCATTAAACTACATCTTAGTGAATCTAGTCGTGTAGCCTCATAACCATTGTAATGTGCAGAATCAAAACAATGTACTATATAGGCATTACTACTTCAAGGCCATAGATAAGCTGAAAATGAGTGCGACCTATATCACACTTGTATGATTTATGTATGCCCGAATAATAGTGGGAATGATATATTCCCAATCATTCCTTTGAACATTACATATCTTTGTTAACATTTTTCTCAGTACTTTGTTTGATGGTTCAACTTATCCATTAAATTGAGGGTGATAAATTTTGCTCTTATGTTGTTATATCATAAACTCTTCAATGAGAGTATTGATGGTGTTATATATTAAATGCATTCCTTTTTCATTGAATAACTTGATTTGGCATATGAATATTGTAATAATGTTTTCATATAAAAATTTGTCAATGCCATTCACATTGCATCTTAGATTTGCAGTAGCTTCCACCCATTTGGTGAAGTAATCTGTTGTAGTAATAATGTACCACACATGAGTTAATTTTCTTGTGGAGTTATATTTACACCAAAATCAATTTCCAATTATTCAAATGATTGTTTTATGAGCATTAGAATCAAGGTAATCTCATCTTTTTGACTTGGCGTTTCCATCTACTGACACACATCATAATGTTTGGCTACTCTGTGCACATCTTAAAATAATGTTAGACACTGTAGCCACTTTGCAATATTTTTTAGCAATGTATTCACCTAAAATGTGAGCCCCTAAAACTCCCTAATGTGATTCTTAGAGAATTAGTGGTCGTTCATGCTCTAATGCTACTTTACATAGCACATGATATTTCCCCATTTTGTATAGAAAGTCATTGATGAGACTATACAAGATATCTTTAATGTCCATTTAATCTATATAATATGTAGGGAAAGTACCTTTCTTTAAATTTTTTTTTAATGTTCTCAATATTATCTAGGATTTTAGTATCCCTAAATAAGTGTGATTTAGGGACTCATCCTCAATTCCTTCCAGATCTTCATCATTTTGAATCCTGCTCATGATCTACTTTGACATTTCCTCATCTTGGCCTTACATTTATCTAAAATTGAAACTATTAAAACAACATAAGCCACCTATATATCATCCTCCTAATATTGGTTTATTAATTAGGTATCACAAATCCTAGTGATTAGTAAGAATTGCAATTGGTGTGGCTAGTGGATAATGTTTAAATGTTTTCAATGCAAATACTATAGCTAAACCCTCTCTGTCAATGGTGGTATATTTCATTTAAGTTTTTGATATCATTTTTATGGAAAAATGTATGGAGTGATCCAACCCACCCTCACCTGGTTGTGATAAAATAAATCCTACTACAATACTTGAAGCATTCATATACATGTGGAATGGATTCTTCTTGTCAAGAAAGACTAAAATGATTGATGTTACCAACCCTTGTTTGAGGTTAATAAATGTTTCTTGGCATTATAATGTCCACTCAAATCTTGTATCTTTTCAAAGTAGTTTTTATATAATGCACACTTCTATAGAGTTAGTCAGGGGTGGCATCCCCATTATTACAACAATCTTTACTTGATCCACCAGATGATATAAATACATACAACATGGCCCAAAAGAACACTAAAAGGTGTGACTAATAGGAATTTATTTAAACTCACAAAAATGTGAAGAGATTCAAACCATTTTAACATTAGCCATAGTTTTGATGTATACTCTTTAAATAGAGAAAATATAACCTAATCATCAAAATATATTTCTAGGAATTCACAAATGAAGTCTTTGAATGTAGTTACTACAACTCTAGAGAAAAATGTCAATGCATTTTTCAACCCAAAAATAATTACCTTGTATGCAAACAATCCCCATTCAGTCTCCAAAGTAATTTTATATTGGTCCTATGTTATGATTAGAATCTGACGGTACCTATTGAATCCATTTATAAATAATTACACTTCATGATGTGTGACTAACTTGAGGACTTCATTTGGGAATGGTATTGGGAAAGGATCATTGATGTAGGAATCATTGAGTGCATGGTAGTCTCTATAAACCTATATATATCCATTTTTATTAAGATAAATTAATATGAGACTGATCCAATCTTCTTTTACCACTAGATAAATTATTTTGGCTTCCTACATTTAATAAAGTTTAGCCTTTACTTTTATTTTCATGATAGGATTTATAAAATACAAGTGCTTCTTAATGGGTCAAGTGAACTCTTTCAAATCTATGTGTATTTAACCTAGTGACAGATTTACCCCTTTTATTTTAGAAAATTTAGTCCGAAAAACGTCTTTATAGTCTCACAGCAGTTGCAATGCTTCTAAGATCTAGTCTTGTCCCCACTAATCTCCTACACTAGTAATGTTAGGAACTACCCTATTCGTATATTTTATTTGATATTTTTTAGAGTTTATTGATACACTTTTTTGATGCATTAGGTAAAGCATCTCATCGAGTGTGTTATCCTTCCATTTCTAGAATGTCTATATTACGTAGTCTATCTTCTTCCACTTACTCAATGTTTTGGGTAGTTTTGGGTCAGCTTCCATTTTTGGTCCAAATAATCCTTCCAAATCCAAATCTTTGTCATTATTTATATCTTCCTTTGTCTCACTCATTATTTTATTACAAGGATTAATAAAATTTTGTTCCTGTAGACATTCCTTGTAATTGTGAATTGCCATATTCAAATCATGTGTTGCTTCCTATTATGATGATGAATCTATGGTAGCTCACATATCTTATGCTAATCCAAGACATAGAAATATTTTAATTTTATGCAATTCCTTTGTACCAAAGGGTTATCATATTGAAATATAAAGGTCTGAATGAAATCTTGTTGTACTTATGTCAAATGTTTAGTTTCTCTTCTAAATTCTTGATGCATATACCAATCTATTGTGGTGAGAAGGTGTGGCTAGAAATGTGCACCCAATACCTTGGCTCCAATCCTTACATAGACCATATATCTACACATTGATGAATGTATAGATTTGGAAATTGATCTTCTTGATAGAATGGCTATTTGAAGTTAACCATAGGTGGTAACTGAAAATGTGTGTGCAAATTTCACATGCCTCTTCTTGATATATCTTCAGATCTCTATACACTACCCACCAAGTCATAGTATTACCTTTTAATGCATAGATCTATGTGATTACTATTTTATCAACTTATGTTATATGGTGTTGTAACCTCAAAATGAATATATTAAGGTCCTCTATCATAATGTATTGAGGTAACTGATGTTTAATGGAAAACACTATACATAGATGTTGTAACTAATGATATACTCTTGCCCAGTTTAACACGTGAGTGTCTGAATCACCACATATATAAGATGTTGTTTCTCAACATAAAACACACTCTATAGTTAGTTTAGTATAATCCATCATTGTTACACCTATTTTATATAACACATCCACTTCTGACCTAGTGGGAGATCGCACTAATGGTGAGGTACAAAACTTGAGTTGAAATCACTCCTTTTCAGCCACTTTAAACCAAATTTTATTATAAACACTCCTTATTGGAAACTTTTGTGTCTAAACATACTTCATACTAATTTCTACCAAACTTTAC
Source organism: Torreya grandis (assembly GCA_037957365.1). NCBI lineage: Eukaryota > Viridiplantae > Streptophyta > Pinopsida > Cupressales > Taxaceae > Torreya > Torreya grandis. The sequence goes on from JARHVA010002907.1 coordinate 846,176, forward strand.
AAATTGACCTTAGAAATCATTAACCATCCCAAATTAATTTGCACAATAGACGTAAGTGCCTTGAATTATGTTATAGCATTCATACTTAGGGTATTACCCTATGAACAATAATAACATCTCATGGATTCATCCTTAGTTAGGCTGCAACCAAGCAAACTGATAATTTTGACAAATTAAGCAAGGTACTTAAGCCAATTATTGAAATGGACAAAAGATTAAGTTTAATTAATTAACCAAGAAAATCAAATTAAAATATTAGGTGAAAATTCCATGTTGAATTAGTGAATATGTAATTTCTAAAAAATAATTTTCAACAAAATATGAGGTCATGATAATGTCATCATCGTTAAAGTCAAGAATTGTAAATTATCAACATAAATTCCATACAAATAAATAATGTTGAACCTTGCCTCCATAAATGCATAATTAAAACCTTCATTAATTGAATTTGGAGTTTCAATATTAAACCTAAACTAACTACACTTTGGTTAGATTTATTTGAAAACACACACACACACACACATTTGAACATTCCTATAGATGTTTTTTTGTACACACTTACTATGTAAAATTTGTGAGACAAGATTCATTACCAACATAAGCCACAATCCATCTTTCAAGGGGATAAAAGGAGGTGCTACCCAAAAAGCATTGGCATCGAAAATACCATTATTCTACCATACCAATAATAAGCCACTCTCATGCCAATAATCCATTCGAATTGTCAAGGAAGGTAAATGTGTCATTATGTCTTCTTCTTGCCTTTTTGTCTTGTTTGTTATATTTCTCACCCTAGATCTTAGAATTGGAATGACAGTTTCATTAGGTAGTTTTTGTTTACTTCACTAAATATGGAAACTAACATCTTGTTCATAATCCTATGATATATTTTGGCATACCTAGTTGGGTAATTACCCAAAATCCATCCTAGGAGCATCTTGGGACCCTTAAAAATAAAGAAAATATCACTAATGAACTCAATTTTTATATATTTTTGAAAAAATTGGCCTTGTTTGTGATTTAATTTGGATTTATGAATATGTACACTACATAACTATGGATTCAAAGACAAAAACTATTAAATCACTACTGTATACTATGAAATCATCTTAAAAAACCATATAATTATCCCTATTTTTGACCTCTTCTATAAAATCACAAATTCAAATCACTATTTTGAAAAATCATTAAGGGTAATGGGGAATTCAGTCTATAGTTTTTAAGGGTTTTCTATGTTTTCATAATATTTGGGAATCTAGAACATTTAATTATGAAATCATCACTGGTATTTCAGAAATCACTATGTTGTTTCTATGTTTTTTATACAGGTTTTTGAGAATTACAATAGTGGAGAATTTTTTTTGTGAAATTGTCTTAACCAAAAAATTATATGTGAAATCATAACTTGTAAATTGTAGCACACCTACAAAATCATTGAAACTAACAGCAAAATCATCAAACTAAGTAGTGAAATCAGTGAGGTGAGTTGTGAAATCATCTCAAAACTTTTAAATTGCTCATTGTAAGATTTATATATTTCTAATTTTCTATGGCTTTCATTAACCTTTAATTTCATAGTATACACTTGACTATGTAATTATGAAATTAGTCCAAATAGTAGATGTTTATGGTTATTTGATCTAATTTATAGGTTGATTTCATTAAATGAAGCACAAATCAATCCTTTAATTCTTATTTTAGGGAATGAAGTAAAATAGATGAGGTTTTACATACTAACAAAGGTCATTTCACATTATCTTTTGGTGCTTTTAAAACTTGTGCTAAATATTGTTCCTTTTTGTCATTTCAAAGTGTAAACAAAGGTCAAATTTTAATCACATTTTAAAACATGCTTAAAAATAAAAATCACGTTGAGATGTAGAACTCTTAAGAGGACATTTGATTTTTTTCTTCATCTTTCTCAAGCACTTAATTAGTTTTATCTATTTATTAGTAAAATTGTGTGCCTATGCTCTCATCTTGTCCGCTTTAGGGAAATTAGGTGACCAAAAACACATTTTTTGATTGTTTGTTTCAATCAAACCTAAATAAATTTTATGTATGCTCTCTCCTTGTTCTTAGGGACTTGTATGATTAAAAAATGACCAAGTTATTCATTTTATATTTTTTGTTTTATTATAGGGAGTTCATTAAATCTTCACATGTTATTTAGGCAAGCATCAACTTGCGGTTTCATCTCCTAGCATCATTTTAATCCCACTCTGTAGTTGGATGTGTGTGTGTGTGTGTGTGTGTGTGTGTGAGAGAGAGAGAGAGAGAGAGAGAGAGAGAGATGCATAATTGGATTAGATAGTGGCTAAGCAATGAGCTTGACAAGTCCAATAGATTCCCAGATCATGTAGCAATCTAGACATTAGACTTCACTAAGCAGTACATTAATCAATTCATTATGAAAGGGATAATATCCTTTCATAAAAAAATAATTATTTTAAACCCAATTCATGTTAATATTATGCCCAAGTTTTTTTAAGCACTTAAGGGCTATCTCGAAAAGCCAATTCAAAAAAATATATATTAATTTTCTCCACTTGCTGTGAATCATCCTCTCAATGTCGAGTTACTTTGTCACTCTAAGTTGCATGCCACGTATCTATTCTTGAGATATAGAGGGGGGATTTAAAAAATATACCTACATGCACTCTTAATTTATTAGATTAACAATTAACTCCTTTCAATAACTTCTATATCGATAGAAGGTTGGCAAAAACTATACACAACTTGTGTTAGTTTTAGTATAGGAATGTGCACTTAGGTGTTAATTATTATTTTAATTATATTGTTTGAATCTAAAATCACTTTTCCAAATACAAAATGTCAAAAAACACATGTTAGATACAACAATTTTCATAAATAAGTGTTACCCTACCAAAATTATTCCAACCTATTTGCCTTGTTCAAGTCAAATCAAAACCGTTTGTGCCCTTGATTCTAAAATAGAATTGTTATGCTATCATTTTTTTCCTATACTAGTTGGATGCATTGTCTACCAAATTTAAAAAATCATATAATTATGTAGCTAATTTTAAATTTAACATCATTACACCATTCACATAGACTTCGAACCTTTGCCTAGATCCATGTTGCCTTATCAAACCAAGTTCAAACCCCATTTTCAAGTATACATCTAAGGATAGTTAGTTTACATTTGAATCTTGCCTACCACTTAGGATTGAATGTTTTAATTTTTTCACTTGTTTTTTGTACTTGAGTTATCTTTATAATTTATTTAATATTATTACGTTGAACAAGTTCAGACCTTCATTTCCATATGACAAGTTCCTTTTAGACTAAATTTAATTTTGACATAGTTTCCAAGTTTATCTCAACCCAAGTGCCCTATTTGTTTCAAATTAATTTCCTTATATTTAATTTTATTTCACATTTTTTGCCTATATTAAGTTTATTTACATAACTAAATTTGACTTCTGCCAAATACCTAGTGTGTTTTCAACTCCAAGACTAGATTTGTGACTTTTTCCAAAGACCTAACACAATTTGATTCTTAGATATAGACCAAATTTATTTTTCATTTAGATATTTCAAGACCTTTGTTAAGACCTTTTTTTACATCTTCATTCCAATTTAAATTATACTTATACTTAATATAAACCTTCACCAAAGACAAAGTTTATGATTAGACTTCTTTGTAAGAGCTACGTTGGACCATAATCTAGTATTTGAGAGATTATTTCAGGGCAAGTTCCAAATGTTTGTAATTCTAACCCATATTTTCATGAGACACTTAACCATTTATTCAAACATATATCAATATACATATAGTGGAGTTATGTATAATCCTTTATATAAAGACATTGTCATGAGTGACCCCTTTGTTCAGGATCCTTATGTATATGATATTTCCTATGAGAAGGATTCATACCCCTCATATGCTACACACAATATAGAATAGGGTAAAGACCCATTAGCACACTACCTTACTAACACACCTCCATATTCAAAAAAATAACCAGAATAAACTACCCAATACCTTGTTGACTTATCACTTAGCATGGGATGAGTCCAACCAAAATAACCTTATTATGCGATGATACCAACTATCAGCAATTATGATCTCTAATTTTTTGATTTCCATCTCTAGGAGAATAGAGATGAAAATATTATTAGAGAAATAGAAGTAGGTGATAATTTCTCATCAGACATCCCACATGAAAGTATACCTAGCTTGGTTAGAGAACCTAGTAATCTGCCTCTCATCAAAACATTTGAGTGGGCCTTATCTAGCCAAAATCAAGCCCTTATACCAGTGGATAACTAAGATCTATCTATACTTACAAAATAAAAAAGGTAAAATTATTGACCAATCAGAAAAAATATAGAAAATATATCATATGTATCTTAACCTCACTTAAAATACGAATGCCATGACCATCTATAAAATGTCGATCGTTTAGTTAGCTCCATCAAATAGGGTGAAAATTGACTCGAATTGGCTGAAGATAATACAAAAAAACCTTTTGCTCAAATTACATATGTTTCAAACATGTTTAATGTCCATGTAACTGAGGAAGAATCTATACTTCCATCAGAAGACCCTTCCAAAAACACAATGGGTAACACACACGTGTATCCCATCCAAACCAAGTTAAGTTGAATGTTTAAAAGAGAAATTCACAATAGATTCTTCCTAAAAAAATATGAGTATTTCACAAAATTAGGGGGTAGGAATGTCTAGTTCACAAATTCAACATACATTTACTCTTCCTCAACTAGTCGCTTCCTAAAACACACATCAAGGTGCAAGTAACTAGACACAAACCATTAATCAACCCCAATAGGTGTTGATCAACCTTACAAAAAATAAATATAGACTATTGTGCCATAAAAATGAGTGGTAAACCCTTTATCATAAACATTTTATAATCAACAATGTATCCTTATTATCCAATAATAGCTGGTAGCTAGTCAATAATGAGTCTTTAAATAACAAAAAGTACCTATTAGATAGAAAGTACCAATTCAAAAATAAGTGCCTAACACTCCACAACAAGGGCTCAACATACAAAAAGTACCCACTAGGCAAAGACTTCCCCATACCCAACATGTAGCTCACATACAACAATGGCCTAACACATATCACCTTGAATAACATATCTTTAACCAATGCATTCCTTTGATATATCAAAGTTTAACTAGCCAATAATAAGGCTCTTGCCAAGTCCATCTAATGCATTTAATTCCCAAACACCAAATACCTCCATTAAGGTCATAGTTCCTTCCAAATCAAAGCTACATCACCAATATTAACCCAAATATATACCAACAATAAATAACATGCTAGCAATATAACCCTAAATAGTGAATGCATATTCTTGGTTAGGTGACCAATAGAATAAAACATCCCTTAGTCCTCTATTCCTCCATTGTACCATGGTCAAGGTACTTTACCTTGGACTTCCCAACCTCAACTATTTTTAGCTTTGAACCATCAATGTTTTTAGTCAAAGAATTCAAAAAATGAAGGGTCCAATTACATCTATTCAGACTAGGAAGTAGACAAAGAAGTGTTAGGCCCCCTTTTTGGAGAAAGTACATGGACTGTGCTAACTAGAACATTTTTTGGTGAGAGGCGATCCCTAGATTAGTCACTCTCCTTTTTGTTTGAGCTAACTAGAAAGATATGCAATAAAACTCAAACAATAAACATCCACACAAGATAGAGAGAGACACTAGATATAACATGGAAACCCAATGTGGGAAAACCACGAAGAATCAATCTCAAATATATTCATGAGAACAACCCCATAGGAGCACCATACCCCTTTTCCAAGTACAAACCTCAGCTAAAATTCATGAGCACCAACCCACAGGAGTACCAACTCCTTTTCCAAGCACCAACTCAACAACAATTCATGAGCACCAACCCACATGAGCACCAACCCCTTTGTGTATACCACACACCTATCTCTCAATGTCGCTATCTCAACAAATGATAGATCAATACATCTTCTTCCTCTCTCTCACTTTTGCTCTTCTAAGCTAGATATAACAAATACAAATCATCTCTCACAATTTCTCTTCTAAGCTAGATATTACAATATCAAATCAAACTCTCACAACCACATTACAAATGGCTACTCAAGCCTTTATTTATAGCTTTCCAAATGACCTTTGGCCTTCCCCCTTTGTGAACTTTCAATCCTCATGGAAAATGGTGCCAATCTTGGATGACCCTTCATATTCAAGCCTTTGAAAAGTCATGTGGTGACCCTTCATGACCAAAAATGTCCTTCCCAATTTTGTCCTTATCTTTGGTGACTTTTCGTATTCCTCAAAGTGTCCCTTCATGAGAAATTGCACCCTTACTTTTTTGTCTTCACTTGGTGACTCTTGGTATTCCCCAAGATGACTCTTCATGGGAAAATGCGTCCCATCCTTCTTTTGTCTTTACCCCATGGCTCTTTGACTTCTCCATGGGCCCTTCTTTTGTCTCATATGCAACCAAAAATATATTCATTAATATTAAATAAATATTAACTCATATTAGCCAAGATATATTTATTACAAACAACATTAAATGCAATGGGGCCTTTATCACCAATAATGCTAAACCTTGACATCAGTGACAATATTTCCAACAATCTCCCCCTTTATCATTGATGGCAACCTCAATCTCAAAACTGCCACATCCTGTCACCTACACATACTATCATCTGAAAGCATACAGTAACTCCCCCTTACTGTAGCAACCTATACCTATTTCTTGTACCTATTTTCTACACATGTACCTATACCATTTATTCTCCCCCTTTGACATTAATGGCAAAGGGCCTACCTAGATCTAACACTTAGCTCCCCCTCACTTGATGTTGAACATCAATGGCAGGAAGTAATAGAAATTAATCCCAACTCCTCTCTCTGATCTTTGAATGTATCCTTTGATCGTGCCTTTGAGAAGATATTTGACAATACATACACATCTTTCCCTATCCTTTGAGCATCTGCAAACAACTCATTTGAATATTTTCTTTTAATCTCATAACCTTTAGCATGAAACCTTAATTTGTATCCTTGATCACAAATTTGACTAACACTCAATAGATTATGCTTAAGACCTTTTACATACAAAACATTTTTAGTCTTAGTTCTACCATAATCCAAACTCAAAGTACCTTTTTTGGCTATCCTAGTAGTGGTTTTATCTCTGAACCTCACTATACCACCATTAATCTTCTTTAGAGAAATGAACTTACTTTTATCTCCTATCATATGCCTCAAACATCTGATATCAATTAACCATGGCTGATCTTTACCTCCCACATGCAGAGCTGTCTGCACCATCATAGAATCTTCATGTTGTTTCTTCTGCCATGAACATGTCAAAACCTTCTTCCTGATGAATGGGTCTTTGACACTCTAATTCTTCTTCTTGATGAATGGAGCTTTAAACCTCTGATCCTTATTGACTAACTCGAACACGCTTCTGCAATACCGAGCTATGCATTTGTAGTTGTTGCACTTGTAGCATACTATGGTCTCTTCATCAAAGCTTGATAGAGGAGCAAAAGAGTTATGGCTTCTGCTTGACTCTACTTGACTTTCCTTCTCCTTGTTTTTGAAATTTTTAGCTCTTTTTCTACATTCTAATTTCTTGGGACCATATCCATTACAATAAAAATAATAGCCATAAAAATAGGACATGTCTATATATCTCTGACCTGATTGCCTTTTGTAGTTTTGTTCCTTCCAACCTTCTCTATTTGGAATGTCCTCTGTATTCTTCACTTCTCCCCTTTTTGTGTCCTCTTGTGTAAGAGCTTCAGCATATCTCTTTTTATTTTCAAATCCAATCCCTGTTTTATCTGAATATGCTTTTTGACTTTCCAATATCTTATTCAACATGTTAGTGCTATCTTCAAATTTTGAATCACTGACTGCTTTATCACTGACTGCTTTCTTAATATCTTCTTTTAAAGAGATAATTTCAATAACATACCTTTCACAATCTTTTCTTTATATTTCCAACTGTGATGTGAGATCTTCTTCATTCTTCTTGTCTTCTTCAAAGTGTGCTTGTAGATATTCAATCATTTCCTTTGACTCTTGTTCATTTTTCTCGATCTGGTGCTTTAACCTTCGATTCTTCTTCTGAACAGCTTCTAACTCTTCTAGGGCACAATTGAGTTCTCCTTCCATATCTACTTCAGCTTCCTCCTCTTCTTCTTCTTGATCATCTTCATGTGTAGCCATGAATAGAATCTCTTCTTCTTATGAATCGTTGACTCCACTATCTTCGCCTGAGCTAGGATCTTTAAAATACAGGCTCTTCTTCTCAAATCCCTTTTTAGATTTTCCTTTGAAATTCTTCTTTTATGTAGGCTTTTCTTCTTCATCATCTTTAACCTTATCTAGGCATCTAGCTGAAAAATGTCCAATCTTTCCATAATTAAAACATTTAAAAGGTAATTTTCCTTGATATTTACCTGTTCCTCTTTTTGGCCTGCGAATGAAAAGTGCTTTGTTTCCATCTTCATCATCACTGGAACTATCACTTGATTCTTGAATCTTAGCTTTCTCCTTATTTTATGTCTTGAAAGCTGCTTCTCTATTTGAGGGTTTATCTTGTTCTGTCTGCATCTCATATGCCATGAGAATACCATGAAGCTCATCCATCTTCAGCTTGGCTAAATTCTTCATCTCCTCGATTGCCAAAACCTTTGCATCATATCTCATTGATAGAGATCTCAAAACCTTTTGCACCACCATTGAATCTTCCAATGTTTCTCCAAGACCATGAATCTGATTTACTATCTGATCAACTCACAAGAGATAACTTGCTATATCTTCTTCTTCTTCCATCTTCAAACTTTCAAACTACCTTCTAAAAGTCTACAACTTAGCTTGTTGAACCTTTCCATCACCTTTGTAAATATTCTCAAGTTTTACCCAAGTTTCATGAATAGATTTATATTGCATAACTTTAACAAATTTAGATTCACATAAACCACATAAAATAGCATTTAAAGCTTTAGCATTACATTCACTTGCCTTCTTTTCTGCTGGAGTATTTGTAGATGTCTGTGGCTCTTCATATTCCTCCACCACTAATTTCCATATGTCGAGTCCAAGGGCCATCAAATAAACCTTCATTCTCATGCTCCAAAAAGCATAATTCATCCCATCAAACAAAGGTGCTTTATTTGTAGAAAATCCTTCCTGTGACCCAACCATCGTGCTTTCCCGATCTACCTTCAAGCTGTAAACTTTTTAAAAAGGAACCTGCTCTGATACCAATTGTTAAGCATGGAATATACTAAGAGGGGGGTGAATCAGTATATTATATATCTTATAAATCTTTCCTTTAACCAAATTCCACTTAATCAAACATTCAAGATATGCAATAAAACTCAAATAATAAACATCCACACAAGATAGAGAGAGACACCAGATATAACGTGGAAACCTAATGTGGGAAAAACCATGAAGAATCAATCTCAAATATATTCATGAGAATAACCCCACAGGAGCACCATACCCCTTTTCCAAGTACAAACCTCAGCTATAATTTGTGAGCACCAACCCATAGGAGCACCAACCCCTTTGCCAAGCACCAACTCAGCAACCCATAGGAGCACCAACCCCTTTGTGTATAGCACACACTTATCTCTCAATGTTGCTATCTCAAAAAATTATAGATCAATACAATATCTTCTTCCTCTCTCTCACTTTTGATCTTCTAAGCTAGATATTACAATATCAAATCAACCTCTCACAACCACATTACAAATGGCTTCTCAAGCCTTTATTTATAGCTTTCCAAATGACCTTTGGCCTTCCCCCTTTGTGACCTTTCAATCCTCATGGAAAATGGCACCAATCTTTGATGACCCTTCATATTCAAGCCTTTGAAAAGTCATGTGGTGACCCTTCATGACCAAAAACATCCTTCCCAATTTTGTCCTTATCTTTGGTGAATTTTTGTATGCCTCAAAGTGTCACTTCATGAGAAATTGTGCCCTTACTCTTTTGTCTTCACTTGGTGACTCTTGGTATTCCCCAAGATGACTCTTCATGGGAAAATGCATCCCATCTTTCTTTTGTCTTTACACCGTGGCTCGTTGACTTCTCCATGGGCCCTTCTTTTGTCTCATATGCAACCAAAAATATATTCATTAATATTAAATAAATATCAACTCATATTAGCCAAGATATATTTATTACAAACAACATTAAATGCAATGGGGCCTTTATCACCAATAATGCTAAACCTTGACATCAGTGACAATATTTCCAATAAAAGATCATCACTATAGGTGCTTATTTATCTGAATCAGAGCTGGCATAGATTGTAGACCTCCTAAGAGAATTTTAACACATGTTACCACGTAGCTATAAGGATATGAAGGACACCCACCCTTCACCTAGGAAAATGAGCATCAAGTTGGTGGATGACATGAGGCCAGTCAAGAAGTAACCTTATTGGATGAAGCCCAATCTCTATGTCAAGGTAAAGATGGAAATCAATGGAATATTTCTAGATGAGGTCATCTACCTAATACAAGAATCTAGGTGGGTGAGCTTGATGTTCATTAGCATCAATAAATATGGGAACATATGGATTTTCATCAATTATAATATGTTGAATGCCACTTGCATCAATGATCCCTACTCAACCTCATTCATCGATGAGGTCCTAGATGGAGTCATTGATTGTGAGATCTACACTTCCATTGATAGGTTCTTAGGATACCATCAAGTGAAAATCAAAGAGGAGGATAAGAAAAAAAAACCTTTACAATTGAATGGGGTTTTTTAACCTATAATATGATTCCCTTTGGACTCAAGAATGTGCCAAAAATATTCTCTAGGGTGGTGATCATAGCCTTTAAGGCTTTTATCCATAAGTTACTCCAAATATATTTTGATGACTAGACGGTGTATGGTATTATGAGAGACCACTATGAAAATTTCTGCCTCATGTTTAAAAGGTTTAGGCAGCTCTAAATCTCCCTAAATATGAAGACGTACATCTTCATAACCCCTTTTAGGACACTACTTAGGCACATCATCTACAGGGATGGTTTACTTGTTGATCCAATGAAGATTGCCATAATAATCTAGCTCTAGACTCCCTCAATGTAGATAGATGTTCATACCTTTATAGGAAATTTTGGATACTATAAAAAATTCATTCAGATCTATGAAAATATCATGGCACCTCTAGAAGATCTCTTATGCAAGGATGGCCCATTCTACTAGGGTGAGGCATAAGAGGATGCCTTTGAGACAACGAAGTTGAATTTGGCTACTACACCAATTCTATAATTTCTTGACTAGATGACTCATTTCCATGTCCACATTGATGCTTAAGGATCTACCATTGGTTCCATATTGGTGAAACTAGGTGAAGGCAATATATACCACCCCATCTCCTTCACAAGTAGAAATTTGACATAGGCAAAGCATAACTATACCACCGTCGAGCATGAGGTGCTAACAATGGTATATGAATTGAAAAATTTTAGGTAATACCTACTAGTAACCCCATTCATCTTATTTATAAGTCATGAGGCACTCAAGTACCTCATGAATAAGCTTATTTTACATGGGTACATATGTAGGTGGACTGTTTCCTTCTAGGTGTTTTGGTTCTCTATAGTTGTCAAACTTGGGAAGCAAAATTTAGGGCTAGACCATTTGTCTCACATTAATTATGGTGATGTAATGGCACTAATTGAGGATGACATATTAAATGCATAGTTTTATAGGATTCATCACATTCCTAAAGATCTAGTGGAAATTTCCACTCTCCTAACATCAAGGTTTTCACTACAAACCTTGTCCACCAAAGAAAAGAAACAACTTGCAGTCTACGTCACCCCATTCTAGCTCATCAAAGGGGAGATATGAAAACTAAGTAGGGATGAATTAATACATTATTGTGTTTTGGAACATGAATGAGACTCCATCCTATAGGAATCACATGAAGGGATCATAGGAGGCCATTACATAAGAAACATAATTACATGTAATATACTACAGTCAAGGTTGTGGTGGCCAACCCTATTCCACAATGCCAAGGGGTAAATTAAGGCATGTGATGTATGCCAGTACATTAGGAAGCCCAATCATCAGGATGAGATGATTCTCATTGCCATTCTCACTTAGGCACCGTTCAAAAAATGGGCCATTGAATTTGCTGGGGCAATCACTCTCACAACATGGCATACTGGTGATAGATATATTTTAATGATCAATAAATATTTCACCAAGTGGGCCAAGGATATATTAAGTAAAGACTATATAGTTACAATAGCCATGAACTTTATATGGGATAATGCCATCAACAGGTATGGGTGCCCATTAAGTTTGACTAGCAATAGGGGAACTCATTTCATCAATGAGATGGTGCACATCCTCCTAACTGAATAGATGGTGGTGCACCACAAGACCACTCCATATCATCCCTAGGCCAATGGCATGGTTAAATCCATTAACAAAATCTTTGGAACATTCCTAATAAATATATGCAATGTTAGTCGTAAGGATTGGGATGATTGTGTTTTAGTAATACTTTGGGCATGCTGTATAACCTACAAGCACTTGAATAAGGCTACACCATTTCATCTACTATTTGGCATTAGAGAAATTATATCCATAGAATTCATGGTTCCCTCCTTGCACATTGTAAAAATTGACCACTGAGATGACCATGAATCTTTAAACATAAGGTTAGAAGACTTAGAGTACCTGGATGAGGAGCACACCCAAGCTAAGTAGAGCCAATAGATTAAAAAAGTGTGTCAGAAGTGTTGGCATGATAAGCATATCAAGCATAAGGAGCTGACTGAAGGAGCATTGGTGTTACTCTATGATTATAAGTACTTCAATCACCTAGGTAAGTTGTAAATTTAGTGGATGGGTACCTACATCATCCATCACATCTTGGAAACAAGTGTATGTAAGCTGCATATGGGCATTCCAATGGCAATCAATTGAAGCCATATAGGCATTTGGTTGGTGCACACACCATGGAAACTCTGACTTCTTGGGCAATAGCCAGTTTGTGTTGAGATAACTAGAATAAAGTATGGCATAAGCTAAACTAATCTTTTCTTTTTATTTTATCCCTTATATAATGTATATAGTGAGTGAGTGGCACATGATAGATTTAAGAACTTTTGTGTCAACACTTCACGCATAACTCTAATTGGGTGAGTTGAGTACTTACACCCAGAAGCACATAAGGCCATACATCTAAGTAGTGGGCATGTGAAGCTTACCAGGTGCAAGTAGAAGTATACAAAGAGACATATGCACAATATAAAAAGTGCAGGTATTGTAAAGGCCCAAGAATGAACCACTCTAGCATTGAATTTGCACCAAGAGTTGCCAGAAGGTGCATCAGTTGATTTGGTATAAGATAAAATTGAAGGAAAGAAGTGGATATTCCCATGAATGGTTGAGCGCAAGGTAGATAAATAAGATGCACAGTCTAAGAGTGTGCAAGAGCCTCAGGGGAGAAACAAAGCACTAGAAGGCTAGCATAATTGATTTGTATGGGGTAAGAGAGGTCAAGGCAAGATGATGCAAAAAAAATTGACCAAGAAATAAAATCACATTTAAAATAGGATCACAACTAAAAAAGAAGTGGAACTATAAATATTGAGTCATGCACATGTGAGGTGTTGCACCTAGGTTTCCATAAGAAAGGTGAAGGTCACATTAAAGGATATACATGCAAAAGGAAGTTGTCCAAGATAACTAGCATCCACCTAGGAAGGAGTGGGAAGTGAACATCTAAACCACACATCACTTCACTAAAAAAGCCATTAGGAGCATTCAATGAGGTGGTGGTAGTTGCACATAGATACACATTTCATGCATACAAGATAGAATATTTTTTAAGATTTCATGGATTTTTACATTTTCCAAGAATATCAAGGTGCCTACTCCATTAAGCCTACATTAATAATGGTGGTTGATAGATAAGGGTATAAAAGAGTAAATGATAGATTTACTTAGGTTATTGAGTTTATGATAACTAAATACTAGTGAAAACTTAGTGAGAAACCAGAGAGCCAAAGTGAGAAATAACCTTGTAATAGTTAGCAATTGAGGAAACCAAACACCTTAAAAGTGAACAAAAGCATGAAGAAAGGGAATTATTTCACATTAAAGCTGGTGTGAGGGGTTAGAATGGGAAATTAATATAGAGACCTAAGTGTAATGTAATGCTACCACCAAGCCACCATTAATAACAAGTGAAGTTTAGAGCCAGACACATAGGCAAAGATACCATGAATACAAAAGCATCAATCATCATTAGATGTTTTGGCAAACCATATCTACCCAGCTTCAACATAAGCTACTTCAAAATGGTGAAAAATCAAAAGGCATCAAGCTCCATAGAGGTGCGATTAGAACCCAACAGGGTTAGGATTGTAGAGGAAGCAATGAACACCAAGACTAAGTCACAACTAATCAAGGTAATCAATGTTGTAGATATTGACATTGAGGTGTTGACCAAATTATCCTATCAATATATGTAGTATCCCCTAGAGGTTCAAGTAGGTGAAATTTGGTGTTCTTTCATGCATAATTACCAACTAAAAAATATAACCATAAGATGTCAAGTCATTTCTAGGACTTAATGTAGGATTGGATGGTGGATATGGGGAAAAAGACCCCAAAAGGTGATGTTATTTTTGATTCCTTAATCTAAGACAAGCTGAAGGCTTTAGGCACAACTCAGCTATATGAGTTCTTTTACTTCAAAAAACTAGAAGAGATAGTCCAGTTCCTACTTTCCCACATTTACAAAGACCACTTCTACTTTGTGGGCTAGTATATGAAGATATCACCATAATTGATCAAGAGGATAATCAAGATACCTAATGTTAGGCAAGATATCCATCAAATAATGGATGATGTCAAGGAGGTGGAATGCATTGTGAAGCTCCTTAATTAATTTAAGGGGGGATATATGTTCCCAATACCAAGTTTGAGGACCTAGGTATGAGATTAGTGACGTGCCTCATAATCTATAAATTATATCCTATTGGATAGTGGACAGATGTATCAAAGGTATACCTATACATCACCTATCACATGGTATAGGGCATCCAATTTAACATCACCAAGTTCATCATGGAGGAACTAGTCAATAACACATTAGAGTGCCATAACATGAAAGGAAATTTTGGATGGGGGTCTATCCTCATATTGATCATAATGGAAGAGACCAAGATCTTGAATGGGGGTAAGGATATCATGTGGGTGTTTCTAGAACACCATGAGTTACCTATATAGAAATACAAATATTACACCTACCCTACCACCTTCAACCCAAAATACAAGACTCATGTAATGTGTTGGTATGAGTAATAAATAAACATCTTTGGGTTAGAATGGTTTATTTCCCAAGGGCTTCCTATGAGCATGTTCAATATGATGATTTTTTCTATAATGAAGCATTACTATATCATGCACTTATCACTACAAGATGGAAATAGGTTAGGATGGCTAAAGCTTCCCTTCACCTTCTCTATAGAATTCTTTAGGGACACATTTTGTAGGATATTCAATGTGCAATGGATGGAAATGCCAATTAAGGAAATGGAAATAGAAAGGCAAAAGTTGAGGTACAGGTTTCCCATGCTGATATAAGGGTGATTGAAGATGAAGAGGATGCCTTGAATTGAACAAACATAGATCTAATCTAGGAGGTCACCATTATGGGCTTCATCCATAGACTCTATTATGAGATGAATCCAAGAAAGAAGGAGTCTAATGTCAGATCAAGAACTGAATCAAAATAAGACCCCCTAGTTCTCATTGAGAAGGAAAGAACCCTTGTACCCATAGAGAATAAAAATTCTCCATAGAATAAGAGAGGGGAAACATTGGAGGAAATATATGAATGCTTAACTATCAAAATTGCTTCAAAAAGAAAAGGCATCCTTCTTAGGCACTTTTGAGAAGTGCATCAAGTCTATGTTGAAGACCTAGCTTGGCATGAAGAAGAAGGGGAAGGCCTAGATTTTAATGCCCAAAATAAATCTCTCTAGCATAGAAGAGGATCTGTAGGAAGAGGAATTGGAGGAAGAAGAAGAGTGGGGTGGGCACCTACATTTTGATCGAAGATGTTGATTCCTCATCAAGTGAAGGGACCCCTTCTCCACCACTTAAGATCAATATAGAGAAGCCCAAGAAAAGACTTAGAAGACTTAGATCTAATTAGTTTGACACCTAAAGGGTGTAGGAGATACAAGAGAAGAAAGAAGAAATGACTAAGGTTGGTGTGCCAAAGGAGGTGATTCAAATCATGGAGGCCAAAGAATATTGGTAGGAGGAAGAATATAAGGTATAGGTGGAAAAGAAGGCATAAAAGGAGAAAAGGGTAAGGAGCCCAAAGAGGAAACCTAGTTAAGCACCCTAATAGTAGAGGAGTTGTAGTGTCAATGGAAGGTCATGGGTCTTGACTAGGTCCATATTGACGCAACACTAAAATTACACTAAAATTATGACGAGATGTAAGCCAAGGGCATGTCCAAAGATGAAATCAATCGATTAAAGGCTAAGGAGATAAGTGATCAAGAAAATAAATGCATAGTATAATCTATGCAAAGGAAGGTTGAGAAGGAAAGGGCCAAGAAAGAAGAGGTAAAGAGAAAGGCCCAAGAAGAAAAGGCTAAGAAAAGGGAAAGAGAGGAAGAAATAACCCAAGTAGAGGGAGCAAAGATATTGAAAGAGAGGGAAAAAAAGAAGGTTGCCATGAGTATGGGACTAAGTAGAGAGAAGATACCAGAGAAAACACCAAGTGTCCCCACCAATATGGTAGAAGAATCTACACAAAACCTATACCCTGACTCTAAGGTGGTGCTTAAGGAGAAGGAAGGTGATATTGGTATCTTGAGACAAATAGAGAAGGAGGTCAAAGTGTGATAATAAGAAATATATAGTGAAATAAAATTCCTTGCCATAGAGCCACTACAAAAAACCATAGACAAAGGGGAGAAATCTGATAAAGAACCCCTGGAATAAAGCTAAGAAGAACTAAAAGAAGAATAAGAAAAGGTTGTAGAAAAAGGCACTGGGTCAAGTACCAATACAAGCAATAAGGAATATCTAGGATAGGGTGAGGAGTTTGTACTAGGAAATATAGAAAGGGCATAACAGGAGCTCAAGGATAATGGGAGTCTTTACTTAATTGAGTGCATGCCTAAAAAAACTGCTATGACCTTGATGTGCCACTTGGTCTCTTGAGTGATAGATTGATATATAGAAAAAATCAAATTCAAGGTTCTAATAAAGGTAATTTAGAGTACCAAGAATATAGAGAAAGGATATGATTACCAACTCTTTAATCTATGTAACATGAACCTAGTATGCTCAACCAATGCCTTGATCGAAATAGCCTCCATTATAGTGCATAAGAACATCATCAATGATGTTCATGCCTATAACTTGAAGAAAACAGCAAAGAAGGATGAGAAGGAGCTCAAGGAAATAAAGATCAAGATACAATAGCTTATGGAGGACATAGGAGAAACAAATTTGTCCCTCCTGGATGAGGTAGACACCTTAAATAAGAGTGAAGTTGACCAAATTTATGCATTTGTGGAGCAAATACTCCCTAGAATGAGATTGGCACTCGATGACCAAGAGGACCATTATGAGGCCCTAAGGAAGGAATTGAACAAGAATATGGATGTGGTCAAAGACCTCTTCTTTAGGCTCAAGGAGGGCATTAACGAAATAGATGCCATATTTTGTAACTTTTCCAACTAGGTAGCAATCATCGACACACACCTCAAAGAGGTAAAGGAGGAAAAATATGCTTTGTTTTAGCCTCCTTCACAACAACAGGGGCTAAGATCATGTAGGTGATGGCCAAGGTCAACTCCCTTAGCACTCAATTGAAGACTCATGAGTAGGATTTGGAGGCAATTTTCAATGCCTTCTAAATAAAGGCCAGTGAGCAGGGGGAAATATTGGATGGTAGAGTGGAGTGAGTGTAATAGATATTAGAAGCCTTTAGGAAAGAATTAGAGAGTACAAACATACTTGCCTTGGAGGCCATGTCCACTAAAGTATGTGTTTATATTGAATATATTAGGGGCACCATCCAAGGCTTTGAAAATTTTAAGGAAGACTTGAGGTAGGATGCACCCAAAGTCTGCACATCTAAGGTGCTTAAATACTAGTCTGGGGTGGACTAACAGTTTTGTATGGGGTAATATTGGGCCCCCTTTTTGGATAAAGTATTCAGACCACACCAATTAGACAAATTTTAGTGAGATGTAATCCTTAAATCACTTTCTCCCCTTTTTGTACTTGTTGGCACCAGCTAGAGGAGTCCCCATGGATCCTATACCAACTGGCAGGTAGTTGCATAGCACTAAACTTCATAAAGACCACACTGCTAGGAGTTAGATGTGAAAACTCAAGAAGCATGGATGTTAGAGAGTGGATTAGGTGAGATAGTGACCCCTCAATGATATCTCAATGTATGACATGTGATCATCCCCCCTGGATGAAGTAGTGGAGCTAGGGAACTAATGACAACTCAACACTCAGTACGTGCCCATCCGAGTTGGCAAGGAGACTCTCATTCACCTATAAAAGAAGGCATACATTTGAAGAAGAAATGAGGGGGATGAAGTGTAGTGAATTTTTGGAAAAATGGAAAGCAAACTATTAGTGTCTCTTAGTATGTATATAGTAACTTAGAAATCTGAATGTGTAGTCCAAGTTTGCATGTGAGCCACTGGACATGAATAGAGTTAGGAAGAGCCTTTGATCTATTTATTTGTATTTAAATTTTTTGATAACTATATGTTAGTGAAAGATACTATTGGGAAATGATATATTAGTCCTCATTTTCTAGTTGGTGAAATGTTATACTTATGAGTTAAGTTTCATTAAGCCATGTTTAGCTATTTATTGAAAATATTGTGAAATGAAGGTTCATCCATGGTCAAAAATGGTGTCATCATGCCATTTAGTGACTTCAACCAACCTGTAGAGGCCCTAAGCATTGGAACCCAAATAGTCTAAGGCCCTAGGACCTACACCTAGAGTGATAACTCAAGAATGAGTCTTAGAGCCCATACCATCCCCATGATTTGCACAAGAAACTGAATATCCCTTAGCCTACTACCAAAAAACTTATGCATGTAAGAGTTCAGTCCAACCAGAGATGTACTTGCCCCTTTGGACCTATACTTAAAAAAAGGTTTGCACTTATTGACCTTATTTTGAAAGGCATAATGTCTAATGACCACCTGAACCCTCTGGCTAGTAACCAAGTCCTATTACAACCCCAAGTTGTGCCATGATGCAACTAGTCCAACATGGGCCCAATCTCCTCACTATTACACTTTGAGTGAGAAAAAAAGGCCTATGAATTATGTGAAATTGATGCCAGTACCATAGTGTGATTAAATGTTCTATACCATACCTTATTACACTCATGCCTAGCTCTAACAAGATTATAACTAGCTTGGTTTGATGGCTAAGTGCATGACCAAGAATAGAAACTAGCTTAGTCAACTTTTATACAACAAGAAGTTTAAATTAAATGAGATATGATCATACCATTTTAACATGGACTATATTTATATACCATTTCCTTTGGGTTTTGAGCTATCAAATTTTAACAAGTAAAAAGGTAAAGGTGACCCAAAGGAACATTTAAAGGAGTTCTTTGTTACTTTACAACTAGTGGCATTTAGTTATATCTACTTACTTACTCTTTTTCCACACAATCTAATGATATAGGCCATGGAGTGCCTACTCTAACTATAGATTAACTTGCTGATAGACTTTGATGATCTATCAAAAAACATTGTACAAAATTTTTCCTATAATCTAAAGCATGATATTATTATGATGAATTTAGGCCAAGCATAATAGGGACCTTGTGAGATATTTTAAAACTATTAACAATGATGGAGGGAAATTGATATCCACTTCATGCATAATTTATTGGATAAATAGTTGGTCGTAGTGTTTACTCGTAATCTACAAAGTGTTATATCCTATCACTTAGAGCTGTAATGTTCCCACACTTTTGAGGAGATCATTGATGAGAGCCTATAAATTGAAAAAGTTCTTATCAAAAAAGGATTAATAAAGTTATGCACACATAATCAAATCCAAAACTAATACCAAGATGAAAATCAAATCCAAAACTAGACTCAAGGCTAAAACAAAAACCAAAGCCCAATTTAAATGGAAGCTCTTGCACCAGCCCAAGTAAATAGTTTCAAAAATATGAAATCTTATAACTTCAATAAGAGCATTGTGGGTAATGAGATTATTGAGTCACACCATGTAAAAATGGTGAAAACACCATCTAATCAACTTGATCCACATATGTATCTAATTCCATAAATACAAGCACTCACACCTCCTCCTTTGTAAATGCCTCAACCAAGAAGAGGACCACCTACAAATATATTTTCTAGCGATGTAGGAGATCCTATTGAATCCATGTTTTGAAAATTGGATAATGCCAATCTAATGAGATGGCCTATTCTAAAATAATTCCCTAAGGGTGTTCCTTTGCCTTACTAGTATAAAGAGCATGCTCTTTTCAATTATCACTGAGTCAAAGTATATTCCATTCATTGATGTGTACAACTAAGTCATCTCATTTAAAACATGTTGTAAAATGGATAAATTGAGTTGGATAATAGGGACCCTAATTTTAATCAGAACCTAGGCATTTATCAGAACCCTTTTTCACAACATAATTCTAATAACTAGAATTAACAACATAATCAACAACTACATAGGCCACCACCACAATAACAATAACAACAACAACAGTAAAAATAACAATAACAATAAAAATAACAACAATTATGATAACCATTACTACAAAATAGATGGAACCAAGGTTTAAATTATAAATAAGGGGATTATTATGTCATTTCCAATGACTACAACAAATTTTTAGGACATATCATGGGTGGTCATATAGCCAATATTACCATCGACTAAAGAATGATAACCAATCACCAATGACAAGTACCAAAAAAGTTACCAATAACTTCCTTATGCTAGTATTCCTCATATGGTACATGTGGGTGGTAAAGCTCACCAATACCCAAGAGTTATTATCCCAAGACCCTCTTCTAATTATAGGATTCTATTATCTAATCTATATTGCAAAATCGCAAATCAATGGATGAAAGTTACCATTCTAGGACTGCAACCTCTTTATACTAATGAGCCTATCTAAGCTCCCATGCGAGTCCAAAATAAGCCAATTACCTATGCTAAGGATAAGACATGTGATATTTTGAAATAATTTCAAATGATGCTTTCTCAATTTTTAATTTTATGTTTGTTACATACCTCTACCATACATAATAATATACTTACTAAACTCTTGAGCTAATCCCAAGTGTCAAATAACATTACGCTAGATTATTTCCAATCTTTGGTTAGATATTTAGCTCTTGGAAAATAATTGACCTTTGACCAAAGAGACATGTTGTCCCTTGGACCTCTCTATAATAGCCTATTGTACATCAATTTGTCATAACCCAACACAAGGTTAAATGTGTCCACATAGACAATGGACCTAGCCTCAATATTATGACTCTAAGGTTAGTCAAGCATGTTAGATACATAATATGTGACCTTTATGTAGATAATATTACCATCAAATCCTATGATATTGAGGAAATGGAATCATATGGAACCATTTATTTATCGGTAGTCATTGGGGCCTTAACCCACAACATGATTTTCCATGTTCTCAGTCTTGATTTATCATAGAACTTACTTTTGGGCCAACCATGGATACATAAGATTTGTGAAATACCTTCCACATTTCTCAAATGCATCAATTTCAACCATTTGGTGATAGAGGTAGTTGTTTCTAAAAACTTACAACCATATTAATTTTGTAAGAATCTAGAATCTAAGTATAAAATTTATAACTACCACTTTGGCCTAAACCCTAAGCCAAAGAAAGACAAGGACATACTTGTTGAATTATCATATTTTAATTATATTAACCAATACAGTCCTACATCTACTTCCTCTACACCCCCTCCTAAGAGATCCAATAATTTCATCATCTTTGACAAAGGTCTAGCAGAATACATTACACAAAATGCCTTCCATGTAGTCAAACTTACACAAGCCCCTAAATCCCATGGAAGACCCAAAGACAAGGCTGTTCACATGGAATGGTAGGAAAAAGGAAAAATTAATAGTTAAATGCCTATTATTCTCACACCATCCACTAGCCAAGAATAAGACCCACTTGGTGAATATGAATCTTGGATTTATAATGATGACTTGGTTGATTTTTACCAAAGTAAAAAGTATCCCATCCCTAATCAAATAATGGATAATCAATATTATGATGTTAGAGGTCTGGGGTCAAATCAACAAGGCACTCTTGAGACCATATCTCTAACCAAACATAAAGGAACTTATGACATTGGATTTAAACTACTTAGAGGTGACCCTACATATCTTTTCCATGTTCCTACACAAATGAATAACAATGATGATGTCAATAATGATGCAAAGTCTGATTATAGTGTATATAAGGACTTAGCTAATACCAACCTATTTGACCCTCATGCCATATGTTCCATTACACCTTTATTCATCATGCACATCTTATCAATTAGGACCAACAAGAATCCAAAATATCACTTGACGAGTTCAAAAATGTTGAGTCTATTTGCAACTTTCTAGTCCTGAGAGACCATATTATGCTTTGATATCATAAGTAAGGTTTTAATATCAGATTGGATCATATAACCTATTTTAGAGAGTAGATGAAATTCCTTTGAGAAAAACAAAAAAAAACACAAAATCAAACATTGAGGTCCCAAAATGAAAACCTCATTGAGGCACTTTCAAAGGAGGAAAAAAGTAAATAAAAAGGATAGTCTTTTGGTGAAAACATGTTTCAGGCACCATTATACTAGGATGTTCACTCTTCTTTAGATGAAGATCAGGATGCCACCAATGTCACAATGATATTCAGGTCTAAAATCAATGAATAATAACAATGAGACTTTGAATATATTATCCAAGAATGTTTAGAAGTATTTGTAATAGGGCCTTTACCACCATTGGGTGATTCTGATTCATCATATTTGGGATAACATGACGAACCAGTTTGACTAGAGGACCTTGATATTGACAAGCAATTTAAATCTTTGTTGAATCTATTAGAACATGGTTTAACACTTCTTGTGAAGGATAATTCAGAGGTCAACATTTGAACACCCACCTATCCAAATTGGATCAAACTTGTGCATCCCTCACCGAGGAGGAACATGATCTATTTAATGCTCTCCTAAGGGAATTCATTGATTATTTTAATGGGTCTATTATGATATGCCAATCTCAAATCCTTCATTGGTTATACATCACCTTATAATACACCTTGATGCCAAGCCAATCAAGCAAAAATTAAGGAAAATGCATCCTCAAATTATCGTATTGGTCAAGAAAGAACTAGAAAACCTTCTAGAGGTAGGATGCATTCACCCATTGAATATTCAAATTGGATTTAAAACATTTTGCTAGTTATACATAAAGTAGAAAGTATTAGAATATGTTCTAATTTCCAAGACATCAATAAATCCTATGCATAGGATGACTTCCTCTACCAAATATTGATGCTATTGTCAAATCTATAGCAAGGATGAGATTCTCTTTCTCATTGATGGTTTTCCATAGTACAATCAGATTAATATTATAATAGGAGACCAACATAATATAACATTCACTACTCCTTGGGGAACATTCTATATTTAGGTCATGCCTTTTAGCCTTAAGAATGTTGATGCTACATACCATCATGTAATGACTATAATTTTTCATGACATGATGCATGATATTGTTGAATATTATGTTGATGATATCCTAAGAAAATATAATACCAAATTAGGACATCTAGACTTATTGTGCAAAATATTTAAATGCCTTCATGAGTACAAAGTAAGGCTTAACCCCAAAAAGTGTGTCTTTGACATCACTTCAAAAAAAATTGTAAGCTTTATTATCTCTCGTAATGGAATTGAATTGAATCCAACCAAGGTTAAGGCCATTACCAATATTCCATCACTATCTACTTTGAATTAGCTCCATAGTTTGTAGGGAAAGATATATTTTATTAGGTGAATCATTTATCAACTAGACCATAAATGCCATATATTTACCCATATAATGAACAAGGGCACTAATTTTTCATGGAATTTCTATTTACAATAGTCCTTTGACCCCTTGATAGAATTCTTGTCTAGCTTGCCTATTCTATTACCCCTTATGCCATCAAAGTCATTACTACACTACTTATCTACAACTGACATGGCGCTTGGGGCACTTTTGGCCCAACATGATGAGTAGGGAAAATAACATGTTGTATACCACCTGAGTTGCACATTGGTTATGTATGAACACAATTATATACCAATAAATAAATATTGTTTAGTAATGGTCTTCACAGGTCAGAAGTTATATAACTACATGCTTAATAATAAGGCCATTGTCATTGCCAAAGTAGATCAGCTCAAGTATCTAATTTCAAAAATAACTTTATAGGGACACATGAATAAATGGTCTATTCTTTTGATTGATCTTGAGATTGAATATGTTAATCAAAAATACATCAAAGGATAAAAATTACAGACCATGTTGCTGATGCTTCCACTACTAACACTCAACCACTTATCATTGGATTTATAGATGAATTCCTCATGAACATAGGATAAACACCTCCTGAAGAGCAGTAATGAAAGTTTTATTTTGATGGTTCCTTCACATCTCCTGGTTCAGGGTTAGGATTTGTGTTTATCACACCTCAAGGGGACCTCATTCCCAAGTCTTTTTGTACTATCTTTTCTTGTACCAATAACATCACTAAATATGAATCACTCATTATAGGGATTCATCTATTAGTAAAATGGAATATTTAACATCTTCTAGTTTATGGATATTCTCATCTCATCATTAATTAGGTTAGAGACCAATTTTATGCTAAAAATGAAAATCTTGTGTTGTATAAAGCCCTAGTGTACATTCTTAAATAATAAATTTCTCATCTTCAATTTGAGCAGATACCTCAGGCTATTAAGAGAATAATATATGACATGGCCACAATTAGATCTATGATCAAAATTATAAATAAGGACATAGATTATGTGTTCCTCATTGAACATCTTCTTGCACCAGCTTATGAACCTTTAATCATCAAGATGATTTTTGATATTGTTGGTCCTAGTTCTAATTAGTATAATGAGCTATAGAATTATTATCATGACCAAGTCATTCCAATTAACCTATATTGAAAAATATAAAAATCCTTCATCAACCAAACCTCTCTTTATACCTTAGTTAGACCTAACCTCTATCATAGAAGGTTTTATAGAACTTTGATTCATTGTTTAACCTCGATAAAATATAGATTACTATTGTGGGATGTTTATAAAGGGGTTTCTAGGCCCGAAATAGTGTGGCCAGCCTTGCCAAAAAGTTATTGCATATATGTTATTATTATCTGACCATGGAATTAGATGTAGTTGCTTATGTTAAAAGGTGTAAATAATGTTAGAAACATGATAATTTGATATATGATCCAACTCAAACACTCAAACCACTAACCATGCCATGGTTATTTTTAATGTGGGTACATCACCTCATAGGAAAGATGAAGCCTACATCCTCATATGGCCATAAACATATTATTACTACCACAAAGTATTTCACTAAGTGGGTACAAGCCATTCCCCTAACTTACATGATAGGAAAACATATATCCAAATTCATTTTAAATCACCTCATCTATTGATATGGTATCCCCTTTGACATTATATCCAAAAATGGTGGTTCATTTAATAAAAAGGATGTCAAATCCATTTGTGATGAATATAACATTACTCAACACTTTTCTACTCCATAATACCTATAAGATAATAGAAAAGTAAAGGTATGTAACAAAACCAATTTATAGATCCTCAATAAGATTTCCAATAATGTTGGCTATGATTGACACTTACAACTCTTCTGTTCCCTCTCAAATTACCAAACCAACTTCCACACTCCAACAAGAGCCACACCGTATTCCCTAGTTTATGTTATTGAGGCCATTCTTCTTGACAAGGTCGAGATGCCTTATCTATGTATTTAATTGAAACATATCCTTGACGATGAGGATTAAAAATTAGCTCATTTACAAGAGCTATAACTAGTATAAAAAAAGTGCATGGCCACCTTGAATAGCTTTGAAGCATACTAAAAATGATTGCATGGTAAATATAAGAGCTGAGTTCATCACATAGAATTTGATCTTGATGTTTTTGTACTCAAGGAAAACTAGAAAAACACTAATGCCTAACATAAGAAAAATGGAAAGTTTAGGCCTAAGTGGCTAGGACCCTATGTAATTATTGATTACTATGGTTTTGGGGCATATAGGATGGTTACGCCAGAAGGAGATGAAATTGACAAACTAATGAACATAATACACCTCAATTTTTTTTCCATGAGTGACTTGAAGTATTTCTTATGAGGATTACTTACTTTATGTCATGACCATTCAATTCAATACTATACCATACCATGTTCCTTTAATATTTACCTTAGGTTCTAATCTCTCATCCATATTTTGAACTTGGTTATAATTCATTGGTACTTTAGACATCATTAATGGTTGGGTTCAGATGTAGTTTCAACAATGGATTCAAGCCTTAGTTTATTTAGTGCATTGCTTGAAGCACTCATATCTTTGAGCATTATGACAGTGGGCTTGGAAAT
The DNA here is from genome assembly GCA_037957365.1 of Torreya grandis. Taxonomy (NCBI): domain Eukaryota; kingdom Viridiplantae; phylum Streptophyta; class Pinopsida; order Cupressales; family Taxaceae; genus Torreya; species Torreya grandis. The sequence continues at coordinate 872,957 of JARHVA010002907.1, forward strand.
TGCATCCTCTATTTTTGAATTTTTATGCCATTATGCCATTTTCCTAGTCATGAGCTTACTATCACATGGTTGGATTCCTCATTGTAGGGTGAAATATAGTTGCTTGAGGTCCATTTAGCCTATGTAGGCAATGCTCAATATTTTTTAAGGTTAGCTTGGCCACCTTTATTCAAACACTCTCAAAATTTTGTGAGCAACATAACCAATGTTATCACCATATTATGAACAACCTAAGCCACACTCTCACCATTTTATAATCAACCTAAGCCTCACTCTCATCATTTTTTGAGTTGACTAATTTTATATCTCATAATCCTCTATTGAGTTGAGATGTCTAAAAAGACCCCAAAAAAGGAAATAAGATAGAAAACTCCTAATCAATCCTCACACATTAGGTCAATCAGATTATATGTAAGATAGTCAAGATGTGCATCTCCTAGGTAACTAGTATAATTGAGGATTTCACATAATTCACACCATGACCATTTCTATTTGCCTTTACCATTTCTTGATTGTGTTCCCTCCCATTTATAGGAGTACTACATCGGCATGAGGTCTGTAAAGACTATGCAAGCAGTGCTTGGATGCATGGGTCATCCTAGGTCATCTTGGCTAATTTTGATGATTTATTTAATTTGGTAGTGACATGGATCATTAATTCTTATAGTTTTTTTCTCCTAATTCTCTCACCATTTTGTGAGCAGCCTAAACCATGCCCTCGCCATTTGTGAGTCATATTGTCATGCTCTTGTTGTTTTGTGAGTCATATTGTCACACTATTATCATTTTTATGAGTCATATCATCATGATTGTATAATTATTAGAGCAACCTAAACTACACTCTCATAATTTTACATGTATTTAATGCTCTTTCCATTTTATGATTCATTTACACTCTCATCATTTTATGAGTCATTTATGCTCTTGCCATTTGGTGACCTCATTTCTATTCTAAGCCTTAGATCTAGTGAAACATATGATTTATTAGCCAAATTCATCTATGAACACTTATATTTTGTCTTTTAGTTTGGTTTTATCCTAAGCTAAACTCTCACATTTTCATGAATTCATATTCCTAACATTCTCACAATCATGAGCGTCAACTACTTTTGTTTCATGCTATCACCATTTTAGGAGGCCATTCCTATTTTTCTCTATAATCAATTATTTTTGTGTCATAAATTTTCTTCTCTTCTCAAATCTTTGGGGAACTACATTTGTAATTAAGTTCATGTTTGAACTCGTGTCCATAGGAATATGTAGGAAACACCCATTTGCCTAGTACACTGGAGTCAATTTGGCTACCCCATACTTATTCTTATATTTCCCCAAACCTTTATGGTACCATTATTCCCTATAGCCTAGGTAAAACTCTTTTTGTGCCATTATTTACTATAACCTAAGATCAACCTTGAAAAACTATTGTACCTATGTCATTGTTCCCTCTATCCTAAGGGAAACCATTTGAAAAGCACAACACTTCTATTACACATGCATGAACAGTTTCATTAAGTAGTTATATTTCACTATTTTTTTATACTATTATATATTTCATTCAATTTAGATTAGTTAATTACCATCCTCTGTCCCTTAGAATGGTTTGTTTATGGATCTTTGCCTTGTTTATTGCTCTAGCTTTAACTTAATTATTTATTGCTTACCATTTATCTTGTTTGTTTATTTATTTGTCTTTACTTAGGTTGTCTATTTCTCTTGCTTAAAATACATTGTTTTTTGCTTGTGATTTATCTTGGTTTTTATTGACTTTGCCTTAGTTTACTCGTTAACAATATTTCTTTTTTAAAAGTTGGTTGATGACTAACATTGTCCTTGGTTTAATGTTTTACTTAGGTTATTTGTTTATTTTTTAGGTTTATTTATTTTGATTGATGTGTTACTAAAATTTATTTTTGTCTTCCTTATTTTTGGCTACCTTAAGTTTATTACATTATGTTTACACTCAAGTCTTTATTTTTTTATCTTGTACTTAAGTTGTGACTATTTGTATTTACTCCTACACTTAATTTATCATATTATCTTTTCACTTGGGGTTTGATTGATCGTATCTTATAGCTAAGTTAATTATATTTGCATTTAAGTTAAGTTTTTCCTTACATATGACACACATTTTTATAATGGTTTTCTTATAAATATGATGCCTAATGCCACATGCTAAAACATGAATAGGGCTAAATGATATATTAAGTGATGGTGTTAGGGGTAGTTCCTTTTGTACCCAAAAGACTTATCCAACACCACCCAAACACATGGTAACTAAATCACAAAGGACTAATAATCACTTCTAGTTAGGACTTGCATTTCCATAATAATAGGTAGCCCAAATTCATACCTAACCTTTATGATAACTCAGTGTTAATCAATAATTATAGGTTATTTCCATGAGATCCCTTTGCCAATTTTACATAAAAGGGAAAATTACTTATGATGATCACTAATCACAATCACCTTATTGGGAAAAAGTAAAATTGTGTTACACTTACATCCACCCTATTGGGACACCTTTAATGTGCCAATGATTATAATCATCTTTGGGAAAATAATGATTTCGACTTTTGTTGCTGATAGATAGTGTCACATTCTTCTTTTTTAAGGTGTATTCAACTAAATTATTTGTTGATAAATCCCTTGAGGGAGAATTAGGGGCTCATCAACCACCCTTTGCAGCATCATATTGTGAATATGAACTCATAACAACCTATGGTTGTCAACACATCACTTTTCCAAAGCATTAAAATTTAAAAACATAATAAATTTTTTATTATTTGAGAAGATGTTAATGTGCCTATGTCTTAAAAATCTTTCTCAATTAGGGGAAAAATGTAGACACTCCTTTTCAATGACTTTTTTGTCTAAATAGACTTCAAATTAATTTTTACCAAACTATGCAAATTAAGCCAAAAAATCACTGGATGTCCCAAACTCATCTGCACATTAGATGCATGTAACTAGAATTTTGTCACGACATCCCTATTTAGGGTATTAAACTATATGAAATGATAAAATATTAAATATTCATCCCTAGTTAGGTTGTGACCAAGCAAACTCACTTTTTTGACTAATTAATTGGGACACCTAACCCATTTCTTGAAACAGCTAAATGACTAAGCAATATTAGTTATACAAGAAAATCAAGTTAAATGATTAAGTGAAAACTCCATGTTGAATTAGTGAATATGTAATTTTTAAAGAGGAATTTTTAAAAATATATGAGGTCATGATGATGTCATCATCCTCAAAGTCAAGAATTATAAAATATTAACATAAATGCTCTAAAAATTAGAAATGTTGAGCCATGTCTCCATAAATGCATTATTAAATACTTCATTATTTTCATTTGGAGTTCCAATATTAACCCTAACCTAACTAAACTTGGGATAGATTTAGTTGAAAACCTATAAATACAAGTGTCATGACCATTCCTAAACAAAATTTCTTGTGCACACATACTATGCAGAATTAATGAGACAATATTCATTACCAAAACAATCCTAGAGCCAACTTATGAGGGGACAAGAAGAGGTATTGCCCACAAATCATTAGAATAAACAAAGACCATTTGTCCACCATACTGATCACAAGCCACTCTCTTGTGAACAAGCCATTTAAATTGTCAAGGAAGGTAAAAATGTCATTTTGTCTTTTTTCTACCTTTTTATCTTGTTTGTTATATTGCTCACCATAGGTCTTATACTTGGACTAATATTTTCACTAAGTTTTTTTTTGTTTACTTCACTGACAAGAGAAACTAACATCTTCCTCATAATCCTATGATATAATTATCATCATACACATATGGTAATTCTTATTTTTTTTGAATTATGTATGACTTTTGTTCTAATTTATTAAAAGGAATAACAACTATCTTGTCTCTTTGGTGAGCTTATAGTTGGTTGTGTATTGTGTTATAATAATTTACCCATCATAAGCCCATTTGTTACTAATTAAAGTAGGGCAATTGGTATCAGCATTTTTTTATATCAATTAATTAAAAATCATCATGAAAACATAGCTTGACCACTCTAATCTCTACATCCTTGAGGTGACCAATTAGTTCTACTTGATCATAATCTATGAGGCTAATAGTGACATGACTATAAATTAAGTGCATCCTAACAATAACTTCTCATGTTTATTTTGGGATCATATTTATAGTTCTCACAAAATCAAATACAATTTTAGTTATTTCATAACCTACAAGCTCAATGTCTATGTAGGATTCAACATTCCAAGGCTAATTAGTTTTTATAGACTAAACAACCTTATCTGCATGTTGTTGCCATCAATACGCATAGTCCAACAAATTATTCAAGAGGTTGTTAATATTATACAATATATCCTTATTATGGAGTGTACTAAGTAACTTTAATAAGTCTTTCAAAATAATTACAACTCATTCATACTACAGTATGTACACAATCTACCCATAGATCTATAAATTAAAAATTGTTATATCTCCTTCTGAATTATTTTGATGTTGTATATTTTTTATAACTTGAGCTACTTGATACATCAAATTATTCTCCCTTATAAGATCAAGATATTGATTAGGCTGAGCCTTTTCTAATTCCATAATCTAATAGTATCTCCAAAGGAGGCCATCCTTGTTTTGCATGTTATTGTCTGGGAACTTCCTAGATCAATGCATTATCTTTAGGTTTCACATTGATCAAGTTTACATTACACACTTCCTTCTACTTCCTTTACTTCTCAAGCATTGGATAGTCTTTTATTTGATTCTAGATTTAAATTTTATAATATACATAATAGATATATCTTTGAGGGTTGGTAGGGTAATTCTTTGTATAATGATTATATTCTACACAAAATAGAATTGCATTGGTTGTAAAGTTTATTGATTCTTATTGTTATAACCTCTTTGATATCCTCCTTGATATCCTCTTTTGTATCCACCTCTATTTTTTTATATCCCCATCCTTGTGATTATTCTCCATTGTATCTTCCTTGATAGGTTTATTGTGTATGATACCCTCGATATTGTTACTAAGGTAAACTTGGAACAAAATTAAACTCTTGAAAACTCACATTATACTAGGAATATTGATAATGGTGTTGCAAGGAAGATGACATCCAACCAAATAGATTATGGTGATGAATTTATCCAATAGGGACTAAATTATGCAACACTTGCCATGTCCACATATGGAACTAGAATACCTTGATTCATAGTTGGTATCTACTACATAGCAACTATGAATACACTCTCTATAATATATTCCTTTATCTCTTGTAAATCTCTACATCCTCTCATCATGGTTTATCAATTTAGATAATCTACAATACATGCTCTATGGTTTTTTGATATATTTTTGTTAAAGATGACACTTTAAAGTAGCATGTTCAATTACTCTATAGATTTTATAAAACACTATTTTAAGTTTTGGATAGTCATTCCTATGGTGTCCTTCTCTACTATATTCTATACACCATAAGTCTAGTTTAGGCTTATCATTATCATGCATATCATCCATTTTTCTCACAAAATCATCTAGTTTTACTTCTACCTTAGAACATGCTACTAGAGGGATGTCATAATCCTCTATTTGTTCAACTCGTATAGTAGTAGATCGAGCGTAAATGTTACTCAGGAACTGGGACTATGAATTATATAATTTAATTCTTGGTTTCATCCCTTCTATGAACCAAGTATCCTTATTATTATTATTATTATTATTATTATTATTATTATTATTATTATTATTATTATTATTATTATCTTTTAGGATGAAATACATTTTATTCATAACATAAAAAAAAATTGATCATAGTCTCTAACTAATTCTATGGACTTTTATCTAATCTCCTTCAGGTCTTAAATAGTTTTGATTATATATTTCTTCGCCTTAAACTATCTTATTAATAAATATTTAACTTGAAAAAGGTTAAGAGTATTTATTCTTATTTTTAAAATTAATTATATGGATTGTCCTAATAAATTTTCCATGAGTTCACATTTCTTAACATCATCAGATGTTACCCCCTTAATATTCCAATTCATATCATAAGTTACCATGTTTTAATCAAGATATGTAAACCCATCATATTGGATTAAATTAACAAACATACATGTATTGATTTACATGGATGGCACACTTGTGATTCCTAAAGTGGGTTTTGGCACATGGACAACTATGATTATAGGTATATGCACACTGGTTACTGTGACTATATATTCATGTATAATGTTTACTTTGACTATTTACTTATATGCACTAATATTTTTAGTTATATTAAAAAGTAATACTGAATCTTCTATCATCTTCTTATATGTTTCCTACTTTGTCTTTCTACTTAGACTTCCAAAATTATATCTAAAGGAATCAAACCAATTTATATCCCTCTCTTCTCCCACACTTCTTATGCCAAATAATAAAGTAGGATAAAGGGATGCATACATTTGAAGTGAATGATATCTAATTTGAAACTTTTATGAATTTTAAATTGAACCTATGATAGCTCTAAATTCAAACCTAATTTATTCCTAGGAACTTTCCTTCCTAGCTATAGACAAAATCCCTTCCATTAACTATGATCTAATTTTTTCTTCTATCTACTCTGCTATTAATTTACCTTCTTCATCCTTCTCTCTAAAATCCACATCTGAATTATTTCAATTTTTATCTTCCTCCTCATCAATATCTTATACATACTCTACTTATTCTTCATTTTCAACATCTATCACATCCTCTCTCAACACTATTTCAACTTCAACATCTAATACTCTACCCCTACTCCTGCTCCTAGTTAATTCAAGATTGATCACTTTATTCCATATTATTTGTTGTCACAACTCACTTTCCAATCCCAAAATTTTATTCTCATTATGGCTCTTCTCATCCTCCATTTTATAGGGCCATTTTCAAGTTTCTTTACTTATCTCCACATTATTCACTTCAATCCAGTATACACCCCCATGACACCCAAAGTGACTACTCCATGTTGGTAGGAGTAGGAACCATGGAATTATAATGTAGTTAGTTGTTTAAGGGACATACCATATATTACTTTGACAAATATTTATTTCAAAAATTCAAAGGCCAAATAACTTTGTACAAAAACTCCATGATATAACCGTTAATTATAGTCTAGGTCTAGTAGTCCCTAGCTCAAGTCTAATTAGTATCTAGGCTTTGTAGTCTATATAACTTATCTTACGTCTAAACTATACTATTTGTATTTAACAACTATAAATAATAATACTCTAGTCTAAGAAACCATGTAATTAACAATCCACATAATTTGCACCATAAGATTTTGTAAATCTCTCTATTTATGTGTTCTTGAATTATCTCCATTACACTCACTTTGACTCTTCTCCCTTCTTTCTCTATAAAGTTTTGGATTATATCATCCACCCATATTTTTAAATCCCTCTATCCTATCATCCATTTAAAATATTTCAAAAATTTCCATGCTAATTGCACCATTGCTAGGAGAGGTTCCTAGAAAACTCCAGAACCTGCTAGTTATAGGGATAGATTACATAGTTGATGATAGAACAAATCATTTTTTAGTAATCTAGACTGAAGGATGTCATTAAATATAAAGTCTAACTCATATCAATGAAGACATAAAAATAAATTAGACATATAACAAACAACATAGATATATGAATAATAGCCAAAACATCTATAATACTCACTATGCATAGATCAAAAGTAAAAGATAGATACGCAAACCATACATAACATTGTATTAATCTCTATGACACATTAGAACCAACATATACTAAAATTAAGTGTTATATACATAGTGTATTATAAAGCATCATATCTTCATATTCCATCCTTTCAATATAGCAAAAAGAAAGACTCTTTACATTCTTCTATCTATTGCTTATGCCTACAAGGTCGAATACATACATAGGATAATACATAAGATAAAATCATAAAATTTTCACATGTGTCCATCTATTATACTTTTTGATTTTCTAATGCTTTATTCCTCATCCAATATTGGTGTAATTAAATCTCTAGTTTGATGGTATAATGGAAGTCTTGATGCTTTGTTGTAGTAAAAGAATCAATATTTTAAGAAGGGTCACTATTGATTTAGTAGGAATAAGTGATGGTGTTTGATAATTTTTTTCTATGTAAATGTTCCTAAAAATGCATATGTTTTCATATAAATATAAATATTGTACAAATATTCATCTTCACAAGTAAAAATGTTAACTTATATGCAAGTGATGTTATATAGATTTAATTAAAAACCTATTTTATATTTTTGGATTGATAATATTGAACAACAATATTTGTAAAAATTGATATATATGTTATCCTTACTCCATTTCAATACTCTATTTCTCTTTATCTTGAAACCCAACAATATAGATGATTTAGGAACTATAGTCTTGGTTATTTTTCTCAAAATCTTAAGCAAGATGTTTTATTTTTTCTTTCTCTCATGTGATTCTCTCATCTTCCTCCTCAAATTTTTAAATATTTAAACAAAATAAAAATAAAAAATTTCATCTCCTTAATTTAATTAATTATTTTTCATTTCACCTTATGTTCTTCCACAAGATGATCTGCTTGGGTACGGGTTTGACAAGTTTAGTTTAAAAATACAAAAAGAAAAAGATCAATAGTTTAATGTTGGGGATTATTGGCTTTCTGTCTATTTATTTATGTATTTTCATAGAAAATTTCATGTTCTTCATAATCAATCCAATATTCAATGGTTTTAGCCCATTGAGACATTTTCTACATTTTTTCAGCATAATAAGATTCAATGTTATGTATAATTTTTCTTCTCAAGATGGGCATTAGGTTTACTCAATTTCATTATCCTTTAAGGCATGGCTATGTGTCACAAAGGAAATTAATTTAGTCTATATAGATGAGTTGAATGTGACACACATTACTTGATCACTTTTTTAAATTGGTTCAAGGAACTGTAAATGTATCATCCTCATTATGTGGATAACATGGTGGGAAAATATATTAACACTTATTTCAAACCACATTTATTTTGTATCATGCAGATAAAATTTTATACATACCATTATTTTTTTGATGAATTCATGTTTTCCAATTAGACATCATTAGTTTGAAACCTATGACCCTAGGGGCCTCTCTTACTCCTACTAGAGTTTACTAAAAATAAATTGTGTGGTATTGGTTGTTAAGTGGATTATAGTAAAGATACCAACATTGACCATACATTTCATCTTTGAAAGACATTGTTATATTTTGAACTCTTTTGTTTATTTTAGTTTCAACATTATAATAGAAAAAATTTCTAGAAGTGATATGATTCTAATATATTGGATTAATGAATACCTCCCCATCAAGTGTTTTCCATTACGAGAAACAAACAAGAATTATAAAAAATGATATTGAAAATAACTAGTTATACTTTTAATGTTTTTTTCATACTTTCAATGACTTTGTTTTTTATGAAATTTGGCTAATTTAAATCTTTATCATGGTGTACCAACAATGTGAAATGTATAAAAACTTACTAGTTTCCCCAAATGTGCAAGTTATGCCAGAAGGTTTGGCATAATTTTCACTTTTGGTAAAGTTGGGTTTTGTAAACTTAAAGAGTGAAAATAAGTAGTTTTACCTCAATTAAAATGCATGGATTATTTTTTTGTATCATCCATTAATACTGAGGTTTGAAATTGGAGGTGATGGTGGAAAATCATATTGTGTGTTTAATTTTATGGAGGAGATGTTTTATTTCATATTATGTATGAACAATGACAAAGTGAAGGGAAATGGGAAGGCCATAAAAATCATGAAAGAGATTAAATATTTCAAGGTACACTAATAAATTATCATAAATGAAATCAAGAATATATTTCAAGGTAATCATATAAATCTAAATATATTCCCAAAACATCCAACATAAGATAAATGTAAACATACTTAGATGTTTACTCATTATTGCGACTTAAATTTAATTTTCCATCAAGATTTGATTACTAAGTTATTGAAGGGGAATATTAAATCCACACACAAGTACATATCCAAGAATTCACTCATATTTATTAAGTCCAATATAAATACTTCATTAAATATCATATGGGTCTTATAATTGAAATTTATTCATTTCATCAAGAGTATTGGATTAAATTAGTCAATCCCAAAATATCACTTTCAAATAACTTCACTCCTTGAACTCAAAATTTTTAAAGAGGGTTCATTCAGTACATTGATTGAATATTTCCTAAGAATTATAAAGCTTAATAAGTAAGGTCATTATCCCACTACTAGAATAGCTAATAATCCAAAATTATCCCCAACAAATAATAGAATAAACTCCTAGGCATTAAGTCCTTTCCAAAGAAGCGAGGCATAAAGGTCTATGCTTATACTATTAATATGACTAAATTAAAACTACCTGATCCCATGAATCATAACAAAAAATTATCTTTAGACATTTAGCATATGAAAATGTAGTGTGAAACTCTATTCCCAAGGAATTAGATCTTAGAGATTAATATTTTCCTTCTCTCATTATCTCTAAAGACAAGTAGTGTCCACTAATGTCTTGGGTAGTATCAAGGTCACACTGAATAATCCTCTTATAAGTGATATGAAAACATAAAATAAACAAAAAATTATATCAAAGTTAATCATATTAATACCATATATTAATAATCATATTTCTTATCAACATCTCATACATTTAAGGAAATGAAAGTAATGTGTTTGAAGTTAGAATGTATTCACATGAATGTTGAGCCCTATCTAATGATCAACAAAATTCATCATCATCAAACAAAAATATGAGTTATGAGATGATTTGGTGCCATGATCTACTTTTCCACCCACATGACATTTTATCTCATTTCATAGGGTGAAGTTGAGGAATCTAGTTTTTTACTTTAACACTCTCCATCAACTAAGAAACATGCATGGATTTGTACAAAAAACATGACATGTTATATAAAAAAATTTATTAGGAAATACATTAATTCCTCCTAAGATAGGAGTAATATAAATAAACCCAATTGAACACCAAAGTTGAACAAGATTGACTCGTCTAATAAACCAACTTGTTGAACCCTCTATATTATGATGCACTCTCTTATATACATCCTTTTCTATAGTCAAATACCCCTTGTTGGAAATTAATGCCCCAACTACTTTGGAAAATTCTCATAAGTTATGAGATATGTTTCATGCTATTTTTTTGAGTCCCATATTATTTTTAGTTGCATATTATTCTAATCTCATCTACTTTTCTCCATGTTGTTAAGTTAGTTGCCATTGGTTGTTGCAGTCTTAATTCTTCTTCTAAAATTTGTTTGCACTTGGCTCTTCTTGTAGTCATTTTCCATATTATCTACAATTACTTCATTTTTTAAGTAGTTTTGATGCTCATTCATATAATAAAATCTCTTTGAATACCATCTTCCTTGGGTTATTCACTGCCCACTTGCATAATTTAAATAATTTCTAGCAACCATGGTTTTAATCATGGTTATTGTCATAATATAAATTATAATTTACATTATTGAATATGAATCTCTTGGATTGTTTTTTATTTGATTTAAATGTGAGTAAAATCCTCATAATCTAATAATAACATATTATGTTTATGTTCCATATAAAAAAGGTGATAATATGTGGAATTTAATATTCTAGATAAATAAACTGCATATAGGTGACATCCATCACTAGTCCTATATAAAAATCCATACTCACTACAGATGTCATTTGATGAGGCTTTCTCATATGCTATGTTGACTCAGATAATAATCCATTGGACTAAATACAAACCTAACCAACTGATCTCATAGTTAATATATGGATAAAATATCTACCCATTTGAAAACCCATGTTTCCTATACCTTCACCAAAATCATCATGGTACCTCTATGGTATGATTAGGTAAAAATATAATTACATTAATGAATTTATTATTCATTATAACAATACTAAATTTATCTTCTTTTGTGTTACTATATAATTATCACCAAAGGATATATAATATAAATCATTATATCAATCATGAATAGATAACATATCAATGGTTCTAACTTGATTAATACTTAACCATGTGCTTAAGCCAAGTTGAGGCTAGGAGGAGATACATACTTCCCACCTTTTGAAAATTTAATCCCAAATTTTTTTTTGTCAATATAAGTATGCACATAACTACATCCATCCAATATTAGTGAGAACAAAATATGATACAATCAATATAATATCTCATCCATTCACATGGGTCAAAATTTTCAATAATTATATATTTAAACATACCTATAAAATTCTCACCAAGGGAATACCAACCAAAAGATACCCACTCATAATACCCATCCATGAAGTAATGGAAAGCATCACTAGCACACTAAGTGATTGAATGACATAATATGAGTAATATCATTTGTAACTTGGCTAGATTGTCTGAACCTATGTACCATCACCAAACCTAATTGGAATATATGACTTATATTTAGTGAAATATGCAAGCATACACTTATTCATATCAGGTAAAACATAATGGATCATTGGACAAAAGTAACTATCATTAACTATTGTTAGTATCTATCTCTGAAGCATAAACACCTCTCTCAACAACTCAAGGATATTAACTAAATAATTTCACTAGCCCAGGGGCTTTTCTTCCTCACTCAACATCTTTGTAGAGATATCTTCACCTAGTTCACCTAATACAAACTCACTCATCTCCTTCACAAATAGAGGTATACATAAGGAGTTTATGTGCACAATCATCTAAGAATGTAATACCAACTTATAAGTTTATTAGTTCATTTCTCCTTCATGCATTAAATCCATACACAAGGAGGAAATTAAAAAAAACTATCAGTAAGATGAAGCATAGATCAATAAAATTTCACACACCATAATCAATTTATTCTCCATCAGACAAGGATAAACATAATTTAAACAAACATCCATCATGCACATTAGAATTTAAACATCCCATCAGTAATCCATCATTACAACAAATACAACATAATAGAGAAAATATATTTAAGGAATTTCCAACATATAATCAACAATCCAATGCTAGTTATGTGACTTATATCATATGTAAATAAAACATTCATATCATATGGGAATTACATCAACAAATTAATAGTCTATCATTACTGCAAGTAAACATAGTAGAAAATATCCATTGCACATATGGGAAATAGAAACAAACAAATAATAATCCATAATCACTATAAGCAAACATAATAAACCAAACATCCACAAGGAATATTAAATATTTAATCAATAGCTCATCATTTCATCAACCATATCATAAAAGCAAACATTCATAATAATTATGATAAATTTCATTTTATAGAGATTGAATCAGTCAATCATACTTCACTGTTCATTTATCTAGTATATGGTGTACATGTGTTCATAAATATTTCATCATCTTAATCATTGAGACAAATAATCCATGAAATAGATATCCATATAACCATTATTCACACTCAATGTACTACTTAATGGCTCAATATTAATCAAATATAAAATCAAGACCAACATAAACATAACAATATACAACAACATACACACTCAGTAAATACACATAAACATAATCATTAACAAAGCATATAAAATATTCTCACATAAGCAGACATCATGGAGGAATTAATGTTCAACATCATAAAGTAATGAATATAAATTTATAATTATAGCAAATAATTCAAAATAATCATCATGTCATCATCGATGATGAAGTCATATAACAGTGATATCCAAATCCATATAGTCATATCTATGTTGATACATCATTGTAAATTAACATCATGCCATATTAGATGTTATTTACTAGGCATAAATTTACTCATGCTCAATTAGTTCTAGCTAAGCTATGTCAAAACAAAACAAGGGATCTATTAAGGGTGATTGTTACTCAAAATAAATTCTTATTTTAATTTCATAATAAAAATCATCTCAAGAGCAATGGGAATGTAAACTAATTAATAATCACAACTATTATTAATTTAAATATTTTCCCAAGAATTCATTAGTTGGTGTCACACCATGGAGGCAAACCATAAGGAACTATCCTTCTTACAATTAGTAACATAATTAAATAGAGGATATTCACATTGATGTAATTTATGTACACCGATATCTATAAGTCACACAATTGTGTCTACTAATTCAATAAAATATTTCCAATTACCTAAATTGATAAGAGAATAGCTTACCACATTGAAGAACATATTATTTCTATAATAATAAGGTCCTCACCCATATCTATAAGGGGAATGTGCACCATATCATTCTTATCCTCAATAAAAATTATGATTAATCAAATTAGCAAGAAGGAAGGTTGATCTCATATTAAACTCATCAATCAAATCAATGAATGAATACGATAATCTCAAAAATGTAGTTAAATAATAATCAATAAAATGTAATAACTCAATAGCAATAACATTTGCAAAAACATCACATTTGAGTAAAATATTAACGATAAAAAATATCACAGGGTTTGCAAAGCCCATAAAAGCTCAAGATATAGGTGTCTTCAAGCATGTAACACATGCATAATAACAAATAATTTTATGCTTGATAGATATATCTCATCCCACAAAAGACAATGCCCTATATAACAACATTATGATATTTACCACCTCTTTCATGCCTTGGCATAGGCATCCATGTTATGTAGCAAGAATACATGTGAACCCAAAATAAATATCAGATGTAAAAGCTATTCCTTATTATTTTGTAGACCCCTTAAGAAATCAAAGAGGAAGGGAAAAAGTCAAGAAGAATAAATTTCATATATTAAAAACTGTCCAACCACTATTTTGAAAAATCTATAAATTGACAAAGGAGTTTGTCAATAATCAAAATTAGATTCAATGACCACAAAAACTAAATTTTGTCCTTCAACAAAATGAAATAAAATAAAACACAATTAATAAAAAGTCAAGTAACAATATTTCACAAAATAATGTCCATCATAAACATTAGAAATAAATCTAAATCAGTCATAGATCTATATATAGGTAACACACTGAACAAGAGAATATCAATCAATCATTTAGACATCATTTCCCTCTCCATAATAGGTTTCTAATCTTTATTACTAAACTATTATACACTAAATTGGGTATAATTCAATTCCACCATTGAAGATTTCCACATTTTCCCTTTTTAGGGGAAGTTTCAATAGAAAAATTAGTTTTTTAATCAAAACAAAAGGGCACACTGAGCCTTTACTAGGTTGTCAACATAGCATTCAATCATTTACCTAACCCAAATTTGGGTTGAATGAACTTGAACATGGCTACTAAAGAGTTTGAAACAACCCCTTTTCATAACTTATTCCAACTAAAGTTGGTTCCTTAGAGTCATAAATTGAAAATAGTATCATCCAATCATTACAATGGTCTTTTTCTTCACTTATATGGGTCTTTGTTTACACAATCCAAATCCCAAATTTTGATTAAATATTTAAAGAGAGTTATCTAAACTTTTTTTTTGTGAACATCCATACAAATTTACATTATGAAGTCCTTATTTATTCAGTGATATTATTAAGGATGGTCATTTTGATCCCAACAGAGTATTTCTCCTTGAAAAACTTTAAATAATCTAACTGCAAACTTTTTATTAGGATGGCTACTTATCAGGCAAATATAAAATTTACTCTCTAAATGTTCATAGTTACATCCAGTCTACACAACACTTAATACAAATATTTACCCAAGGCCAATCAATAATTGATCATGATTTGATACCAATTTCTAACACTCAAATGTGCTACTTCTAAAACTAGCTACATTTTTTTTAATATAACTAATATATGCTTGCGGAAATGCACTAAACCCATTACTCGAAATCATTCAAAAAAATTCACCTTGATTGAAATAACTAATATTACATCCATGTTCATAATTAATCCATTTGGATTAATATGGAAGTCCTACCAGGTTAGTTTATGTTTACCAATACTAAGTTATGATCCTAGGACTTGTGGGTTATAGGGCGTAAAATACTATTATTCCAAAGTTAGGTCATTGTATCATATGATAGATATAGTTTTTTAGTTTAATATAATTCTACAAACTTTCACTTGTTAAAAAATGTCCAACACTATAAATTGGATAAAGACTTCTTAAACCATCTTAATATTAATTACATGCACAATCCTATGGGTGAATCTATCACTTATATAATTTTTACATGGCATAATAAATTTTATTTAATTCATTGATTTATAATGGTCACAAGATTCATCAATAGTCATTTCAATGACTACCGAGGCTGCCTATAACCTTCTATATTTGTATATCTTGATAGCATGACATACAAGAAGACCATAAACCTTAATAAAGCTTGACTAATCTAACTTGGGTGTCTAATTTAGATTCCTTATTAATTGTGTGATGTTGTATCCCATGAATTATTATTAGGATGCTATGTGCCATCATTTTTCTTAATCACAACCATTCATGATCTATCCAATTAGTTGGGTGTCATAGAATGAACCTTGCACTATCCATGTGAATGAGTGTCATAATGACATATGGTGTCCTTTAATTTCCTTTACTTATCATGGATGTAATTATATACATGGAAAATAATATATTCTAAATTGTGGTGTTGTGATAATGTACCATGTGGCAAGAAGTGATTATTTTGTAACCTTGAAATTCTTGGGTTCTGTGCCACATCCATTCTAACTTGTGAGATACGATAGTAAGAGGGTTTTCCAAGGGTTAAAAACCCATTATCTCACATCTCCAAAACCTTTAAGATACATGCAAACTAAATTCATTTCTTGTGAACTCTGAGTAATCGAAAGGGTGAAATGTGGTCAGTAAAAAATTGTTTAATAACCTAATGATCTTCGAGGGTCATGCCAATTCACTTTTATCTATGAGAAATATAAGTTAAATATTGTGCCAAGTAACACTAAGGATTTAGGGGATGATTTTTACATGATCTAACAATGATGCATGTTAACTAAGATAGACTACACCAAACTGTGAAAGCTTGATGAGTGGTGAACTACCCACAAATCAGTGACCAAACTAATATTTAAAAAGAAATAAATTAAAAAATATAATTAGGGGTAAGATGACTAAACATTTGTCCACATGACCAAGTGGGGAGGAAAGTTACTGAGCATGAATGCTTGAATTTATGTTTGAAAGTGTGTAACTTAGAATAAAGGTTGCACATGCTTAAATTGCCTAAGTACAAAGTTTATCAGTAAAAATCCAATATTAATGTAAAGTGGCAAGGAAAAATATAATGCCTAACCTATAAAACTAAATGAACCCACATCAAAACAAGCTCAACCTTACTTTTATTATCTAAGTGAATGCAAAGAATTAGCATAAATTCCATTAAAATTATATGATATTACGAGTCTCAATAATGAGTAGGCTTTCATGCCTTTGTAATTAAGGACACCTATTATCTTATTTGTTTTACACATGTATCAAGTAATAACCTTATTATTTTAAAATTAAGGCATTAAATTTCTCTTTTATTAGTTTCTTAGACTTAATCTTAACCATTTCTTCTATATCTTCATGATATAGATCAACAACATTTCAACCATATAGTCATATATCCTCTAAAATCTAGAAAATTTCATTATCAACCAAATCCACTTCAAAGGCATTTATATTTAATAATCCAAAAAATTAAGATAATATGATTCATCAATATCACTCATACAAACATTGTCTTATTATGATATTTATGGCATTAAGGCATTGCCATATTATGATATTTACTATCTCTTATAGATTCCAAGCATTTTAAGGTACCATTCTATGTAGGATTAGTGTCATTATAAAAAAATATGCCTATTCAAATTGATTAAGTTATTGAACAAATTTTAAATAATAATATTTACCATAGAATCTATAATAGCATCAAGCTACATTGGTTAAGTTGTTAAAATGGAAACAAAATCTACAAGATGAATTATTTCATTCTTATAATCTAGATATATAAAAATTTGATCTTATTTAGTATTTTTCTTTAAAACTATTCATCTCACTCTGAGACTATTAAAAAAATATCAAACATAATATATATGTAAACATACCCAATAGTTCACTTATTCTTCTACACTAAAATCCATTGCCATCAGGTTTGGATTATTGTGTTATTGAATGGGAATCTTAAATACACACACTATAGTAAACATCCAAGAATTCACCCAACTTTATTAATTCTATTGCTAATACTTCATTACATAACATATGGAGCTTAAAATAAAAAAAGACATAGTCTATGAAGAGTCTTAGATCAACTCAACCAAAATCACAAAATCTATATCGTGTATATTCATTCCTCACACTCAAGAAGGTGAAACAAGGACTATTGCATTAATTCCATCAAATGAATATTTCCTAAGGATCACAAAGATAAATAGGAATGGTCATTAACCCATAACTACAACAATTGATAATCACACAATTATCCATAAAAAATAATAAAATAAATTGTTAAGAATTAATTCTTATCTAATAAAGTCAAGCACTGAGATCTAAGCCTGCACCATTCTTATTAAAGAATCTAATCTAAATAATCCTAAGAATTAAAACAAACAATTCTCCCTAAAAATTTAGCATAGGAAATTATGGTGTGAAAATTCATTCCCAAGGAATTGCATCATTTTCTCTAAGTAATGCTTTATACAAACTTATTTGAGTAATGGATAATTTAACCAATATATCCTTTCTACTCAAATTATTAATACTGTAATAAGAAAAAAAATTGATAAGTTAAGATAAGATAAAATTAAAAAACTACTTTACATCACCCAAATGTTCTTAAAATAAGGCAAAAAGAATCAAATAAATTAATGAAATACCTATTGCTTGAATCCATTTAAATTCCTTAGTTCTCAAAAATATATAGTCTTTAAAAAATAAAAATAAAACTTGCTTACACATCATTAGGTTTTGAAAATTACTAAAACTATTTCATTTTAGAAAAAATCAACCATTCGCATTGCACACTATTACTTTTTATAGTTGTACTGAATGTTTAGGAAAACTACTATTTCTCATAATACAAACACTAAAACTATCAAGAAATATTTCAAACAAAATTGATTCATACCCATGTTCTTTTTCAGTACTTCAAGTCCATGCAATCACTCAGAGTTCTTTTCTTAATTATTTTAATGCAATGTGAGGAAAACTATATTTTAAACTATAGCCTTAGGTAAGTACCAACCTTGCTTTTATTTTGAGTGCATGGCTGGAATTATTTATTCATCTAGACTTGTAATAAATGACTATGATAAAGTATATGAAATGAATAAAAACTCAAGAAACATAAATACATTTCAAACTAAAAAATAATAAAAAGAATAAAAACATTATATTCTCTTAGGGGTAGACAAGTACCTCCATTTCATCTAAATGTACATTATCAAATAATAACAAGAATAATAACAATAATAATAACAATAACAATAATAATAAAAATAACAATAAAAATAACAATAACAATAACAATAACAATAACAATAACAATAACAATAACAATAACAATAACAATAACAATAACAATAACAATACCAATAACTCTAGCACTAGCACTAGCACTAGCACTAGCACTAGCACTAGCACTAACACTAACACTAACACTAAAACTAACACTAACACTAACACTAACACTAACACTAACACTAACACTAACACTAACACTAACACTAACACTAACACTAACACTAACACTAACACTAACACTAACACTAACACTAACACTAACACTAACACTAACACTAACACTAACACTAACACTAACACTCACACTAACACTAACACTAATACTAATGCTAACACTGATGCTAACGCTAACACTGATGCTAATGCTAACACTGAAGCTAATGCTAACACTGACACTAACACTGACACTAACACTAACAATAACAATAACAATACCAATAACAATACCAATAACAATAACAATAACAATAGCAATAAAAATAACAATAACAATAACAATAATATTTTTTGTCTAAATGGTCTTATATCTATATCTAATTCATGTTTACTTTTACATAGATAGACGTGGGTTATTATAATGGAAATAGTCTATCATGAAAGTTTGATGCATTGAAAATGTTGGAAACCTCAAGAATTAAAATTTAACCTACCTTTTTATAGCTTTTTCCTGGCTATAACCTGGGTATTATTATGGAAACATTGGAAGACTCAAGAATTAAAGAGAATATACCTTTTCTATAACTTCATTCTAGATATAACTTGGGTATTATGTATGTATGTATGTATGTATGTATGTATGTGTAAACATGCACACACTTCACATACACGCATATTTGATAACTAATTAAGGGTTTAGGGGTACTTTAAACATGTTCATTATATAGAAAAGTGATCCAAAAAACTGATTTCCTTATTGATAATAAGTAATCGAGATTACTAAAATAACCCAAAGTTATGTTAATATAAATGAGGGAAAATGACAAACCCCATTACCAAAAGGATAAAAATCAAACAATATAATCACAAAGTGAAATAGAAGCAAATAAAAAGCTCCATCTTTTAAAGCTCATTGAATCAACCTCTATGACCAATCACTAATGAAAACTTATTCTAGTGACCCAAGTATTTGATCAAGCCACAAATTCCACCACTACTTGGCCCATGACCATCACTTAGTTTACCATCATGTAGGCCACCACTACCACTTATACCATAGCTTCATTTGATAAAATGTTATTGTACACTATAATTATAATCTAATAGACTTGCCACCACTACTGTATCAACTATTTCATTTTGATGTTTACCAACAACCTTGGCTGCCTTGCTAATAGAGGGTAGTCTTGATTTGATTATCACCTTCACAAATGTCCAATGATTAGTAGAAGAATGATCAACATGCCATATATTCCTATTGAAAAATAACCTAAATGCTGATATTTCTAATGCCTCTTTTGACCTCCTATGAATATGTATTGAAGTGGATATTATCACCTAAATTTTCACCCTAAAGAAGGTTTCTCAAGCCTTCTCAATTTGTGATAACATGGAATCACCTCTTGTCATGGGTAACTTGTTTGAAG
This sequence comes from Torreya grandis, assembly GCA_037957365.1. Taxonomy (NCBI): domain Eukaryota; kingdom Viridiplantae; phylum Streptophyta; class Pinopsida; order Cupressales; family Taxaceae; genus Torreya; species Torreya grandis. Next base: position 894,005 of record JARHVA010002907.1, read on the forward strand.
AGATGAATCTCCAGATTATGGTATAGCTCCCATGTACAACACCTAAATATGAGTAATAATATATTTGATTTAATTTTAAATGGGTAATGTAGGGTTGAAACAAAAGGGAAAATATGGAGGTGATGTACCAAAGATAACTCTACTACATGTTCACCCTTATAGTATGAAAACAAATACAAAACTAATTTCAAAACTCAAAACCAACCCTTCTAACAATAGTGATTCAATATGAAGTTAATATGAAATATAATATTCAATGTGAAAACTTAATAGGCCTACTATTATACACTAATTACCTTTATCACACTTCAAAAATATAAAAGGATGTTAAATACACATCATATGACTTGCTAGAAGGAAAATTGCTCACACAAAGGCATGAAGGAAATGGATGAATGCAAGGAATCAAATCATCACTTAATATTCAACAAAAAAACCATGTCAAACATTTAATACAATATATGAAGAGATTAAGATCATTTTGAATTCTTATTTTAGAGATAAAACAAGTATCAAATTTGGCAGGGATTTACCATATCAATTTTATGGATGCTTACAATGCCTCTCAAGGATGCATTTATATAATAAAAGCAAATAAGAGGGATAGGAAAGACAAGAAGAAAGTTCGTGGAATATTTTCATGATCATATTAGTTACAAAATAGATGAAAATTGACACCAAGCCAATTGAGAATGTGTTGTCAACTAGTTTTTTAAACATCATGGCCAACTATCGATGAGTTTCTTTCATTAGGAGTTGTATATGAGGTTACTTGGGAAGATAAGGACTTCTTGAATGTAACTCCTTTCCAAAGAGTTACATGTTTTCATCTTGAGGTATGTTTCAAATATTTTTATGGATGCTTATGATAGCTTAGAACTTTCCTCGCCAACTATCTTTTTGTAATATTCCCTCACTAAGTGACTTACATTTGAATTAAAACGTCTTCTCATATTATTTATCATCTACAAGACATGAAATTAAAAGTAAATATGTAATAAATGAGTGTATATATTTAAATAAAATTTTTAGAGGTTCATAAATCCTTACTTTTTGGTTTAGATAATGGCTAAAACTTTCCACCATTCTCTATGTTCCCAAACAGACCTATAACTACACATTTTAGGCCATTTTTCATTAAAAAATGGTTTGTCCATGCCAAATTTGCACTTAGTCAGATTCTTAGGAATAAATATACACCATTCAGGTCATTTATGATCCTATACAATACATTTTTAGCATTTGAAAGCACTATCTTTCTCATCAAGTTCTTATCAGAGTTTTAAGAGGGTTTACAGTGTCTTGGATTATTAGCAATCGCTCATAGCCATGAGCGACTTAATGCATAAAAGAATGGAACAAAAATTTATTATAAAAACTTAACCACCTTTCCCTAATGGATCATAATCCCACATTCTCTTATGAATTTTCACACATAGAGAAGGTGTTTCTCGGGTAGTTAGATCTACATACTTGAGTTCAAGAGAGAAAGATTTATAGAAAATGAGTATCAATGTTTTTTTAGATCAAAACACCTAAATTAGTTTTATGACACAACAAATGAGATGTTAAATTGGTCCATTGAAATTATTGACCCCTATAACTAATGAAATATACCTTATTCCATGTTTGAGGGTTTACACACAGTCATAGTCTTTCAACCCTAACAAGCTTTTCTCACCTTTTATTATATTTTTTAATGACTCAAATATTCATATAATTACCCTATGACATTTCACTCATCTAATATAATTCATAATTTGGATAACCATTTAAGAAAATTCAAGCTTTATCATCATTTATACACATGCCACTGTATGCTTATTTAGGCCCACTATGCCTAATTAGCCTTTTGGGTTTTTATGTCCTTGACTGGTCTAACCATTAAATGAGAGAACTAAAATCCCTTAGTATCCAAAAAATAATCCTATTTTATTCTCTTTTAATTCATATTTAATGAAAGACTTGTAGGCTTTCATGGAGGCCTAATGTTTGTCTTCATTTCCTTGTAGCCCTCAAAACGTATAAATCTCCTTGTATAAAACATTTAAGAAATAATATTGAAAAAAGTACATAGATTTGGGTAACCATATATCTTCCTAATATTTACAAAGTTTCATGTCCAAACACTCAATCTAAGTATGCTTGATCATCCTATTATTTTCTCATTTAGCCCTTAATTAGATCTTTAGTCATAAGAAATTGAGTTTTGGCTCTACAGACCCCTCACACACATGAGACTAAAATAAAATTATTGATTCAATTTTAGGACCTCATAATCATTATTTTTGTAAAATTTGAGGATCTTAAACCTTGTATAGATTGGTGATCCAATAAATGATCAAAACCCATATTATAGTTGTATTTTTAGGCCCAAGATGTAACCATCATGGCTTATTTGATGTAAAGAGATCCAAAATGAATGTGGGATTATTTTATTGATCTGACCATAAATTTAAAAAACTCATATACTTACTTTCCTAATCATAACATCTCTACCAAATGCTTATGTTTTATCCTTGTTGGTCTTCATGCTTGGTATGTAGTTGTAGGTTTGCATTTGGTTCTTGGAATGCTATCACTATTGGGGTGAATCTCTTTAGGATTTAAAAACTTCTTGATGGTTTTAAATAATATTGAAACACTTCATTCATACTCTTTTCAATCCTTCAATATCCCCTAGTGCCTCATTACATAGTCACACCTCCCCTTTTCTCATATGCCCATGTAGGCCTATGGGTGATCACTTAAGAGTATGCCTGACTAGGAATGAGGATGATTGTGATAAAAATTGGGAGATTATAATATATTACATGGGGATTTAAAATTTATTATAATATCCCATTATACCTTTCAATGACTTTAACATGTTTTCTTGTGAAGACAAGTTGCATTCATCTCTTTAAGTGTATGGTCATACCCCTTTCTTCATTATCTTTATCTCAATACCTTGAAAATGAGTTTAAAAAGGTTTTTATAGGAATTTATGAGTTGAAATAAGTTTTTAGTAAACCTATTTAGGTGATCAAGCTATCAAATCAACTCAAAATTCATTGATAGTCCTGATTCCAACTTGTTATCTAAGAAGGCAAAAATGGTTTTCCTATTTAATACATATTATCCAAAAATTCACCTAATTAATTTTATGTCTTAGGGGTATATTTTAACCCTAGTATCACCTAATAATGACCATTTTGTTCCATAAATCTATGAATTTTAAAAGCAAGTGTAAACCTGAGCCTTGCCAAGATGAATAAGACATTGTGGGTCCGTTACACTCTTAGTGATTATCCAAAGAGTTGAGGGGATTAATCAGGTGACTAATGCCACAAATCATAAGGTCAAGGAGCCCCTTAATATGTATAATATTTGAGATTCCAACCTTATCTCTCCTGCCTATACCAATTAAAACCCAAAGTGCCTTTTGGAGTTATCAAGGAGAGAGATGGGAAGGATAAGTATGTTTTTGCCATATTTTAGTTTTGAAAATTCCTTAAATGCATGTTTTTATACTTTTATATGATTTAAAAATAAATGGAATTATTTGGAGAGATCCTTACTCTAAAAATATGTATGACCACTTGAAAACCTCTCTTTCTTACCTGAGAATTATCTTATTCTGATTAAAAATTGATTAAACTAGGCCATAAAGTATTCATTGAGTTTATTAAAACATATAAAAATGTGTGTTTATGTTTCAACCACCTCTCTCTATTACAAAACTATCATTTCCTACCATATTTTTTCTTGAAATTTTACAAATGGATAAGAGATCTCAAAATGAGTTGCAATGATTGAAAATATTTTGACTTCACTTAAGACACTTTTATGGACCAAGAGGAACATAAATTGACTTTGACAGGGAATATATGACTCAAACATACTTCTAAACCCTTTTCAATTCTTGAAGCTATTTGACCAAGGCATGCCATGACTATAAAAGCATGATACTAGAAAAGAAACTTACCTTAAACTTGCTGAAAATACCTTAAAATATGATAAACATGCTTTATGAAGGATTTGCAAGCTTGAGAACCAAAGTGAAGGCTTGAAAAGACAAGTTTTTTGTTGAACTAGTCTATGGTAGCGAAAAAATGTCTAACATCTTTGGTTACCTCTTGAGGATGCTTGCTTAATAAACATATAAATTAGTGACCTAGTACATCTATTAGGGTATATAGTCATGACTCTTATCGAAAATGAAGACTAATACACCTCTTAAACATTCAAACTCACACTGAACCACTCAACAAAGGGAAAAACACAACATGCGAAAGGCATTTAAGGAAAACCACAAAACAAATCTCACACAAAATATGTGGTAGGAACTTATGAAAAATAAACACACTACAAAACTATGTACAAAACATAAAACTAACCTCAATAAAAAGGCTTCAAGTGTATCACATTTACTAGGATACTCAGATATTCTCCATTAATTCTTGATATCCTAAACGCATTATGTTATTTATAGCTAATGATCACATAGGGCCCACTTCATAATGTGTCAAACTTTATGTGTTTACCAGGCTTGGCCTTGTCTTCATCCCAATTCAAAACAAGATCACTTTCTTGGAAATTTATTTAATTATCTCTCCTATCAAATACTTTATTCATTTAGGATTGGTGGTACTCCAAAGTATACATGGATTCATACCTCTTCTCTTGTAGTTCCATCAATTTTTCTATCCTCAAATCCACAAGGTCATTCTCCATTAGTTCTATTTGATGCTCTATCTCCAAGGCTAGCATCTCAAGAGAAATTGGTAATTTTCATTTTGTTTTATACACAAGTATGTATAGTTAAATAACCACAACCCTCTTAGGACTGACTCTATCATCCATAAGGTTGTCTTTAACTATGTATACAAAGTACTTTGATTATCATTAACTATCCTTTTAATGATCTAGATCATTTTTTTGGTTGTAGACTCAACAAGCCCATTACCTTGGGGATAATAATTAGAAGAGCTTATTAGGTATATTCCATTTTCATTAGCTTTCTCACTTTTCCTTGCAACAATAAATACCAATTCATTATCAAATATGATTATTGATGGTGTTTTAAACCTAATCACTATGCTCTCATATAAATCAAGTATTAATTTCTCATTATCTTCCTTAAGATCTACTACTTATACCCACCTTGTAAAGTAATCCATGGATGTGAGTATCCATTTATAACATGCACTTGAGGGGAGATTAATCATACCTATGAAATCAAGCCCCCACTAGATGAATGGTTGATAAAATTGGATAGGATTGTGGGGTAAGGCTACTAACCTTTGTTTTACAATGAACAAATCGCACTTTAAACATATTCTTACCCATGAATAGGAGTCTTTGAGGATTTTAGGACAAAAATAACATGCCCTCATTATCTTTTGTGTTATAGTTTTTAGAGAAAAGAGAACTCTTGTAGGTCCATCATATAATTTATACAAAATTCTACATACTTTCTCAATTTCAATACATGTAAGTAACATACTATTAAGATATTTTATGAAAAGGATGGTCTCATCTACAATAACATAAGGTATATATTGAATCCTAAAGTACCTTTTCTTTTACTTGTCTAAACTAGATGGACACTCAACATTTTAAAATAATCTTATCATGTCCATTATATAACTTTTAGGAGATGAAAGTATTTTTACTTGAGGCTCATCTTTTAGTGCCAAAACTAACTCCTTGTTTTTTATTGGTCCAATGCTAAGTGATCACATAGGCATTTCCCCCTTACAAACTATTCCATTAATTTAGTAATCCAATCTACCTTATTTTAATTGAATTATTTATTGAGGATAAAGTATTTAATGCTTGGATGGGATACCATAATGTGAATTTTACTTCTTGAGACCATATGCCTATTTTCATTTTTGATTTATTATGATTTCCTAGCCTTATTTCTCCACAAATGTATACTTTCATTCATATCCTTCAAGCCCTTGACTAAAGAATAAAATGTGATGATCAATATCCTCACTATTTTTTTACAACAACATAGTAGATATGGTGTTAATGTTGGACAAACCATACAAAAAGAACTATTTTTGAGAAGTTGGGGTTAATCAAAGTTGGTGTTTGTGCTATGGATTGCTTTATTGCCTCAAAATTGATTCTCCCTTTAGTATATTTTAATACTTTATTCTTATTTAACATGGATGTCAAAGGTTTTACAAGGCTGGAAAAACTAGGTATAAACCTTCTAATAAAGTTTATCTTTCCAAGAAAAATCTACATTATTTTCTTATGCAATGGTAGAAACAAGGCCAAAATGGCTTGCACCCTTTTAGGTATTATAACCAGTCCTTCCTTTGAGATAATGTGGCTTAGTAACTTACGCACATGGACTATAAAAATACATTTTTGGGGGATCAAAGATATCCCAAACTACCTGCACCTTTCAAAAATTAATTTTAGGTGAGAGAAATTGTCACTAACATTATTTGAAAAAATAGTAATATCATCAAGGTATACTAGCACAATATTATTGATCAAACCTTGGAAGGCCATATCCATATCCTTTTGAAAGGTAGCTCCATAATTAGATAAACCAAAAGGCATCTTATTATAAGCATAAGTGCCTCATTTTATTGTAAATCTAGTTTTATATTGGTCCTCCTCTTTCACCAAGTCTTGGTTATAATCAAAATATCCATCCAAGAGAGAGAAATGTTTAGACCCTATAGCCATTTGAAGTAGTTTCTCCATTCGAGGTAGAGGATGACGATCCTTAAAAAACACCTTATTTAAATTACTAAATTCTACACATAAACTGATTTCCCCACTCTTCTTCCTCATAGGGACTATATTAGCAACCCATGAAGAGTGTTTAATAGGTAAAATTATGTTTGATTTAATCAACTTGATCAACTCTTTATTCATCAAGACTTAAACCTTGGAATTTATAGGTATTTATTTTTGTCTCATTGGTTTTGCACTTAAGTCCAACTGAATGGTGCGTTGAGATAATTTAGGGTCAAAGCCTTTGAGGTCACCATACTCCCATGCAAAGGAATCTGAAAATTATTTATATAATTCAAAAAAAGCAACCCTCTCAGCATCAGTACATAAATTTCCTAAGATAGTTTATCTTTGAATATGGAAAATGTTTCAAAATTATTCTCAATTGTAGACATGCCTATCCTATCTTTTCTCATTTGATCTTCTTCATTAAAAATGCTTTCAAGGGCCACCAATCCTTTAGGGAGTTTTTTGGACTGTAGTTTCACTATTTAGTCACCATATTATTGTTGAAAGTATGCCTAATTCTTTGAGGAGAATCTAAATTCTTCAAAAATATGTAATATGTTTGTCACTATCAAAAACTTTTTAACTTGCATTATTATCTAATATAAATGGTGACTTAATGGCAAAAAGGTACTTATCCCTAGAAGGGGAAACAAGCATTATACCTTCCCATAATTCATTTTTACTCTATTAACCATCAAAGAATAATTTCCATCTTCTTTCTTCATTTTCATTGCGCTTTGAAAGTGATGGTATGACTTCTCCTTCTTCATGCATGGATTAGACCCTTAGACTAGTCGCTTCAATGTGTTTCAAAGGATCAAACTTATGGTTTTTAGTAACCCATTCTTCTATAAAAAGATTAGGTATGCCATCAAGAGCTACAATAAGTTATTGGTCATTAGGATTGTTCCCCTCATCAATGATTGTGCAATTCATGCTAGATGTATTTAGTATATAATTTTATACATGAAAATTAGCTATAGGTTTAGACTTGATTGAAAACTTAGTTCCATATCTAGTCTTGAATGCCATATAATACTAGTCTAAAGTCAAGCACCCCCCAATCTTAGCAATAAAATCCCTTGAAAAACATAGAGTAAAATGGGGAGGTACATCCACAAACACAACATATTATGAAATAGAGAAAGTAGGATAAGCATTAAGATTAAGCTGTAAACCTATGATGATGCCAAATATTTTAGTTGGTGATCCATCCAATTGTAACACACGTTTGGAGTTTGGTTCATATTTCAATTTTATCTTGTCAGCTACCTATTTTGGCATGACTGAGTTTCTTCCTCCACTATCAATTAGGAAGTTATGAACCAATTAATATCTAATGATTAAAAAGAGGTAGAAAGGATGGGTTTTTTGATCTCTCAATCTTTGTTGGATTCCCATCATTATACTTCACTATATTTTCTAAAACTTCCTTTTTTTCACTAGCTTGTCTTGAAGATGTATTATATTTGGACAATTCCTTTTGGATAATTTCACTTTGTCTAGGGATTGATAATGTATCCCAAAAATAAATTCTTACACAGAACCTTTTCATATTATCTACAATGTTTGTAAAATAACTACTAACCTTCATTTATCCATTAGTAGGCATAGTGTTGCCTAGATCTTATGAATTTGGTTGAATTGAGGAACCTTTAGAGCTATAAAAATTCTTATTTTGATGAGTATTATGGATTGTATTGGATACACCTACCCATAATGATGGTGGAGAGTTCATTAATGGATCCTTTAATACTTGTATTTTGTGCCTATTCAACGATTCTTATCTTTGACTTCATGTTTACAGTTATAGGACTTGACTCCTTATTTAGATGCCTTTGATAGTTAATTTCACATGAGTTTTATTTGCTATAGTTAATTAATTTGGATTTTGATTGATCATTCCCTCTATTCAGCTCTCATTCAATAGGTAACTCATTTTGTGTCATAACAGACATTGTTCCACATTGTACCATAAAAGCTTGATTGAACACCTCATATACATACATAGATTGATCATGTGGTTGTTTTAATGGAAGATGATCTTCAGTATCTTGTACAGGGTTATTTTGGATAGGTACTAGAGATTTTGAGGTATAATAAGTATTTGGATTTTGACCATTATATTATCTTGCTTTAGTTAGTTACCCTTTACCTTGAGAAACACCTTGAAAAGATGGTCTATTGGCTTGATAAGGCTGATAGGGCTGACATGGCTGATAGGAACCTTGGTAAGATCTCCATTATTATTATTATTATTATTATTATTATTATTATTATTATTATTATTATTATTATTATTATTATTATTATTACTACTACCTTTTGAGATTTTGGATCTCTTCTCTAAGAGCCTTTACCACATATGCCTCATTTTTCTTACTTGTTTAGTTAGGGGTAGCTTGCTTATGTTTGGGTGTAGGGATGTGGGTAATAATGGTCATAGGAGTTTTCACATTAGTAATTAATAGAATAGGGGGTCTTGGAGAGATCTTAATAGACTATATAAGATAATTTTCATCCCTAATAACAATTTTATAGGCATTGGTTAGGGTATTACCTCCCATGTATCATATCATCATGGATATATCACTATTAAAATCCCTAAAGAAATAGATAAATGCATGATGTAATGTAGGCCTCACTAAGGTTGGGATTATATCCCATGTTTTCTAAGATCTAGTGTTAAAATATTGTATGACCTCTTGAGGTAACCTTTTGATGCTAGTTAACTACTCAGTCAATGATAAAAAATCACTCCTATCTTCAAATATCTTCTTCAAAATCTCATCCAAGTGATCTCATGAGTCAACAAAATTAGGTGTTAAGGTCCTATACCAATCAAGAGCCTTACCCTTGAAGGATCTTGCTAACATCCTAATAGCTACATCTTCTTGAGTGATATTTTTTATATTTCAAAAATTTGTTATGTTCCTTATATGTTCAATAAGGTAAATGGTAGAATCTCTTATTAAGAAGGAACAATCATAAGGGCTACCATAAGAATAGCTTCATATTGTGATAATGATCAAGGGCTTTAACCATTGAAGGCAACAAAAGATAGATTTATTGTTGTTTTCGTTTTACAAATTGGAACCAAAAATAGTCTCCTTATAGGTATGTGAGCATGGAAAGACTTATTTTTATATGGATAAGTGTTATAAAATCTTTTTGTCTTAAATAAAAGATAAGGTAACTATAAGAATTCAAAAAGAACACCTTTAGTAGAGGATCTTATCTATACCTTAGGCATGAAATTGAGGCACTAGTCTATAACCAAGAGCTAATGATTGTTAGAGTTTCTAGTTACCACATGAAGGAAGCTATTACAATTTCAATTTTTTAAGACCAATATTAACCTTAGACAAATTATTGGACCATATTTCCCATTGGGAATGCCAAAAATATTACCACCCAAATTTTCACCCTAGATAAGGTTGTTCAAGCCTTCATAGTTTTGGAGAACATGACATCACCTCTAGGTGTGGGTAACCTATTTGAAGAGATGAATCTCTAGATTATGGGCTAGATCCCTTATGCAACACATAAATATGATCACTAACATATTTTATTGAAAGGTAAAGGGGTAAATGAGGATTGAAACAAAAATAAAAATATGGAGGTGATGCACCAAAGATAACTCCATTACTTTTCACACTTACACTGAAAAAAACTACAAAATTCATTTCAACACTCAAAACCAACCCTTCTAACAATAGTATTTCAATATGAAGGTAAGATAAAATATAGTCTTCAAGTTAAAAACTTAATAATACTACTAATAGACACTAATAACCTTTATCACATTTTTAAAACATGGAAGGCTACTAAATACACATAATATGACTTGATAAAAGGCAAATTGATAACACAAAATCATTAAGGAAATAGATGAATGCAAGGAAGAAAATTATCAGTTAATATTCAACAAAAAAACCATGTCAAAAACTAAATATTTAAGCAGAACAAGGTCAGTTTGAATTCATATTTCAAATATAAAACAAGTATCAAATACAAAAGGGCTTTGCAATACCAATTCTATGGATGCTTACAATGCCTCTCAAGGATGCATGCATAGAATAAAAGTGAAGAAGAGGGAGAGAAAAGATACGAAACGAGTTCATGGAATTTTTTCATGATCATATCGGTTACAAAATAGAGGAAACGTGACACCAAGCCAATTGAGAATGTGCTATCAACTAGTTTCTTAAACCTCATGACCAAGTGTTGCTGAGTCTATTTCATGAGGAGTGGCACAGGAGGTTAATTGGGATCATTTGAACTTCTTGAATGTAACTCCTTTCTAAAGAGTTACATTTTTTAATTTTGAGGCAAGTTACAAATGTCTTCATGGACACTTTTCATATCTTATAACCTTCCTAATGAGTTATCTTCTTGTAATGTTTCTGTTACTACCCAAAACTACACTTAAAGAATTGAGCCCTTATCAAGTATGAATATCTAATTTGTTATCCCACTTCCTATTTTTAGGTGTTTATTAGAGATCAAGTGTCTTGTTAGTTTTATCTTTACTAGCCTTTAGTCTATCAAAAGTTGAGTTGAATTCATGTCTGAGCACTTTAAGGTCTTTTGTCCCAATTTCCCTAGCTTAGATCCTCTGATTTAAAATCAAATTTGACAGGAGAAAATTTAAGAAAGAACATTTTAAATATGCCATGGACTTAGTCTAGAAATCCATATTGGGTCCTTTTTGTATCTGCTAATGCTTTGTCACTTTTATTTATTAATGTTGTCTAAATCATGTCGAGTCCCTTTATTATAAACTGAGCTCAAAGTCCTAAAACCTACATCATATTTATTAATGTCCCAAAAATTTAGGATACCTTTTTATAACAATCAATTTATGTCCAAAGCTATGAGTTAATTGTTTATTATGATTAAATTTGAGCCAATCATAATTGATCTTATAGATTGTAATCTAACATTACGTGTTAATGAAGAACAAATTGATCCAATAATACATGATCAAGGTTGAATAGTAAAAGAGACTCAGGATAAACTAGATTTGATAAGTTTCAAACTCATGGGGCATGATTTAAAGCTCAAGCATATTCCCATAGATCTATGACATGTGGTAAAGCATATAGATTTTGATCGATAGTGTGTAGAAGGTCAACATTTTAATGAAGTTTTAGGACTATCTAGGTGGTGACAAGTATCACCATCTTGGTAGTTTTCTTGATGATCCAATGGTGAGTGGGGGTTAACAAGTCAAATACCATCACCAAGATGTCATGTAAAAATAGACTGGTCAATTTACTTATGCATTTTCTAAGTTTGCCTAGAAAGCATCTCATGGTTGAAGGATCACACAGAATCAATATTATAGACACCATGAAAATCTCTTAAATATTTGGTGCCTTCATGATTTTTTAATTTCAATATGCAAGGCTTTAAAGTTGAAGTAGTGTGACGATCAAATAAACACCATTGATAGTCACACAAATTTTAAAGTAAAGCTCAATAATTAACCATTTGGTGTTTAATGTGTGATGGTTGCACAAACATCATTGATGATCATGTAAATGTCATTATTGGTCATGAAGATGCCAAAATAAATCTCAAAAAATTTCCATTTGGGTTCAAATATTGATGGTCACAATGATGTTAGTGATAGTCACATAGACATCAAATGATGGGCATGCAGATGCCAAATTTAAGCCATAGTAGATAGCCATTTGGATTTGAAAAATCTAAAGATCAATGGTTAGCATTAAATTTTAATTCAAGATTAATGGTGTGAGTGAGAGATAAATTATCAAAAGTCTCAAGCTGAATGAGGAGCCACCATATGGTAGAAGGGCATTAACCTGTTAGAGACTAATTGTTGAAGGTGCAAAGATCCTATGGAGCTACCAAATGTCATAATCTTAATTTCCAGGAGTAAATGTCAACCAAGAACATTTGAATGGTTGGATGAAAGTCTAATGGTATGAGATGAACATGGAATTTTAAATAGAGCTATAAAACAAATGTATAAGTGATAAGTGTCAACCTCAAAGAGCATGATTTGGATGTCAGACATGTTCCCATCGATCGATGGTATGTGAGAAAGTGTATAGATGTTGATTGATGATGCATATGGGTCAGGACTTTTCAAAAGAGTCCCAATCAAATGTGGTAGTGACATATGCCACTACCATAATGAGATAGATATAGATATATGGTCTACTCTTAATGCATGCAAATAAAATTGATGGTGTGGGATCAAAGGTGGATGTCTCAATAAATTAAATCTCGAGCATATTTTAAATATTTAAGGGTGTGTATTTGATCTTGATTTAATATTGAATGATAGTAAAACACATCCAAATTGAGCCAATTAGGTAGCTTAGTCACTTTTTAGCCTCAAATGTCCCTATTTAGATCTAATGTGGCATGTTACATGTCAATATGTGGTAAAATATGTCTTATGAGTCAAGATCAATGCTCATTCATAGACAAGAAAGGATTTGAATAATATAAGAAGGTCTATGGGGCATTTCAGAGCATATTTTTCAATAATGACCACAAATCATTTTATGTTCTTACCATAGCTCAATCATTCTAATGTAGCAATCACATTAGGAGAAGGTTATTACATTGTGTGCATAAGAGGAGAGAAAACTATCTAGGAGTTTCTGAGTATGGAGTAAATTTGTCAAAGGCATCTATAAGTAGTTTTACATGATGACAAAGTTTGTTCAGCCTCTACCATGAAGTGCACCTTCTAGATCATGAACAAAGGCATCACCAATCCAAAGGTTTGTTGAAAATCTTATCATGGCTTGTTAAAGTAGTTAGGGCAATGATTTTTTTCAAATGGATGAATATTTTCAAATGAGGACAAAGGAGTATTTTCTAGCTAGGAACATCTTGGTGTAATTAGGAGGGTTATTATGCAATTTTGCAAATTACAACCTATAGTCCTAGATTTTAAATAATAGTGAAAAATGTATAAAAATGTGGTTATGTCCTCTATTCAAGGGTTGGTCATGTTGGTGGTTATTTTTTTAATTTTTCTCTCCAAGGACAAGATCTTCAAAGTTTTAGGATCCATTGCTATGCATAGATCTTATCTCTCTTACTAATGTGGTTGTAGATGTATAACCATTATAAAGTTCTGAGTGCATGTTTATGTCTCTCTTGTTTAAATAGAAAACTCACCATGCTTTTCCCATTGGCAACATTTTGAAAAACTGATGTATGTAATATTTCTTTTCAAGTTAGTGAAAATACTTGTGGTTCTTTGTTAATTCCTGTTGATGAAGTGCAATAATATGTTTTACAAGTTATACTAATTAGATATTTATTTTTGTGTTCATTACTAGTTGTCATTTTAAGCATGGATATAAGTTATAATTCCTTTTCTATAGTTTAGTTTGGAAGTATGTTGTTGAATAACCTTTTAGGGTAGCCTAGGTCTATGAATTTGACAAGGAAAAGTGCTTTAAGATTTTAGTTATAGTATATGATCTGGGGTTTCAAGGATCATTTGGTAGTTCCCATTAGATTAAATTTGAGTCTTTTATATATCTTTGAAAAGGATAATGTCATGAATATTGCAAGATACCTTGCTAATTCAGAACTACTAGCACACCACCACACCCTTCCTCTTTGTAATTAGGAAACTATCCTACACTATAAATGATATAATCCTTGTTGCATATCATATGTGTTATTTTCCTACAAATGCATAAGATCTTGCTTATATAACATGTATTTGCATCTTATGTTTTAAATCTTAGCATTTCAATCTTTCATTCAGCCTTGATATTGATAATTCTTTACGATGAAGATTTTAAGCACTTTTATATCAATCTTCAATAGCTTTTATGTGACTTTATGACAACCCTTATCAGGTGGAGTGTGAAATTTTGGTTGTGCCCTATTCATATTTATGTCTCTATATGCCAATAATCCCCATCAATGTTGAGTTAAAGAATCTCTCCATGTGATCAAGCTACCCCATAGGTCCTCTCACCTTCATTCAAGAAAATTCAAAGGTAGCAGGGAGATGACCATACCCTTTATAGGTGACTCTCAGTCATTTTCTCCTTTTAGTTCATTTTGGATGCCAAACCCTCCCATGCCTACGATGACATATCATTAGGTTTTTCATCTTTGTTTGTCATTTTATTTTGAGTGTGCAAGGTTGAGTGTGAGAGGTGTACAATTTAGAACCAACACACTTATAGCACCATTGCCAAGTATAAATTGAAGTCCAAGACACTTGTGTTGTTGGGGCCTCTTGAATAAAGATAGAACTATTGTTTATATTCAAGAACTATTGATGTTGCATGTTGGAAGGTGTCTTTCCCCTTCTAAACATAATTATAGAAATTTTAGTTTCTTTTATTTCTATCTCATTAAGTGTTAACAAGTTTAATTTTACCATGTATCACAACAGTTTGTCAACATTTATATTCTATAAGTTTGATTCTAGTGGTGACTCCAATCTTATCATTTGGTTTCAAAGAAGATCAGTGCCTAATTTGAATATCTTTGTTAACCTTCATCTTTGAGGATTTTATTTTTTTCAAATCTAGAAGGATTGAGATCATCCTTCAAAAGTGACTCATCCAAACAACTTATCCCACCCCTAAGTTTGCATCAAAGATGAAGGAAACAAGTTTGGAGGCCCATTGAGGAACATCACATAGCTATAAAAGATTGCTTGGACTATCAATATTTTGATAATATTGAATTTTTTTGTTGAGATACCCATCGTTGAGGACTATCATAGCTATCCTAACAACTCTAAACCTTATAATCTAATTTATTATCTAGCTCCTTCTTAATTAGCTGAATGCCCTCCCAAGTGTGAGCCACAAAGTCCACCTCATTCACCCCCTCACATCCATTTACCATTAGTTCTTGAACCTCTCATTGAACTTATCATGAGGCATAGGGACCAAGATATGAATGAACACCCTAAATTTTGCATTCCCAGATTCAGACCTATCAATTTTCTAGACATGAAAGGTTATCCAAATGAAGTCATGAATAAAGTAAGGCACTGCATTTCAAAGTTCCAAGGGAACAATGTAGTGAGTGGTGATCAAAACTTGAAGGATTTTCACAATATCATTGAATATTATGAGGTTTATCATGAGAATGTGTTCATTAAGTTGTTTGTGCATATGTTGTAAGAAGATGCTCATGAGTGATTCAACTCTCTTCCCCATGGGTGTATTGATTCATGGGAAGAGATGAAGAATGTGTTCAGAATTCAATATGGTGATAGAATTGATCTGAGATTACTTTTGGCTGAATTTGAAAACATCAATAAGAACCCTAGTGGGTGTGTTCAAGACATTAATACATGATTCAATAAAACTATGATGTAGCTACCCAAAAAAATTAGGCTCAATGATATAGTATGCTTGATAAAGTATTATGATGCCTTTGACAAGAAGGTTACATAATACTTGAGGGACAAGGCTCCTATGAACATATGATTAGAATTTAATGTGTCTATCTATATTGGAAATAACATAAAGGTTGTGATAAAACCCATGAGTATTTAGGTTGATGTAAAATTGGTCAATCCAGGAAAGACACAGTCCACAAAGACAACCAACCCTAATGAGACTATTAAGCATTTGGACTCTATTTTCCAATAAATGGCATACAAGTTGGATAGAGCTGAAAAGGAGATCCCTCATGTGTTTACTAGTTAAGAGAGGGCTCCAAATACAAATCAAGAAAAATGAATTCCTTCTTCTCAACATAGAGATAATGATAGAGGGAAGAGGCCTACACAAGATGAAAAGATAAAAACAAATTAGAATAGAGGGGTTGGGAAAGAAGTGCTTGATCCATTAAACACTAAGGTGAATGTGATAGGTTGTGACATTAATACTAATTGGTATGAAAAGTGCTTCCTCCCACATCCTCCATGTGATACATCTTAACCAATTGATGAAGATATAGATAAACCCAAGTCTCTGTCATCCGATGATGAGTTTATGATGTTAAATTGTTAGAGTCCTTAAAATGACATGTCTACCTCAATATAATTTTTCAGTACTACCATTGTTGATTAGTTTTAGAGTGCATTACAAAAGGTATGCATCCCAACATGTGATTTAATTGTGATGTTAATATGATATAAGCGTATAAATTTCCCATTCATAATTTTGATTTTTTAAGATCAATAATGATTGAAAAGTATGATGGGGGATTTCTATTAGTTGAGGATAGGCAACTACTAATTAATGTAGTGGTTTCCCAAGAGAAAGAATACTACTTGAGAATTAGTCAATCAGATGTTCCCCCTCAAGTCAATACCCCTAAAAATCCAATGGTAGGGGATGCAATTAATGAAGCTAAGAAAACTACAATAGTTCCTAATACTTCCAAACTTATACCCATTTCTTAAGTTGCTAAGCCTAGAGGTGATCCTACTAAAATTAAAGTACATTTATTATCTAGTATTCCTAAGGGTGTGAATGATGTTAAACAAAATCCACCTTTGAAGGTTACTACTAAGAATGTAAATCCACCTCATCCTACTCCACTTCAAACCTTAAGTGATTGCATTCTAGCTAAAGGTGTTGTAACCCTTGCACCAAATACTCCTCTTCTTTAGTATAATATATGTGATATGGCCCAAATATTGAGTCAACTAAAAATCACTATTCCAATTATGGAATTATAAAGAATACCTAAACATAGGAAGAGGGCATTCAAATACTTTGAATTTGGTGAGAAATAAGATTTATTTACCCCAAACACCCCTAAAGGAAAATGAACAATCAAAAGAAGTTGTTGAACTAGCTTTGAAAGTGTATTTGGGGACTACCTTGGTAGAAAGTTAGTTGAAAGTGGACTCATTTTATACAACTCTCTTTGATCAATGGTCTGATTGTTCACAACTATATGTTTGATTCTGATGTTTCTTGCAACGTGATTCCCTTGAGTGTCCTAAATGAGTTTGAAATGAAAATTACATCATCATTTGGCAAGTGTTATGCCATGGACTGATGAGAAGTTCTATTTGTTGGACAAGTCAAGGGGTTGGTAGTATAATTAGACATGAATCTAGGTAAGTATTTGAATATGGACATGGTAGTTGTAGACTACCTGCCTAAGTGGGGGATGTTGTTATCACAAAAATGGCCTGCTAGCATGGGTGTAAGTGTATAGATGGAATTGTCTTATGTGACCATTACATTGGAGGGTAAGATGGTCAAACTTTATAGAGAGCTGAAGATGTTGCATATCATTGAAGATCCAAAGCATGATCTAAACAAAGTGTTGTACATAGATGTTGATTTGGGTATCTTTGTGGGGAATATTAACATTATTGATTATCCTGATGGTCTTGATGTTGAACCTAATAGTGAAGGAGTATTTTGGAGGATGTTCTTTGATGGGGCTTGATATAATCTTAGAAATGGAGTTGTGGTTGTCTTCTATGCCCCTAATGGTAATTTTTTTATATTTTATTTTAGTTGTCCTTTGGGTACATAGATAATACTACTGAGTATGAGGCACTTTTTCTTGGTTTATAGATTTCCCATGAACATGGAATTAAAAATATGATTGTCAAGGGTGATTCTAAGATGGTGGTTAAGCAAGTTTATAATACTTATGCTAACAAAAATAAAATCTTAAAACAATATCAAAATATTGTTTGAGATTTCCTTGAATTATTTGATGCATTCAACATTTTTTATAATGATAGGAATTTCAATGAAGAAGCTGATAAAATTACAAGGTTAGGTGCTCAATTTGATATTGTAAATGTGATATCTCATTGTCAGTATCAGGTAGAGGTGCTTGTTAGGCCTTCAATCCTAGAAAATGTTCATCATTGGTAGGTGTTTGATGATGATGATGAGATCAAAAGGTTTCTAAATTATGAATCTGAGTTCCATGATCAACTCATAGACTTGGAATCCATTGTTTAGGTTTGTGATGGAAAAGATACCTTGTTTGGGAAGGACATTATCTAGTTGAAGACCAACATGCTCCCTAGAGGTTTGGTAAGTTTAGAATCATATTTTGATGTAGTGGATAGAATAAATAATTAGGACTCATTTATTTCAATGGATATAATTGAGTGCAACTTGGGTTCTCATGAGAATCCAAAGAAGGTTTGCTTGGGTACTCACCTAAGTGTAACTGAGAAGCAAGCTTACATGCAACTGCTAAGAAAGTATTAGGATTATTTAGCATGGTCTTATTCTAAGTTAAAATCATATAGGGTAGACATTTTCCAACATGTTATCTTATTATATCCTAATATCAAGCCTTTTAAAAAGAAAAAAAGAATTATCAACCCAATCTTGGCCACTAAGATGCAGGATGAGTTAAAGAATCTAAGGGGTAGTGCTATTATTTAGCCCATCATGTATTTATCATGGGTTGCAAATTTAGTTCCAGTGAGAAAGAAAAATGGTCACATGTGCTTGTGTATGGATTTTTTTAATTTGAATAAAGCTTATTTAAAAGATAATCATTCCCTACCCAATATGGATAACCTATTTCAAAATGTTTTAGGATCAGAGATGTTGTCCACTTTATATGGTTTCTCAAGGTATAACTAGGTTGTGGTGAAGTAATTCGAGAGACCCGAGACCACATTTACAATGCCTTGGGGCACATATATATATATTTTGGGTTAACGAATGTTGGTGAAATGTTTGAATAAGCTATGCATATATATATATATATATATATATATATATATATATATATATATATATATATATATATATGAGGATGCATTTTGGGTTAATGAATGTTGGTGAAATGTTTCAATAAGCTATGGATGTTGATTTTTTATGGATGATTAAAAATTTTATAGTTGTGTATCAAGATGATATTACTGCATACTCCAAGACTAGTGAAGAACATTTGGATCATCTAGATAAAGTGTTGATCAGATGCAATGAGTTTAAAATTTCACTTAACCTAATGAAATGTTACTTTGAAGTATAAAATGCCAAGTTTTTGGGACATATAGTGTCCAAACATGGTGTCATGATTGACCTTGAGAGGGTAGAAGCCATTGATAAAGTGCCTATCCCATAGTCCAAGAAGGTAATTCAATCCTTCTTTAGACAAAGTAATTTTCTAAGGAGGTTCATGTCTAACTTTGCATAGATCACTCTACCTATTACTTCTATGCTGAAGAAGGACCAGAACATCAAGTGGGACAAAAAGATCATGCAAGCATTCAATGACATAAAAGGAGATTTAAAGTCTACCCCTATTTTGGCTAGCCCTGATTACACTAAGCCATTTTAGATTTTCTCTTTTGCATCATATAACACTATTGGTAATGTTCTATTACAAAAGAATGAAGATGGTCATGAGAAACCAATATATTTATTTAGCAAAGCTATGCAAAGTGATGAAATAGATTACACCATCATGGAAAACAAGCCTTCACCTTCTTGAAGACTACCGAGATGTTAAGGCCTTATATTCTAAGTCTAAAAATTGTTGATTATGTCTTACATACCATGGTGAAGGACATCTGGACTTGGACCTCAGTATCTAGGAAGAGATATAGGTGGGTTAACAAAGTTCATGAGTATGAAATGGTTATTTAGACCACCAAGTTAATACAAGGGATGGGTCCAGCCAAACTCATGGATGAGACCAATTTGCAAGCTATTGAGGTAAACACTATTATTTTCAATTTTGATGATTCCCTGACTCAACTTTTCATGTCTCCATGGTATAATTATCCCCTAAATTGGACAAGAATCAAAGGAGGACTCTTAATCTTGTTTCTAAAAAGTACCTCTTGACTAAAAATGGACTTGCATGGAAGAATCTGGATGGAGTTCTCTTAGATTCATGCTAGAAGAATAAACTATTGACCTAATTAAAGAATTACATAGTGGAGTATGTGGTGGCTATTTTTCACCTAAGATTACAACTCATAAAATTCTAATAGCTAGTTATTTGTGGCTGTCACTATTCAAAGATGTTCCTTAGAAAGTTAAAAAGTGTAAGAAGTGTTAGTATTTTGCTGGGAGGATGAAAGCTTCTAGTTCTCTTCCCTTATAACATGTGATGATTGAAATCCCATTTAGACAATGGGGAATGGATTTCATTTGAGAAATTATTGATTCATCAAGATATAGACATAGATGGATACTAGTTTCAACTAATTACTTCACCAAATGGGCTGGAATGGTCCCTAAAAAGAAGGCTACACACTAGGTGGTTATGGATGTTTTTATAAATTAGATTATTTGTAGATTTAGTGTGCTTATCAAAGTTATTGCTGATAATGACATGAGTTTCAAATATAAAAATTAAGTGGTATTTTGCAAAGAGTATAGGATTAAATTGATTTATGATTCCAATTACAACCCTTAAGGGAATGGGAAAGCATAATCCAGTAACAAGAACTTGCTCAAAATGATTAGATGAACAATGGAAGCAAATAAGAATAAGTGGGGTGAACAACTAAAGTTTTTTTTGTGGGATGAAAGGATCATACCTAAGAGAACTACAAGAAAAAACCATTTTGAGCTTATCTATGGAGATCAAGTAGTTTTTGATATGAATTTTTAGTTTCCAACCTATTAGATCATGCAATAATTAGAATATGATGAACAAATCAATCACTATAAGAGTAGGATGAACTAGATTGTTGAGCTTAATGAAATTTGAAGACAAGTTCATGAAAGGCCCCTCAAGTTCAAGAGAAAGATAAAAAAAATATTTGACAAGAAGGTTAATTTGAAAACCTTCCATGTAGGTGATCTGGTTCTACTTTGGGATAGTAGACATGAAGATAAAAGAAAACATGGAAAGTTTGATGCCTTGTGGATGGGTCCCTATTCCATCAATTGTCAGATTGGTGATACACCATTTTTTGGGAGACCTAGATGGTGAAATACTAGAGTTTCCAATCAATGGAATTTTTTTGAAACACTTCCTTAATTGAGTCTACAACTATGTACATAATTGTATAGTGTATAGTCTTGTTGTTTTGTCACCCCTTTACTTTGGGCTTTGCTTGTATAATTTTCTTTCATGTTTTTATTGTGTGTTCATTTTTAGATCCTCCTGATATATTTTTTTAGTCTACCATGTTTTGTTGAGCCTTCATGGGTGTTTATTGATTAAATTGATAACTATTTACTCCATAACCCAATGGATTGGTACCTAGTCTTACATTTTAGGGTTCTTTGCAAACCTACAGGGGGTGTGCATACCTAGGTGAGAACCAATGTTAGTGCCCAAAATTGTACTAAATTAATTGAGCCCTTATCAAGTACGAATGATTGATTTATTATCCCATATCCTATTTTCAATTGTTCATTAAAGGTCAAATGTCATGTTAATGTGATCTTGACTAGCCTTTAGTTTGTCAAAAGCTGAGTTAAATTCATGTCTGAGCACTTTAAGGTCTTTTATCCCAATTTTCTTATCTTAGACCATATAATTTAAAATAAAATTTTATGAGAGGAAATTTAAGAGAGAACATTTTAAATATGTCATGGAATTACTCTGATTTTTATACTATGATTTGACCATATTTATTAACACGACCAAACCTTTGTCTAAAAATCCATATTGGGTCCCTTTTATATCCACTAATACTTGGTCATTTTTATTTATTAATGTGGTCTAAATGATGTGGAGTCCCTTTGTTGTAAACTAATCTCAAATTCCTAAAGTCTACATTGTATCTATTAATGTACTAAAACTTTAGGCTAAGTATTTTTATACTAAGTGCTTTTTGTCCTGAGCTATGAATTAATTATTTATTATGATTAGATTTTATCATGGTTGAAGGATCACATAGAATAAATATTTTGGATGACATGAACATCTCCTACAAATGTTGTGCCTTCATGCTTTTTTTAAAAATCTCAATATGCAAGCCTTTAAAGTTGAACAAGCAGTGTGATTGTCACATGGACATCATTGATAGTTGCATAGATGTCAAAGTAAAGCTCAGTAATTAACCATTTGGTTTTCAAAGTGTGATAGTTGTGTGAACATAATTGACAATTGCATAGACATCATTAACGGTCATGTGGATGTCAAAATAAATCTTGACAATTATCTATTGGGGTTCAAAGAGTGATGATTGTGTAGATGCCAATAATAGTCATGCTGACATTAAATGATGGGTGCACAAATGTCAAATTGAAGCCATAATAACTATCCATTTGGATTCAAATAATCCAAATACCAATGGTTAACATTCCATTATACTTCAAGATCGATAATGTGAGTGAGAGCTAACTTGTCAAAAGACTCAAGATAAATGAAGAGCTACCACATGGTAGAAGGGTACTAGCCCAATAGAGACTAACTATGTAAGGTGCATAAATACCATAGAACTACTAAATGGCATGATCTCAATTACCAAGTGAAACTTTCAACCAGTGATGTTCAACTAGTTGGATCAAGATCCAATGGTGTGAGATGAACACGAACCTTTCAATAAAGCTCCAAAATAAACATAGAAGTGATAGGTGTCAATCTCATGAGGAATGATTTAAATCTTTGGCATGTTCTTGTTGATAGATGGTACATGGTAAAACATACAGATATTGATTAATAACGTGTATGGGTCAATACTTTATAAAGGGGTCTTGGTGGAATGTGATAGTGACATGTTTCACTATTGTGATGAGGTAGATAAAGATCTATGATCTGTGCTTAATCTATGTAGATACGATTGATGGTATGGAAATCAAAGATAATTATCTCAAAAAATTAAATCCCAAGCATATTTTAAAGATTTAAGGGTGTGTATTTGATCCTAATTTAAGATTACACGATAGTTTAAGTCATGTCCAGATTGATCCAATTAACCAATTAGGTAGCCTAGTCACTTTTTAGCCACACAAGTGCCTAGTTGGATCTGATGTGGCATGCTTTATGTTAATATGTCATAAAATTTTTATTATGAGTCAAGATCAATGCTCCTTCATGGATGTGGAAGTATCTGAAGCATAAAGGAAGGTCTATGGGGGAATTATAGAGCATATTTTCAATAATGACCATGGATCATTTTTTGTTTTTACCACAGATCAAACATTCCAATGCAGCCATCATTAGAAGAGTAGCTTGTTCTATGGTGTGAATAAGAGTAAAGACAATTGTCTAGGAGGTTTCAGCTGTGTAGGTAAGTTTTCAAGGGCATCTCCAAGTAGTTTCACATGATGACAAAGTTTTTTTAGCATCCACCATGAAGTACACCTTCCAGATCATGAAAAAGGAATCTCTAGTCTAAAGGTTTATTGTAAATATTCATCATGCCTTGTTGAGGAAATTAGAGCAATGATTTATTGTAAATGATGAAAATTTTAAATTGAGGATAAAGGAATATTTTCTAGTTTTGTGTATCTTGGTAGAATTAGGAGGGATGTTATGTAATTTTGCAAATTACAACCTAGAGTCCCAGATTTGAAATAATAGTGCAAAATGTATAAGTAGGGGGTTCTATCCTCTATTCAGGGATTGGTAATATTGGTGGTTTTTTTTTGGGGGTTTTTATTTCTCATTATAATCTCTTCAATGTTTTTTGGATCCATTTTTGTGTGTGGATCATATCTCTCTTGCTAATGTAGTTGTAGTTACACAACCATTAGCAAGCTTCAAGAGCATGTTTATGTCTCCCTTGTCAAAAGAGAAAACTCACCATGATTGTCCCCTTGGTAACATTTTGAAAAATTGATGTATGTAAGGTTTATTTTCAATTTAGTGAAAATGCTCATGGTTCTTTGTTGTTTCCTATTAATGAAGTGCAGTAATATATTTTACAAGTTCTTCTGATTAGATATTTGGGTTTGTGTTTGTTACTGGTTATTATTTTGAACATGGATCTAGGTTATAAATATCTTTATATAGTTTAACTTGGAAGTATGTTATTGAACGACCTTTTAGGGCACCCTAGGTTTATGGATTTGATAAGGAAAAGTGTTCTAAAAGTTTAGTTCAAGTATATGCTCTAGGGTTTTAGGGATCATTTGGTAGTTCCCATGAGCTTGCATTTCATTCTTTTCTACATCTTTGTAAAGGATAATGTCATGAATATTAAAAGATACCCTACTCACTAAAAACTACCAGCACACCACCATGCCCTTCCTCTTTATAATTAACAAACTATCCTACCCTGTAAATGATACAATCCTTGTTGCATATCATAAGTGTTATTTGCCTACAAATGCATAAGATATTACTTATATAGCATGTATTTCCATCTTGTGTTTTAAATCTTATCATTGAAATATTTCATTTAACCTTTATATTGATAATTATTTAGGATGAATGTTTTAATCACTTTTATATTAGTCTTAAATAGCTTGTATATGACTTAGAGCATTTGTGCATTCCTTATGATAACGTTTACTAGGTGGAGTGTGCAAGTTTGGTTGTGACCTAGTAATATCTGTGTCTCTATATGCCAATAAGCCCCATAGAGGTTTAATTGTAGAATCTCTCCATTTGAGCAAGGTACCCCATAGGTCTTCTTACCTTGGTTTAGGCAGAGCACAAAGTAGTAGGGAGTTGACCATACCCTTTGTAGGTGCCTCTCAGTCATTTTATATATTCAGTTCATTATGGATACCAAACCTTCCCTCCCATAAAATGATATATCAATGGATTTTTCATATTTATATTCCATTTTATTTCAAGTGTGAAAGGTTGAGCCTAAGAGCTGTACAACTGAGAACCAATAGTTTCCTCATTAAGTGACTTGTATTTCAACTTCAACTTTTTATCATATTTTTTCTTATTTCAAAGACATGACCTTCAAATTAAATATCTTATAAATAATTTTATATAGTCACATAAACTCTATAGAGTTTCATAAATCCTTTTTTTATTTATAGACCTACTACAACTTTCCACCACTCTAGATGTTCACAAACAAACCTACAACCACACTTTTTAGTCTATTTTTCATACAAAAATGGATCAAATATGCCAAAATTTAACTTATTCATATGATTAGGAGAGTCATAGACACCATTTAGGTCATTTTAAATTTTATCCAATCCATTTTGAGTGTTTGAAATCACTATCTCTCTCATCAGGTTATTATAAGAGTGTTAGGAGGGTTTAAGGTGTCTTGGATTCTTATCAATCATTCATAGACATCAAGGCCTTATTTATCAAAAAATGATATGAAATATTAGCATAAAACCTTAAGCACCTATCCCTAATATCTTAGGATCCCATACATTTTTTTATGAATATTCACATGTGAAGAATGTGTTCCTCAAGTAGCCAAGTCTGCATTCTCAAGCTTGAGAGAGAAAGATTTATGGAAAAAGGAGTATGAGTGTTTTTTAACCCCAAAACACCTCAATGAGTCATTTTTAACACCACAAGAGATAATTAAGTGGTACCTTGAAAGTATTTAACACTCTAATTGATGAAATATACCTTATGCCATTTATGAGGGTTTACACATAGTCGTAGTCTTCCAGCGCTTAAAATCTTTTCTCACCTATTATCCTCTTTATCAATTAATCCAATATTCATAAAATTACATTAATAAATTTAAATAATATAATATAATTGATTAATTGGCCAACCAATCAATAAAATGTAAACTTTATCATCCTTCATACATATGTATGTGTATTCTTGTATAGGTCTACTAGGCCTAATTATCCTTTTGGGCTTTTATGTACTTCAATGGTCTAACCATTCAATGAGAGAAATAAAATCCTATATTAACCACAAAATTTTCATATTTTACTCTATTTTACTTCACCTTTAATGGAAGACCTATAGGTCTTCATAGAGGCCTAATGTTTATCCTCATTTCCTTGTAGCCCTCAAAATGTATAAATCTCCTTGTCTAGAACATTTAAAAAATACTCATGAAAAAAAAACATGTAATTGTGTACCCATTTATATCTTCTTACTCATTACAAAATTTTATGAGAAAACACTCAATCTATCTATGTTTGATTCTCATATTCATTTCTCAATTAGCCCTTAATTAGGTCTATAGGCCAAAGAAAATGTGTTTTATCTCTACACACCCATCACACATGTGAGAGTCCAATAAAATTCTTGATTAAATTTTATTACCTCCTAATCATGCTTCATGTCAAACTTTAGGATCTATAAAACTTGTATATATAGATGAACTAAGAAATGTTCAAAAACCCTTGTATAGGTGTATGCTAAGACCCAAAATGTAACTATGATGGTTTGTTTGGTGTAAAGAGATATTAAAGGAGTGTGGGATTGTTTGATTTATCTAACCATAAATTTATCAAATTCATATAATTTATTTCCTACTCATAACATTTTTACCAAATGCTTATGTTTTATCTTTATTGGTCTTCATGCTTCGTATGCAATTCTAGGTGTGCATTTGGTTATTGGACTAATAACACTATTAAGGTTAATATATATAAGATTTTAAAACTATTTATTGTTTTAAATTGGAATTAAAAATTCATTCATACTCTTTTCAATCCTCCAATACCCTTAGTGCCTAATTACATAGTCATAACTCCCCTTTTCTCATATTCCTATGCAGGTCTGTGGGTGATCTCCTAAGAGAATGCATGATTAGGATTGTGGACGAGTATGAAAAAAATGGAGAGATAATATTATAATACATGGGACTTTATAATGTATTATACTATCCCAATATACCTTTTAATGAATTCAACATGTTTCCTTTTAAAGATAAGATGTATTCATCTATTTGAAAGTATAGTCATACCCCTCTCTTCATTGTCTTGGTCCATCAATACCATAGAAATGATTTTCATAGGTTTATAGAGGGACTTATTAGTTTAAATAATTATTTATGAAACCTATATAGGTGATCAAGATCTCAAATCAACTCAAAACTCACTGACAGTCCTGACTGTAAATTGGTAGCTAAGAAGGCAAAAATGGTTTTCCTCTTCAATGCTTCTTATCCAGCCATTCAACTAATGAATTTGATATTTTAGGTGTCTATTTTTAAAAAAATATTAAAAAATAATGATAATTTTCTTCCATATATCTTTGAATTATAAAAAGAGGGGTAAACGTGAGCCTTGTTTGGGTGAATAAGACATTGTGAACCCCTTACTCTGTTAGTGATCATTCAGAGAGTCAACGGGATCAACTAGGTGATTAATGCCATAAAGTGGAAGGTCATAGGGATCCATTACTATGTATAATATATGATAATCCAACCTTCTCTCTCTTGCCTATACCAATTAAAACCTAAACTACCTTTTGGAGTTGTTAGGAGAGTGATGAGAAGGAAGAGTTGGTTTTCACCAAGTTTTAGTCTATAATTCCTCAAAATTTATGGTTTTATACTTTTATAGTATTGAATAATACATATAATTCTTGGGAGTCATCCTTACCCTAAAAATCTATATGAACCCATTTAAAACCTTCATTTATTTCTTAAGAACTGTCATATTCTACGTAGATTCTAACTAAAACAGGCCAACAAGTGCTCCTAGATATTATTCACACCTATAAAAATGTTTTTTGATGTGTCAACCACCTCCATATACTAAAAACCTATCATTTCCTACCATTTTAGTTCTTGAAATGTTACAAATGGCTAAGAGAGATCAATTGAGTTACAACATTAGAAAATATTTTGACTTCACTTAAGACATTTGCATGGACCAAGAGGAACATAAAATGAATTTGACATGGACAAGATGACTCAAGAAATACTTATAAATGCTTTGACAATCTTGAACCTACTTGAGAAAGGCAAGTCACGACTAGACAAGCATGATACTAGAAAACACACTTACCTTAAACTTGTAAAAAATACCTTAAAATATTCTAAACATGCTTTATGAAGGATTTCCAAGATTGAGAACCAAAGTGAAGGCTTGAGAAGACAAGTTTTTTGTTGATCTAGACTATTGTATCAAAAATTTGGATAACAATGGCCTTGAATAAATTTACTGCATAGAATCCCATATTTATTGAAGAGCTTGCCACCTCTAGGGACCCAAAGCCCAATATTTTCCCTCATTCATTGTAGAATTGTCCTAGGAACATGTCCATAACCATCACTCTACAATTAATAGATTTGAAAATAATTGAGGCATTTTGGTGCTGGGGTACTCTAATTCCATCTTAATATGGGACTTTAGATATGTAATATCCAAAGTTAATTTCACCCTAATTCATATACCATAAACCTATCCATGTTGAAAACACATAAAAAAAGAATGAACTAACATGAACTCACAACTACTATATTTATTAGGCTTTGTTATATTTCTTGTATGCTTTGTATGCTCCTAAATCAATCATATTCATTACAAAAATAGGAAACATAGAAAAATTTTGTGTGAAGAGAGACCTAATTTTTAGTTACACCAATTGATTTTCATGAAGGGTTTAAAACCCAGTCTACTAGAAATCATATATAGGGGAGCGACACTAATGAAAATTGAAAGGATGATCCAAGTGATTAAAGTCCTCCCTTGTGTGAAGTAAATATTCCATATAATAAAAATTCTAAACTCTTAGGGGTTGAAAACTCTATGACACAAAATCAAAGTCTCAAGGAAATAAAAATAGGGACGCACCAGTCTTGGATGGGGTCAGTTTATAACAAATAGTGTAGACTAGGTGTAATGCCTGACCTAGTTAGACCTTAGCTTAGACACATTATTATGTATTAGCCAAGGTTGGACCCATTGATATGCTATATATTCATAATTTTTATCATTATTTATATTATATATCCTTTGGTGATATTATATTGGATCATAGAATAAGATACATTTATTATTAGTTTTGATAATTAAGAAGAAATAGGTGATATATTGTGATGGGTTTGGTGCATGTGTAGAAAATAGAGGTTTAAAAGTGAATTTATATTTTATTGATATACCAAATATGATATGAGTTGGTTTGGTTTGCACTTAGTTCATTATGTCATTATCTAACTTAATGTAGCATAAGTAGGGGACTCAACAAAGGGTATATACAATGAGTATTGATCTAGATAGGGCATTGGTAATGGGAGTCACCCTTATGTACTTTTTTATATGGCACATTAGATGCCACATATTATCAACTTATGCCAACATAACATTAATACAATATGTTATTATTGGTTTGCAAGGTTTTTAATCATATCTAAATAACATACAATACAAGCCAAGAGCTTTGTAGTCAATAATTTACATTATAGCTATTATAATTGAAAATTTTGATTTATATTATGGTAATAGACATAAATAAATCCATGGTACTTGTAAATTGTTTAAATTAATATAGTGAGCTATGAATAACCCATATAAGATGAAAATCAGAGATATTATGATCTGAACAAGAAATAAAACTCCTCAACAAATTAAATAATGGAAAATTAGATAGAAAATGACTACAAAAGAGCAAAGTTTAGAAAATTTGCAAAATAATGATGGAGAGTGAAGTAAGAAATGACACCTAAATTAAAAACATAAAGAAAATTAGATGAGGATAAAAGAAGATGCAAATCAATGAAATATGGAAATCAAAAGAAAAAAAAATCAAAACATGAAAAAAAATCTCAGATTTCATGGGATTTGTCCAATATATCTAAGGTCACAATTACACATAAGGTGTGTTTGACTTTAGAATGGATATATATGAGATCCCTTCATATTAAAGGGTGTTAGACAAGTTAGATCATTAGATGAGTCAAACTAGTTAACCTTTGGTATTCAATTGGTCTTATTTATGTTTATCTCACTACAACATATGGGGGTATTTTGAGACAATATTAGAGACAATAATAAAGTAAATCATATCAAATTTAGGCAATATAAATTATGTATTGTCTCAAAGGGTGTCTATATTTATTATCTCAAATAATTGTCATACGATCTAAAATACTACTTATTTTGTCTCTCAAGAGAAAAAAACATTGTTGTCTCTCTAGAGATGATATAAAACACTATTTTTTTTCTCTTAAGAGAGAATATAATTTTATGTCTCTCAAGAGACAATATCATTTTAATCCCAACTATTGTCTCTCCTGAGAAAAAAATAATTTAACAAATTAAAAAAAAAAAAAAATCTTCTAGTGTAACCAATCAATAAATATCGTAAATGACACCAAAACAATTAGGTGGAATCTTGTGCCCACAATTTGTGGGTCTATAATAATTTTATTATATCAAAAATAATAAGTACAAAATGGTGCATAAATTCCACTAACCCTTAATATAGAATGGTAGAGGGATGAAATTTAATATATTTTTACAAAATCCATTTCTAGAACTATGTGATTCATTTGGACACTCCATGATCCTCCATTTTTTTAAAATTTTTGTTGTACCATATTTTTTTATTAACACTATTATTAAGTGTAATTGAAAAATATTACTCTTCCTTCTCTGTTGATCCTTGTTTAGACTTGTTTCCATCAAATATGATATCTAACATAGCATTTAGAACATTGATAGAAGCCACACATTTGACACTTTCTAGTTGAACAAGAGGCTACTAAAAAACAATAGGGAAAAAAAAAATTTGTCAACAATTTGAAAAAAATAAAACAAAAATCTAGCATGAATTATATTATATATATTTGAGTTTTGATAGATATTTTCCAGCTAATAAATTTTAAAATCACTACCACTAACATTCACTTAAATTTGAATTAATTTACAAAACATCATACCTATAAACTAGGTATTTATTATTATTTGAAAAGGAATTTGCACAATTATCTATCTTATAAACATCGTTCTATCAAGTAAAATAAATTACATGTCATAAATACACACATGTGAATTAAAAATAATGTTAAACTATTACACCTTAACCAAAACTTGTAGTTGAGATGGGAGAGGCATTACCAAAAAATTGTGTAGTCCTGAGCCAAATGTAGTAGCTCTTATTAAGATATTGATGTGTTGCTACAAGAGAAAAATATTTGTGAGATAGTTTTGGTCAAATTGGTAAATGATACAACCTAAAATATCTAAATTAGATGCACTAAGATGTCTAAATCTAAATAGTCGTAGTGAAGGGTAGGAGGTTGTAACAGAATTGCTTAACATTGAAGATATTTTACTATGAAATTATGTAAATAAACTACCAATAAATAAATGGATTAAAAATGTATGAGCTTGAAATAAACTTCAATGAAGAAGAATTCCATGATGAAAATATTGGTTTATACTTTGAGTCAATGCCACTACTAGGTCCTATCAAATATTATTAGGAATATAAAACATAGTAATATAATGAAATAAATATGCAAATAAATTTTAGAAAAACTTAACAAAATAGAGAGAGAGATTTAATGTAGTTCACCCAATATGGGCTACTTCCACACATAAAAATCTAATTCTTCTCAAATTTAATCGAACAAATGAAGAATAAAAATTACAATACATCCACTACAATATTCTCTTCACTCATACATAGTGTGTTGTCATGATTAAAATTTTCTCATGTCAAAGGAGGGTTATATATTAGGTTAAAAATACACCAGCATAATTTCTACTATTAGATCTGTGACCTAATAGTGAATGGTCTAGATTTATTGCAAAATTATAATATTTTACAATGCATTTTTCATAATTTTGTCACCCCCTTAGACCCCCATGGTGACTTCAGTGGGGGATAGTTTTCCCCCCACACCCCCCTTGTTTGTAACTAGGCATTATAATAAGATTAGGTTCCACTAATCAACAATATCCCACTTAAAGATTGATTGCTACAACTCCACTGCTACAACTCTTCCTTGGAATTTTCTTTGAACTTTGACCCTGGCATGTTCTTCATCTTACTTATTATCCCAGAAGACCTATTGAATATAAAAAAATATCTAGTTTCTCTTTTGTGACTACATTTATTATCATATCTATAGGATTCTAACTCGTATAGATATTTTCCAACTTTAGTTGACCATCTACCAAAACTAAATGAATGAAGTGATACCTGAGTTGTATATGTTTTATTCTTGAGTGGAATGTTGAGTTATTTGATAAATAAATCACACTCTGGATATCACTATATAACCTAAAATTTTCTTGTTTTTGCCTCAACTCTTCCATGAACCATTGCATCCATATCATCTCCTTGTTTTCTTATATAGCTACAACATATTATGCCTCTATAGTTGACAAAGCAACTATCTTCTATAATTTTGAAATCTAATTAACTATTGTGTCACCAATAGTGAATACATAACCTATGGTGATATTTTTCCATCTAAATATCCATCCATGTATACATCAACATATCCTTTTAAGGTAACATCTGATCTTTCATAACACAATTGTCTATCAGTGGTCCCTTTCAAGTACCTGAGAATCCACTTGATTACATCCTAGTGTTGTTATTTTAGATTATTCATAAAATTATTGTCAACTCCTACTACATGAGTAATGTCTAGTTTAGTACACACCATATCATACATTAAACTTCCAATTAATGAAGCATATGGCACTTTGGACATGAAATTGATTTCTTCATATATTTTAGGACACTGTTCTTTGATTAATAAGAAGTTCCCTCCCAAAGGTGTAATCATAGGTTTTTGCATCTTGCATATTAAACATGACTAAAACCCTTGTGTACTCTTCTTTATACAATGTCAATTTTATATTTTTATTATCTCTTATTATTCTCATATAAAGGATTTGCTTTGCAACACCTAAATCCTTCATTGCAAATGAATCTTCTAGTTTTTTTGAGCTCATTTATATCATGCATATTAGACCTTACAACAAATGTGTCATATACATACAATTATAAGATAAGAGAATTTCCATTATATAATCTCTTAAAATAAACATAGTGGTCATAATGACATCTACTATAACCTTATTCTGTCATAAACATGCCAAATTTCAAATATCCTTTTAAGGTAACATCTGATCTTTCATAACACAATTGTCTATCAGTGGTCCCTTTCAAGTACCTGAGAATCCACTTGATTACATCCTAGTGTTGTTATTTTAGATTATTCATAAACTTATTATCAACTCCTACTGCATGAGTAATGTCTAGTTTAGTACACACCATATCATACATTAAACTTCCAATTAATGAAGCATATGGCACTTTGGACATGAAATTGATTTCTTCATATATTTTAGGACACTGTTCTTTGATTAATAAGAAGTTCCCTCCCAAAGGTGTAATCATAGGTTTTTACATCTTGCATATTAAACTTGAATAAAACCTTTATGTACTCTTCTTTATACAGTGTCAATTTTATATTTTTATCATCTCTTATTATTCTCATATAAAGGATTTGCTTTGCAACACCTAAATCCTTCATTGCAAATGAATCTTCTAGTTTTTTTGAGCTCATTTATATCATGCATATTAGACCTTACAACAAATGTGTCATATACATACAATTATAAGATAAGAGAATTTCCATTATATAATCTCTTAAAATAAACATAGTGGTCATAATGACATCTACTATAACCTTATTCTGTCATAAACATGCCAAATTTCAAATACCACTACCTTAGAGCTTGTTTTAGGCCATACAAACTCTTCTTCACCCTGCACACCATCTTATAATTACATTTGAATTTATATATCTATGGCTTCTCCATATATATTTCCTCCTCCAAGTCACTATGAAGTCTTCACATCTAACTGTACATTGTACAAATCTTCTAATGATACCAAACTTAAAATAGTTCTTATTGAAATCATTTTAATAATCAGAGAAAATATTTTATCCAAATATATACCTTTATTTTGTGGAAACCCATTTAAATTTTTTTTGGTCTTATACCTCTTTTTTCCTTCATTTTTTTCCTTCAACCTATAAACCAATTTATTTTACAATGGTTTTTTACCTGTAGGGAACTGAACCAAATCCCAAGTTTGGTTATATACCAAGGATTCCATCTCCTCTTTCCTATATTGCTCCCACTTCCTTTTGATTTCTACTTGCGTTGCTTCTTCATAACTTTTTGGGTGACCACCATAAGTTAATAATAAATAATAAAGTGAAGAAAAGTATCATTTATGGAGTCTACTTTCTCTGGTAGATCTTCTAACTATAGTTTTATCAGTTTCAGGTACTTTTTTATTGTAGTTTTTGCACATTATGATTTTTTGGCACTTTTAGAATCTCATTTCTAGTGATTTCATCAACTAATACATATTCTTTATTTGGCTTTTCTTGTTTCTTTCACTACAATTGATCTCTGTACATGACCTTCCAATTAAAGATCACATATCTACTCCTAATGATTTTGTGATTTTAAAAATCCCATAAATAGTAATCAAAATCATTAACTCCATATCCAATTAAATTACATTTCCTATATTTTGCTTCAATCTTGGTTCTATTTTCTTTATCAATATGGAAAAATGTTTCACAACTAAAAGTCTTTAAAAATAAATAGTCTACCTTTTTACCTATCCATGCTTCTTCTGAAATTCCAAAATCCAAAGGACTTGAAGGCCCTCTTAAGTAAATAATAATATACAAAATATATGCATGCAATCTCATGATGCTTACATGCTCCATGAGTGTCATGTTCATCCTTTCTGACACACTATTTTGTTGTGTTGTTATTAGAACCATCTTCTCTCTACAAATACCATGGAATGAATAATAATTGTCAAATTCCTTGTTGCATTATTCACACCCATTATCTAATTTGACACACTTAAACTTATTTCCTGTCTCATTCTCAACCAAAGCTTTCCATTTCTTAAAATTATCAAAAATATCAATTTTTTTCATATGCAATAAACCCATGTTTTTCTAGTTGCATCATCAATAAAAGTAACATAATAAGAAGAGCCACCAATGGATGATACCTAAGCCAGTCCTCATACATTTGTATGAATAATCTCTAAATTTCATCCTTATTTGTCTTCCCAACTTTGGGAAATTTGAATCTCTTCTATTTTCCATACACACAATTCTCACAGAAATCCAAATCTACCTTCTTCAAATCTAGAAACAAATTCTTTGAGTGGAGAACTTGCAACCCCTTCTCAGTCATGAGGCCAAGTTTATGGTGGCATAATATAGTATCCACTTCCATAAAAGTTAAATAAATAGTATATTCAATAATACCATCATATAAATATAATGTACCTACCTTCTCTCCTTTTTTATTAGTAGTGATCTTTTAGTGACCTTTCACAAATTTTATGTAAATGTAATTGTGCAGCCCTTACTTTCCAATTACCCTAATTAAATTATATTTATTATAAACTCAAGCATATAACTTACCTCTTTTATAAACCATTTGTTTCCATTATGTAATTTTATTTGTATCTTACCATTTACATAAATTTTACAGGGTTCACCATCACGCAAATAAACCTATCCAAAATCACCTCGAACATAGTCTTAAAAATATTTCCTATGGGGTGTAACATGAAATGAATCACATGAATATACCACCCAAGTATCATTAACATTATCTGAAGAAAGGATTAATTAATATTGTAACACATCCCCTACTATATTTACTTCTTAGTTTTTATCTTTTTGTTCATCTCTTTGTTTTCCTTTTCGAAACTGACAATCTTTTTTTAGGTGCCATTTCTTCCTACAAATCCAACACACCAATGTTCCTATATATTTTGATTTACCATTATTAGACTTCCCATGATTCTCCATGCCCCTTCCACTATCATTTTATCTTCCCCTATTTTCAATAGTTAAATCACTACATGATGTCTCACCTATGTTTTTCTATTGCATTTCCTCATTAATAATAACACTAATAACATCATCAAACTTTAAAGTGTTTAAACTAGAGAAAAAATTATTCACAACCATGACCAAGCCATTTCAAATTTTTGGTAATAAGAACAAAATCATAAGATCTCTAACTTCATCATCAACGTTTACTTCTATAGAGCTTAACTAATTTATGACCATGTTAAATTCATTTAAATGACTAGAAAGATACCCACTTTTTGACATCTCCATATTAAATAAAAACTTCATAAGAAATACCTTGTTGGAGGCTAACAATTTTTCATACACTTTGTCCAATGGCTTTATCACATTAATTGTTATATTTTCTTTTGAAATATTGAATTCTATTGATACTACCAGGCACAGTCATATTTTTCCTAGTACCTTTCTATAAATAGCCTCCCATTATTCATCCTTCATAGTCATCAACTTCTTTGTTATTCTGCCCAATGGTAGGAAAAGATACTTTTGATATAAATAGTCCTCCATTTTCATCTTCCATATCTTGTAATTTTCTTCATTTGATTGAGGAGTATCCCCCACTAAAATAATACTGATCCAATATATTTCTAAGTACATATGTTATTTAGTCTCTAGGCATGAAGTTTGAGGTAAAAGGGGTAGAAAATAAAAGGTCTTAATTTTTATAAAAACCTTTCACACAATGTAGAGATCATTTAGAGGCTTTCAATACATTTTTTGGTTTGAAAAATGGAATTTGTATGTGTAAGATATGGCCAGTCAAAGTTTTGGTTAGAAGTCAATACGACAAGTTAACGTTAGTCAATGCTAGTCAAACCTAGACAAAAATCAAGTGATATGGTAGATATTCAACTAGACCAATGAAAAAATCCTCCTCATGACACCAATAGAATCACCTTTTTCCCATTGGTAAGCCACCCAATTATTCATTTCATATTATTTTCCAATTTTCATGTAAATGGGAGCCATCTAAAGACATCCATGTGGCATGCCCATAATATTACATAACTTGATTTTACCCACATAATTATCCAACTAAATTACCTTTGTAAATAAACCCTCAAATATTCTAAAGGGCATGCGGTAGGGGGAGGAAAATGTGGCCTCTGATGACTAAACATAAACTAATTCTTTACCTTATTTAAAACTCTAGATAAAACCACCCACCACAAATATGGGTAAAAATGATATGAACTAAGCCATAGGCGTTGAAAAAGTTAAATGGACTTGACCTTCAACCAATTTTAGCTAAAGGATAAGCCTTCACCACTAAACCATGGGAGGCAAACAAGTATAAAAGGGTACAGGATGTAATTTGTAAAATATATCTTAGAGCTTATGAAGTGTATTTAGCTTCATATGGTAGTAATTAAAGTTAGAAAAGCCAAAGCACATATATTTATGTGATGTTAGTTAAGCAGAGGACATTGATGCATAGGGTTTTAAGGATTCATTTGATATACTTTGATATTGTAAGTTTTGCATGAAGGTATTAGTAGATCAGTCACACTAAAGTGGACCTAGGGATGTAGATAATTGTTGAACCCTATAAATAAACTTATGATGTCCTTTTCTATTGCTTTTGTTTAATTTTTCCTATTTATAAGCAAAAATCAATTAAGTTATATATATATATATATATATTTTTAAAATTTATGAGAAATTGATAAACTATTAAAAACCCATTTTTAAAGAATGCTATTTATCAAATTAGTTAAGAACATTATTTGATAATGTTAATAGATCAATTTGGTAACAAAGCTAGTGATTTGCACTAGATAACAATATTTTTGGATTGCAAGTGGATTTTTTTTATGTTAACCAGGTCAAGATCTAAATGTGGTGAAGGTGAATTGGAAGATTACAATCCTAATATAGGTACATGATTTACAAGTCAAGAGACACCAATGGAAGGGAAACCAGATTAGGAACAAGCCTTTTATCAATCTTTTGAGAAAATGAAAATCATGATAGAAAATCTCTATCGTGAAAGTCAAAGTAAAATTGGGTGGGAAAATAAAGGTAAAGAATAAGCAAAAATTACTTGGTCTCTTCAAACTCCCAGTGAAGGTGATGATAAACTATTAAAAAATCTGATTCTCTTCCCTCTTTAAACCTTGATATTAAGTTTGAGTTGCCTATATATAATGGATAATTTAATGTAAACAAATTGAATAATTGGATCAAATAGATTGATGTATACTATAGGATTTAGAATATTGTATATGGAAGAGCAAAAATTTAGTTAGCTACACTTCAGATGGGTGCTATAACACTTATCTAGTGGGAAAGAAAGTGACAAGATGATTTAGTCAAACAAGGTAATGTTACTTCTTATTTTAATGAATTCATTTCTGAGTTCATAATCAATTTTATCCTTTGGGCTACATGTAAAAATCCATGATAGATTGGCAAACTCTTACAGAAGCTAAGGGCCAAAGTGTACAAGATTATACATAGAAGTTTAGGAATCAAGCTTTGCATTTAAATATTCCCTTACACACATAGGAGATTTTGATGAAGTATATGGGTGGGTTACATAGTTATCTATGACATATTATATTGGTATTAAATCCTACTAATATGGATTATATTTATGTGCAAGCTACTCACTTGGAATATAGGGGTAAAATGCCTAAAGAGAGCTTTCCTAAGTAAAATCCCAAGAAATTTGAAAGCAAGGACAAAGGTCTGAAAGGAAAAGATAAGCTAAAAATGGCTTACATAGTTAAAAATGAAGATGAAAAGCCATTTTTTAATCATTACAATAAAAATCATGATGAATCTAAGTGTTGGAAATTACATCCAAAATTAAAACTTAAATGGTTTAACAAAAAGAGAATAAAACCAATAATGTGGTGCATGATCTTGGATCAGATTCTGGTGATGAGACCAATATCATGGCCATGGGTTTACAAGGTTGTAATTGTTCCTCTTATTCTAGCATTAGTTAATCTAAGGTTGCATCTTCCTCCAAACAACAATCTATGCATGATGAGAAGAAAATAAATGAGCTTTTCCACCTTAGAGTTATTTCTAAACATACTAAAATAGACACTCTATTTTATAATCTATCTTAAGCTAATCTAATTTTAGACGAGGTTGTGAAGAAATTGGGAATCCAAACCAAACCACATCCTATGACGTATCCTTTGGGCCGGGTTTATGATGATGCAAAATTATAGGTAACAAGAACTTATAGACTCAGATTTTCCATTACTAACAAGTTCATTGATGAGGTTTATTTGGATGTTGTTTCGTTAGACATTTGTGGTGTGGTTTTGGGAATTCCTTATCTTTTTGATCATAAAGTAATCTTTAATAGAGAAGGGAATAAGTAATTTCTTGTTAAAGATGAGATTGAATATATTATTAGAGCTCATCATATGAAAACAAATCTTTCTTTGATTACTATAAGGTAGATGAAAATGATTGTAAATTCAAGAAATAATTTTTTAATAATGGTGGTCAAAGCCAAATAGAAAGATCATGAAAAGGATTTTGAGAATTGTGATCCTAAACATCATAATGAACTGGTTAAAATTGTTTCTAACTATGATGATGTTTTTTAGGATGCACAGGGTCTACCTCCTAAAAGAAGGATTCAACATGAGATATAATTATTTTAGGATGTACCTCTTCCTAACATTGGGATGTATAGATTATCCATGGTTGAAAATGAGGAAATTAAGAATTAGGTGATGGAAATATTGGTGAAAGTAAATATTTTCCAAAGTTTATCCCCTTGTGGTTTGCATATAATTTTGGTGCCTAAGAAATATGGCACATGGCAGATGTGTGTTGAGTTTTGTACCTTCAATAAAAACATGGAGAAATTTTTTTACCCTCTTCCTTGCATTGATGATTTATTAGATCAGTTAAAAAATGTTGTTTATTTCACTAAGTTAGACTTAATAAGTGGTTATCATCATGTGGGAATCAATTAAGATGATATTTGGAAAACTGCTTTTAAAATAAAATAGGGTATGTTTTAATGGCTTATTATAACTTTTTGATTATACAATTCACTGAATACATTCATGTGTGTGATGAATGATGTTTTTAGGCCATTCATGGATGATTTTGTGATAGTCTACTTAGATGATATTATGATTTTAGTCAATCATGGGATGATCATGTCATTCATATTCAAAAAGTCTTAGATGCTTTGATAAAGGATGAACTATATCTAAAGATGTCTAAATCTATAGGAAAACATATTCAGCTTATTTCGGTTATGTTGTGGGACATGGTCAATTGAAAATTGATCCTTTAAAATTTGAGGTCATTGTTAACTAGCCTAAACCCAATAATGTAATAAAACTTAGGAGCTTTCTTGGTGTAGTTCAATACTGGATAAAATTTATTACTGAATTCTCATTTATTTCATCTCCTTTACATTCTTTGACTAGTATTAAGTAGGTATTTTAGTGGGGAAGCAAAAATCAAAAAGATTATGATACACTAAAATATAAAATATGTACCGCTCCTAACTTATCACTTCTAGATGTGCAACAACCATTGGAAATTGAGATAGATGCAAGCGATTACGCTATGGGGGTAGTTTTGATGAATAAAAGAAAATTGGTTTATTACCATTCATACACCTTCACAAGTGTAGTAAGAAACTATCCTACTTATGATAAAGAATTGTATGCTTTGGTGAAGAATGTGAAGAAATGGAAACACTATTTGATGGGAAAAGAGATAATGATTCACAATAATCATCAGCGACTATGATATCTTAAATCATAAACCAAGATACAATAATCAAGACATTTTTTATGGATGGGATGCTTGTAGTAATTTCACCTTGTGATAAGGTATAAGAAAGGTACATAAAATAAAGTTGATGACATGCTTTCTAGACCTCATATTGTTGCATTAGTTCTTTTACAAAATAGTTTTTTAATGCATGGAAGTCATAAAGAAAAATATATTAATGATGTTAACTTTAAGGAAGTATATGAAGATTTGACAAGTGGTAAACAGGTCTGATAAGTTGATTATCATGTGTATGATGGTTTCTTATATCATCTTGGAAAACTTTGCATTACACAAGATGAATGAGTACATATGGTCAAATAAGCTCACACTTCTCTATTTTTAGGTCACTTCAATGTTGGTAAAATAGTTGCACAATTACAGAGATATTTTTATTAGCCTCATATGCAAGAATATGCTGCAAAATACATAAGGAGTTGTATTCTTTGTGCTAAAAGTAAGCCTAGTAATAGGAAATTGGGTTTATATACACTTCTCCTTGTTCCTAATAGACCTTGGGAAAGTATTTCTATGGATTTTGTAGGAGTTTTAGCTATGACACAAAGGAAACATGATTATATCTATCATTATGGATAGATTTATTAAAATATGTGTATTAGTTCCTTGTACTAAACATATTACTGGTGAAGGGGCAACACACTTGTTTTCTCAGCATGTTTGGATTGATTTTAGGTTGCCCACACCTATCATCTCTGATCAATATTCTTGATTTCTTTAAGAGTTTTGGTCAACCTTATGGGACTTGATGGACACTAAGCTGAGGAAAAGTACTACATTTCATCCATAAACCAATAAATAGATAGAGGTGGTCAATTGTACAGTGGTACATCTACTCTAATGTTATTGTAGTAAACATCCTAAATTATGATATGAATATCTGTGTTATGTGTAACATGCTTATAATCAAGCACTACATTCTTCCACACAAAAGTCTCCTTTTGAGACATGTTTTAGTTATCTACCTAAGTCACCATTCGAATTCACATTTGAGAAGGAATCAGATGTAGATGGATGAGTTGATGTTGAGAAGGCCAAGGAGTTCATTTAGTAGATACAATTAGTTCAATAGACTATTAGGGATCAGTTTGAGAAAATTCAAGCAAAATACAAGGCTAAACATGATAAACATTAAATTGATCATCATTTTCAAGTTGGTGATCGAGTATGGCCTCATATCAGTAAGGAGAGGCTTACAGGTGAAGGTGAAAATCTTAAACTAATTTGATATGGTCCATTTAAAATTATGTAAAAATTGGTAATAATGTTTTTTTGATAATATTTACCACCATATATGCATATTTATTCCATTGTGAATGTTGAATATTTGAAGTTGTATGAGCATCCTATGATTTTGGATTATGATGAAAGTGTTTATGTACCTTATGTTGAATATTTTAATCTTGAGTATTTGAATGAATTGCAAGAAGATACCATTCTTGAAAAGAAAGTAAGGACTCCATGAAGAGGTGATGTTGAATATCTTCGTGTAGGTTTAGAAGGGACACATTTAGGGAAGGCTAAGTGGATGGAAATTAGAAAAGTGAGGGAGAAACACCCTCACCTTATTCAAAAATAAATCATTTTTTGAGGTCCAAAAGCTCCTTAGTGGGGAGGAGTGATCTAGGATGATCCCCCACTGAAATAATACCGATCCAATATCCTTCTAATTACCTATGTTATTTATTATCTAGAATCAAAATTTGAGGTAAAAGGGGTAAAAATAAAAGGTCTCAATTCTTATTCAATCCATATACATAGCGTAGATATCATCAATATTTTTTTGACACATTTCTTGGTTTGAAAAATAGAGTCTATATGCACAAGATATGGCCGATCAACATTTTGGTCAAAATTCAACAAGACAAGTCAACATTAGTCAATGCTAGTCAAAATTGGTCAATAAGAAAGTGATGTGGTAGATTGAAAACTAGACTAATGAAAAAATCCTCCACATGGCACCAATCAAATTGCCTCTTTCCCTTTGGTAAGCCACCCATTTAATCATTCCATATTATTTTGCAATTTTCATTGTAAATGGGAGTCATTTAAAGACATCCATGTGGTATGCCCATAATTTTCCATAACTTTATTTTACCCATGTAATTCCCCAACCAAATTACCATTACAAAGAAACCCTCAAATCTTCTAAAGGGTATGACGGGGGGGAAGGAAAACATGGATTTTGATGACCAAGCATAAATTATTTCTTTACTTTATTTAAAACTTTGGATAAAACCAACCACAACCAATATGGGATAGAATGATATGAAGTAATTTTTAGGCTTTGACAAAGTTAAATGGA
Organism: Torreya grandis; assembly: GCA_037957365.1. Taxonomy (NCBI): domain Eukaryota; kingdom Viridiplantae; phylum Streptophyta; class Pinopsida; order Cupressales; family Taxaceae; genus Torreya; species Torreya grandis. Next base: position 937,471 of record JARHVA010002907.1, read on the forward strand.
TTTAAACTTCGACCAATTTTATCAAAAGGATAATCCTTGGCCACTAAACAGTAGGAGGCAAACAAGTATAAAAGGGAACGGGGTGTCATTTTTAAAATATATCTTGGAGCTTATGAAGTGTGTTTAGCTTCATATGATAGGAATTAAAGGTGGAAGAGCCAAAGTACATATATTTATGTGATCTTGGATAAGTAGAGGATATTGACGCATAGGGTTTTGAGGATTCATTTGATGTACTTTGATATTGTAAATTTTGCATCAAGATTTTAATGGATCAGTCATGCTAGAGTAGACCTATGGACATATATAATTATCAAACACTGTAACAAACTTATAATGTCATTCTCTATTGCTTTTGTTTAAAATTTCATATTTATAAGCAAAAATTCATTTAATTATAAATAGTTTATTTTAATTTATGAGAAATAAAAAAATATTAAAAACCCATTTTTAAAGAATGTTATTTATCAATTTATTTAAGATCATTATTTGATAACGTTAATGGATCACCATTGAACTTTTAGACCTTAAAATTGACTTCTTTTGCCATTACTCCACACTTGAACAATGAACCCTCTTTTTCTATGAGTTTATCTACCAAATAAACCTTTGGCTCTGATACCAGTTGTTAGGAATATAGAATCCAGAGTAATATAATGACATCAAGATGAAAGTAAATTGTAGAAAACACAACTCAATAAAGACCTAGATTTAATGTGGTTCACCTAATAGGGTCTACATCCACATAGAAATAGCCAATTCTCTTATTCAATCCACCAAATGAAGGGATAAACCTTAAATACATACACTACAATATCCTCTTCAGTCACACATAGTGTACTATTTTGATTACAATGCCCTCATATCAAAGGAGGTTTACATATTAGGTCAAAAATGCACAAACATAATTTTTACCATTAGATCTATGAGATAATAATGAATGGTCTAGATTTACTATGAGATTAAAATATTTTACAATGTATTTTTCATAATTTGACCACCTCCTTAGACCCCAATGGTGACCTTAGTGTGGGAGAGCTTCCCCCGACACCCCTTTATTGGGACTTGGGAATTATAATAAGATCAAGAACTACCAACCAACAAATATGAGTGAGAGGTTAATATCAAATTACTGCTTAATGAATGTTGTGAACTTGACTTAAATGCTACATCTACCTTCATAGTAGCACTAAAACATAAATCATTCATTGGAAAAGGTGAACAATAATAAACTAAAAAAAAAGCTTAATTTCTACTTAAATATATGAATGTTAAAAGTTTCATAATGACTAACCTGAATAACATTTCTCTCTTGCTTTGAGTTTTTATTAAAAAAATGGCTTGGAATCATATGAATATGTAGTTTCATTTGTATCAAATGAAAATATAGGGCATTTTTTGGTGTTTTTAGAGCCAAACTCAAAAGCTAGATGTTCACTATGAATAAGCCCAACTGCATATTAAGATATTTAGTTTAGGAGATAGTATCATCATAAGTCCAAAAAATAATATTGTATCCAAAGTAAACCATCATATATAGCTTGAATAAATTTTAAAATAAATGACACTAAATGTTATCACCATGATTTCTATTATTGCTAGATTTAAGTTACACAAATATTTATTAATAGCTTGCTAATACCATCAAATGTGAAAGACATAAACTTCGATGTTTGGATATCAAGGGTAATTGCATCCTCCCAACTCTCATAGGGCTTGTCTTATACTCCCTGTATGAATTCATGAATAAGAAGATATTAGACACACTAGAAAAAAATAAAAACCCATAAACTATAAACATTATATTATTTCCTTCTCTACCCAGAAGTATACTAAACATAGTAATAAAAATCTTATTTATTTCATTAAAAAATTTAGAAGTCATGCCTCAACAATGTTTTGTTGTGATTGTTTGTTCTTCTCTAATAGTTCTGGACTACCATATGTATAACCAACGTTGTCTAAAGATACTAGTGTTGAAGATGCGTTTATTATTTTGATTCTCTACTCAGAATTTACATCGATAACATTCATGGTAAATTATTATGTGGTTTTATCTTTGGCATTAGCCAACTGTGCCTTAGCAAGATTTTTGTTGGGTAAAGGTAATATCCCATTACTTCAAGTTTTTTATGAGGCATCAGACCCAATTGCGTAGGCACACCATAATGTTTTGGTACATTCTCCTTAATTTGAAAAGATGTAGAAACATAGTTACTCTTATCCACATCTTTAGGATTCTTGGAGGTCAAGTTTATGCCTAATTATAATTTTAATGATAAAATGGAAATGCCCGATCCTTTATGTGTCATTGATAAATCAAACCCATATGGTGAAGAAAATGATGAAACATTTCTAAATGAATTTTCATGCATTCTTCAAACAAAATTATTTATCACATAACACCTCCTCTTAAATATCTTCTTATAATGAATCAAAAATATTCAATTAGCAATGGTAAAAAATAGATTATTTGTTCTGCTAATTAACATTTTCTCAGATTGATTTCAATTTGATAAGTTATAATTGCAACAAAATTGTAATAGACCAATTTTTTAGTGCAAATGATGTGAATCTTCACCTCAAGTCCACCTATACTAGAGTGTTGTATTTGTGTCCATATGAAATATATATCATCCTCCACTACATTATTTGTCCACTACATATGAAGGATATAATATGGCCACGAGCAATCCTAAATAATTAATCCCCTATCATACTTGGCAATCCTTATACAAAAATCCATACATGAATAAAATGTTTTGAATAATCACTCTTAGAATATGGGGTTTATGTTAATGAAGATTTGGAATAAGGATTATAAGTCACTATCTATGTGTTATTACACGTCCTTGAAGGTGTAGTAGTTATATATTTATCTTGATGATGGCTATTATTAACTGACCAACATTTTCTTGATGTTGGGAAAAAAGAGAGACTCTTCAGATACCCACTTTCAGTTGATTTATAAGACGACAAAGTTAGAGGTGAAGATAATGCCCAAGTAGGCTGCACTCCCATATAAGCTTTTGTAATGTCTATATGGGAAGATGCTGCGTTATCAATAACCTACACATAAGAATATCCTAATGCAATAAATAATGATTATAAATTTTTTATCAAGGAAGTTAAAAATCATGTTCTCATGTATGCATGCATACATAAATGAAGGAAAGTTAATAATATTTACAATGGGTAAGTGGTAACCTTAAAATGACTAATGTTGTTGTCTTACATCTATAGACAAAGCAAGGATGGAGACATTTCCACACAAAAACTATCCCATCTATTCCCATTTTCTTCTAAAGTTTTCCTTCTCTCCTCCTAGCATCTATGTACTTTATCATATTATTGAATTTTTAGAAAATTTACAATATTTTCTATGCTTGTATTCTATCCATGCTATTTTGAGCTAGAGATATATACTACCTATGATTGTAGTAGTTTTGTCAAGTGTACATCCTCATCCCTAAATAAATACAGATAAAATACATTGTTAAAAAAGTAATAATCAAGTTTTACACACTTTTGAAAATAATGAAACATATATAATCAATATTTATAGGTGAAGATAAACATCAACATAATTTATGAATATAGCAAATGACACGCTTTCACATTAAGTGGTAAAAATTGAAACTCCTTGAGGTATGTGATACATAAGTGAATACCTATCATGACTTGATCATGACACTAACCCACTAAAAATTTAACACCTATAAAAAATAAATTAAAAGTTAGATGTTGTCTAGAATTTAAATTTTTAGTTAGGATTATGAACTTAAAATTTTGATACTATAGAAATTTAGGTAGTTGAATGATGATTTTAATGATTTTAAAAAAATTATTCATCGAGTTTTACACACATTAAAAGATGGATAAATCCATATTAATAGGCAAATTTGTATATCACCATCATCTAGGAACATAAAAAACAACAGAAATTCAATTATTTTACATTATGCAGTAATAATTTAAATAGATCAAGGCATGTGAGACATAAGTGAAGTTCTTCCATGCTTTGATCAAGATCCTTTTACATGTTTAGAAACCATTAAACAATATAAATAAAAAATTGGTTGTTATCTAGAATTTGATTTTTTTTTTTAAGAGTTAAGAGCTTAAAATCTGGATGTTGTAGAATTTTAGGTGTTGAATAATGTTATTAAGGATTTTATAACTCCTTCAAGTGTAAGTAACTTAGCACAACCTACTTCACATTATTTTTTGCACCTGTAGAGCCATTTAATTATAGATAAATATATTCCTAGTTATCACTACCAAACCAAAGAGTAACTGAGTATATAACCGATTAGTAACCAATGACTACATAAAGATAGATTTAACATATTTTATTACTCCATAGCCAATAATTGAAACATATTTATAAATAATTAATAAATTTCTTGCATAACCAACATATTCCTACATATCAGATACATTATGCATAACCGATTTATTTTTACATATTTGATTTACTACTACACAACTAAATAGAAATATTTATGCTTAATACACAAATGGCTCTTCTAGACTCTATTAGAGTCACCTCAAAGCAATAAAAGTGTTGGATAATGATGAATTTCAATGTCCTTTTAACTTTGAGAACTTATTTTCTTGGTGAACATTATTTTCAGGGTTCAATAACTAGAGACAATATTCTTTAGATTGATAAATTGCTTCCTCATCCACACCAGAATAAAATACAAAAGTTAGCACAATATTTTTAAGGAACTTTAAATTTATTAAGTTCCCAATTCAAATTAAATTTCACATGTGGGTGTAAAGCAGTCATTTATGACTCTTCAAATTTTAAAGTATGTTTGTGTTAGGAAGACAATAGCTATATTCAAATCTACTTTTTTGACCTCATGGGAAAAGTCTCAATAGTAATGATTTTTTTGACTAAGTAAAATTGTCTACTAGCCCTCACTAACTAGTATCAAAGATTATGGAAGAATTATAATAAATACCATTTTGAAGAACTACCTTTTTTGGAATATGTTGAAACTTTAATATTCTACTAGGAAGGATAAAATCAAAGATAGAATTAGTCCACTTTATAAAATCATGAGCAAAGATGAGCATCTCAATAATTATATTAATAGACACAAGTTTGGAAATAAATATGTACATGAAATCTTTACACAATGGTCAACATTTCTTACAATAGTTGTTGATAAAATACTTGCAAAAGCAACTCCAACTAAAATGAGGAAAAGGTTGTGAGCAAACACCTAATGTATGCCACTTATGCCTCCACCATAGCACCATATTTTAATAAAAACAAGATGGAAAATGCATCTGTTGTGTTCAGCTTGAAAATTATAGATCCATGGTTAGTATACATTACAACTACATTTATAAAAATTTCATATATTGAACCTATAGATAAGGTTTGCCTAGAAAATGAATTACGAGGCCTAGAAAATGCAACTATTTTATTTAACTTGAAAATTATGGCTCCATCATCGCGAGACATTTCAACCACATTTTCAAGACTTTCATGCATAGAATATATAGCTAAGATTTGTCTACAAGATGAATTGATATATGAATTCCTTGAGAACTAGAGATTATTTCAAGATTTATTGGGTAAGAAACTAAGTTAGCTATCATGGAAAGAATTTTTAATCACAAATAATGTTTTTGGTCACTAATCCCATCTTTTTATTTATTTTTTACAGATAAAAGGATTGCTATTCTTATAGATTGGCCCACAAGAATGAAAATAAATGTATCTAAATCTAATTTAAATAAGTGTCTCCATTAAATTTCCATCTCTAAATCTAATTTAATAGGATTTTATTAAAGTGTGTCTACTGATTTGTCAATATTGGAACCAAAAAATGTTTTCTTAACATTAAGTGGAATACAAATGTTATTGATTATTATTTCAATTAACTTTTGTCCCCCTATTTCATGGGCTTATGAATTTATAAAGTGTAATAAAAAATAACAAAGTTGGAGTGGGGATCATGCCTACATTGAAAGGGAAGTTAGCACTAGTTTCAAACTCTCACAAATATCTAGTCACCCCAAATGCACATAAAGGATGTTAAAATAATAGGATGGGAAGTTATATTTACCTCCAAAGTAAACTCCCCTACATATTTTATGAAGGACTTACATTGAGTTTGGCGCTAGTTTTGGAAGCTTCCTAATCATGTATCTTCCTAAATTCTCCTCCATATTTCCTTTAGACTGGTAAAAAATAACCCTTTTCCATGGAACCTAAGGAAAATTGGTAAATAAGTTCACATGAAAAACTAATGATGGGAAATAATTTATAGAAAGAATAGAAAGTGACATAAGTGAACATAAAGCATTGGAGGTGAATCATGTTGATCCACTAATCCTAGAAGTTCTTGATTATAAAATTTATTCTTTTCAAGATGTTATATACCCTGCTGTTCTGAAAGTTGAGTTGAATCATTGACATTGACTATTAAACCAAAGGAATATTATATGTATTTGATTGTAAATAATCGACAAGTTAGAGATTCATATCATGTTTTGATATCAAGGTAATATTACTATCACATAGTGGTTTTTGTGTCCAAGGTTATGCCTCCTAAGAAGGCATTTGACATTATTGTCATTCTCACATTGCAATGATTGTCTTTGTTACAGGATACTTATGTAGGATACCTCAGAATAAAGATTATACATAATATGTATAGAGATAGGAGATTTGGACTAGTCCATATTCTCTTTGATTTCTTAAATAATTCTATCTAATTATTGTATCAACGTCCAGATGAAACTTGATAGCTAGTGGACCTTATCCTAACCCTCATTGATCATACCATTTTAGGAACATCACCATTACTTCAAATCCCAATCTCACAAATAGTTCCCCCTCAATAAATGAGAATCCACTATGCAATAGACTGTCATGGGAAAGAAATATATTTCCCTACAAAAGATTTTATCTCCTCAAAGCAAGCAAAAAGGTGGTGCATGATCTAGATTACCACTTTAAAATTCTATCACTTAATGTTGAATTCAAACATAATATAAGTTTACTATTATCATATTTGTTGTATTTGAACCAAATAATTATGTGTGTTCTATGTTTAAGACATTGTTTTTTTCATTTGATTATTTTCCAAGATGACATGGAGCATGAGACACAAGAATTGCCATTTGAATTTGCATGTTAGATGTGGGAGTTAAAGGATTTACCATAGATTCCTCACAATTTTGGCTTTCATGGCAATATATTTCCTTTTTGGGGTGTAATAGATGCATATCATTGAGACAAAGTTTCTCATGATGCACAACATCTGAAGAGGCTTATAGGCTGTTATTTACTTGTGTACAGTGTTAGTGATATTTTTGAAGGATGATATATTAACAAACTTAATTATCAATAATCTATCAATGAAACAAATAATGATGAATCTATTTATAATACATGAGTGATTGTATGCCAAAAATGGCATTCAATTCCAATTTCGCATTCTATCATCACCTTTCTAAAGACACCAAAACCATTGCCTAGTTAGCGGACGGTTATAAGAAGTGTTCCTTTGAAAATACACAAAAAAATATAAATCTATAGAGTGGAAAAAATAACATGGACTCACTGGAAACTACCAGTCATAATTTCATGATTGTAACATTGATGACTTAAAGGTTAAACATATGCTTTAGTGATACTTGATTGAGTAATTTTCAAACATAGTGATTAAACAAGGGGTACATTGAGAGCTGCATGAGAATCTCGTGACCTTGGAACTAAATCTTGGAACGCACTAGAGGATCTTAGAATTACATAAGACCTTTGTGCTAGACATGTTCACTTACAAGGTTAAATGGTCTTCACTAAGCATGGTTTGTACAAACAAATTTCCTATAAGAATCATTAAGTTTGATGTGTGAAAAGAGGTGCTCTTATTGAATGCTTATGTTAACCTATGTTGCCTATAAGATCTACCATATTTAACTCCAAAGTTGTGGTTGTGCTAAAAAATAACAATTCTTCCCCACCAAAGAGTTGGAAGTTAGGACATACAGTAAAGCCAAGGTTTCGATAGGTTGCAATGGAGTAAAATCATTTCTTTCTTGTTGGTTGGGAATTAAACCCACCAAACTTTTGTGAGGTCTACAAGCTATGGGTTGTCCATTTACCCACAAGGCCATAAGTTTGAGCCAAGATTATTCATTAATTTAGAAAATGATCTAAGAGTTTATTACATTTCAATCAACAACACAAAGTCCTTAAATAGAAAATCGTTACTCAGAGACTACATAAGATCCTAAGATTTTTTTGGGAATGGATCTAAAAGTTTATTACATTTCAATAAACAACACAAAGTCCTTAAATAGAAAATCATTACTCAGAGACTACATAAGATCCTAAAGTTTTATTGATACATTCCCAGTATATTTTGAAATAAAAACAACATTTCACCTTTTCTGCTAGTTAGAATTTTAAACTGGTGTACACTACTTGAAGTTAATATGCGGACTATGTCTTGACTCAACGATAGGAATATTATAGAAGTTAAAAATAAGTTGACTCAATGACAGTGTTATTAGTTGAAATGAATTTTTAATAGGTCTCATCCTAAGACAAGCCTATCAAAAAATTCTAAGTGAATACTCAGACACGTGTGGGTTTCAAGCAATTTCAAATAATGACAAATGTGTTCCATAAAGCTTTCTTTACGCAGTCAAAATCTGATTAGGACACCTATAGATTCATATAATGCTTTTGTATTTTTATTATGATTTTTACATTCTCTTGGAATTTGAAAAATTGAGGAAGATGTGGAGACATGAGAAAAAGACCAGGAGGATCGATTCTCATCTTTATTTAGCTGAGGGACATCAAATTTAGGGGTTCTTTATAGGAAACTAGAGTAGACTTTGTTTTGTTCTATTTATATCCTGTGTTAGTGACTGTAGATGTTTTGGTAAGCTTCTAATTGAGGGAAGAGGTATATATTTCAAGGCCGCCAAATTTATCTCTAAATGCAATGCACACACTTAGATGATCAAAATAACAAGTAGAGGAACAATAGAGCTGGTTTAGCTTTCTTAATTTTTTGGGTTGTGCCAGTGGTTCATCAGTAAGATATGGTTCTTTTCTTGCACTAGGTAATGATATATTTTTGTTGATTGAGTGGACATCACGATCAACTCCATAAAATTTATTAAAAATAATTTCTCCATCAGAGGTTATCTCTCCTACTTAAGGACTATTTGTTTCTTTGTATGGTAGATCTAGTTCACATGGCACTCTTAACACATGGCAATTTGGGGAGGGAACCAGCTCACTTTTTTCCTTTTAGTTCACAATATTTTTAATCCAAGGCATGCATATCATATCACATCAAAAAAAATTATTAAATTCAACACTATGATGGTTGGCACTTTAGAAATAACACAGGCGCCCTCTCTAATTACACACAAGGAGAGTTAACATTATAGTATTAATAGTAATATAAAGAGAATTAACATATTTTCTAAATACACACATTTTTCCTTTGGATAAGCCAATTCTAAAAATTGCAATCTCCCCCAGATGTAAAATTCAAGAACCTCCATTAAAATCTACTTTGCATCTGTGCCTACATATGGATGCCAACAAATCCAATAGTGTTTCAAATGCCCTTCTCGTATTGTCCAATCATTGAGTTGTCATCTCACAATGTATATTTCCATTGAATAGGTTTAACAGTTATTTTATTTCATTCTAAAATAATCCATTCATGTGCTTGCAACCATAAACTCAGAGAATACACTATTCAACATTTCTCCCTTATGGGAGAGCACACAAACATCATCATTCAACTTAGTTTTTTTGGTATAAGCTTAACAACAAGACTTCGATGGGTAACTACTGAACCAGGAATTTATATTTTGGGTGATAGTCATGCTTTTCAAATTCCCTTTCATTGTTCCACCCACCAAGATTGAGTGTCATGTAATCCTTATCTTTTGTTTAGTTGTCAGGCTTAGGAAGTTTAGATCAAAGTTTATCATATATAGTTATAGACCTATAGCAGAAAAGGGATACTATAATTCCATTTATAGTCTTCAATGTATTGTAAGCCCATATAATATATTTTAGATAATACATTATTGGAATGCATCTTTAATGTATTGTAAGTCTATATAGTCTAAAATGCCTAGAAATCAATGTATTATAAGCCCAGATTCAAAACCTTATCAGACATTTCCAACAACACCACCTTTGCTTAACCCACATCCCCATGCTATTGTTGTAACAAAAGTAACTAATGACAACCCTAAAAAACTACATACTTTTGTTACAATTGGTTGAATCAATCTAAAACCACCTATTAATTTGTATTTTAGTTTTTCCAATCATCCCATCCACCCTCAATAATCATATTGTACTGAGTATCTAATGCCCAATAACCCTTATAAATCTAAACTTGGCATTGAATTGAATTGATAATTATACAAAGAGAGTATGAATAAATTAAAATTTGGATAAATGCGCTGGTAGTGAAAGCTTAGAAGGCACCCGATGACACATGGATGATGTAGGATGGAACCCTTTGACCTAAAAGTAACACTCTTGATCACCTGGGATGATCCAAGTGAGCTCACTAAAATTTTAAATGCGTCCCTTAGTTTTTGAATTTCCTATGTGGGATTCAAATTTATAACCACATTTCGAACAGGTATTCTTAGGACACACATGAGCACACAACATAAAAGATAACAAGCTCCCACAGCTAGTTTATGTTTATCGAGAGAACCACCCGGGCTACTAGCACCATAAAAAAGATGGTTCCATGAATGCATTGGTATTATGTTTGAATCTAGAAACTATTAGAAACTGAAGCTTAACAGGAGATAATTTCTCCACTTGATGTTTAACTAGCTCCCTCACTTGTTCACAGCTCTCATGCATGCACAATAGTTAACAAATAGTTAGTTCAAGCAATTAGAGAGTTAGTTTGCATGTAAAGACTATAATTAGTCTTCAATTTGCTTTTTCAATTATCGTTTGCTTTCAAATCTATTTAATAGACCCATGGGTGCAGTCTTGTAATAGTGATTCAAGAAGATTAATAAAATCTTGTTTTTTCCATTGCTGTAGCAATCTGAGTATTTCTATTCTTATTTTATGTTATATGCTCTAGTTTCTACTATCAAATTGGTATCAGAGCTCAGGTAAGAGACTGCAAGAAAGAAGCGGTGAAGGAGGAGCAGGTGTGAGAGCACAGGAGTCAAGCACAAGGACGTGCCTGGGAGACACCTGCTAAAGAGAAAGTAGTGAAGGAAGCACTTCAAATTAGAGGTGCATCATCAAATCAGTGAGCTATCAAAATTGTCAGGTTAAGGAAAAGCACAACAGTCAAGTGGAATAGAGCAATGCACAACAACAAGGAGTATGCAGAGAAATCTATCTAAGAAAGATCAATGATAATAAGACTAAGGAAAAGTGCAGGGACATGTTGAAGCGTAGTCTTTTGTTGGAGTGTACAGCTGACAAAAGGGAGAAAGAGCCATTGCACACCAGCCATGCATGTTGAATTGGCAGAAAAGTGGTTCGTGTGATAACTAGGAGGTCAAGATTAAAAAAAAGAAGTGTTCCAACCAGTCAGCGCAACAAGTGCATAGTGAGTTGGTGGGAAGAATCATTGAAACACCTAGATAGTTGTAGAGCCACGTTTAAATCCCTGTGTGGTTGGTCTACAGATCGTGCAACCAGTTGAGCTATTAAAAGGTAGCACCCAGCTCGTGGGGTAAGAGAGAAAAAAGGAGGACAAAAGATCGCAGTTAAATTAGATTTGCCAAGCATAGTCAAAGAAAAACTTTGGTGCAAGGCAGATTTAGCCTCTTTAGCATGATACATGGCAATGAATAACAGTATTTCTCAGCCTCAAATTCCCATTTTCAATGGTAAGAATTACGATTTTTGGGCAATTAAAATGAGAACATTATTTTGCTCAAAGATGTTTGGGATTTGGTAGAGAATGGTTTTGTAGAACCACAAGATGAGGTTGCCCATCAGGCATTAACTTGAGGACAAAAGGAAGAGCTTAAAGAGAACAAGAAAAAAGATGCAAAAGCTTTATTTCTAATCCAACAGGCATTGGATGAATCTATTTTTTATAGAGTTGCAGCAACAACGAGATCCAGATCGGCATGGAAAATCTTGGAGACTACCTATAAAGGTGGTACAAAGGTAAAAATTGCTAAATTGCAATCTCTTAGGAGAAGTTTTGAAAATTTGCAAATAAATGATTCAGATTCAATAAACCAGTTTATGGGTCAAGTATTGAATATTGTGAATCAAATTAGATCTAATGGAGAAACTATAATGGATCAGAAGATCATAAAAAAAAACTCAGGAGTTTACCCAACAAATTTGATGCAATAGTTGTAGCTATTAAGGAAACCAAGGATTTGAAATAGTAATTAGTAGATGAATTAATGGGTTCTTTGTTAACACATGAATCCAGAATGAATAGGAATAACAATACTTCTCTTGAGAATGCTTTCAAGTCACAGGTATCATTTGGTAGAGGAAGAGGAAGAGGAAGAGGAAGGTCAAACTTTAGAGGAAGAGGCAGAGGTAGAAATGGAAGGAACAATCCAGATCAAGGTGAAAACAATAATCAAAACTACAACAATAGAGGACATGGCAACAATCACTTCTAGCAAAGTTCACAGAGGTTTGATAAATCTAACATTCAATGTTATTACTACAAAAAATATGGACATTATGCAAGTGAATGCATAAAGAAACAAAGAAATATGGACAAGCAAAATGCTAATTATACAAATGAATCTAGTTCTAATCATGGAAGCTTATTTCTCACTTGTCATGTTAATCAAGAAAATGATAGAGATATTTGGTTCTTATATAGTGGATGCAGTAATCATATGATAGGGAATAAAGAATTCTTTGCTAGTGTTGATGATTCCATAAAATCTGAAGTTAAATTAGGAAATGATAACAAAGTGGATGTAATGGGTAAAAGAGTAATAAATGTTTTGGCAAAGAATGGTGAAAGAAGGTTTATTCTTAATGTTTATTTTATACCTGGAATAAAGCATAATCTTATGAGTGTTGGAATGTTATTGCATAAAGGTTACAGAGTATCCTTTATGGATAATGTTTGCACAATACTAGACAAGTTTCCAAGTGACAGGTTGATAGGAAAAGTGGAGATGACCAAGAATTGGATGTTCCCTCTTCAAATTCAGTGCATCCAAGGAGAAGAGGAAGCCCACTTCAAAACCATGCATCTAGACCAATCATGGCTATGGCACTTAAGGTATGGACATTTACATTTTGGAGGTTTGAATTTGTTACAAAAGAAAAATATGGTGAAGGGATTACCACCAATAGAATAGCCAAGAAGTACATGTGAAAGTTGCATTCTAGCAAAATAGCATAGAGAGAGCTTTCCAGTAGGAGCCTCATATAGAGCAAAGGTAATATTGGTGCTAGTCCATAGTGATTTATGTGGACCAATGCAAATTCCATCATTTGGAGGTAGTTCTTATTTTCTAACCTTCATTGATGACTTTAGCAGAAAGACGTGGATATATTTTCTCAAAAATAAGTCTGAAGCCTTTGGAAAGTTTAAAGAATTCAAGGCTATGGTTGAAAAGTAGAGTGGCCTTTACATCAAGGTACTTAGATCAGATAGAGGAGGTGAATGCATGTCTAATGAATTTCAAGATTTTTTCAAATATCATGGCATTAAAAGGCAACTGACTACAAGGTACACACCACAACAGAATGGTGTAGCAGAAAAAAAGAATAGAACAATCATGGAGATGGCAAGAAGCATGTTGAAGGCCAAACATTTGTCAAATGAATATTGAATAGAAGAAGTAGCATGTGCAGTATATATTCTGAATAAAAGCCCAACAAAGACTGTCAGAGATCGAATTCCACAAGAAGCGTGGAGTGGTAAGAAACATAGTGTACATCATTTTAGAATTTTTGGTTGTATTTCATATTCTCTTATACCATCTAAATTGAGAAGAAAAATTGATTATAGAGGTGCGAAATGCATTTTTATTGGATATAGTGAAGAATCAAAGGCTTATAACTTGTATAACCCTATTTCAAAGAAAGTGATTATTAGCAGAGATGTTGAATTTAAGAAAGAAGAAGAATGGGATGGTAACACCATCACAATTGGAGCACCAATTCCACAAAATGAAGAAGAATCTGAAGAACAAAATTTTCAAGGTGATCAATCCTCTCCACATGAAAGAACAATCACTCCAATAAGAACACCTAGGAGCTTAGCACAAGGTGAATTATCTGGTCATGCATGTCATCCTACTCCAAATTCACATGCAAGTGATAAATCAGATCCAACTCTTGCCACTTTAAGATCAAAATTTAAAGGTAAGAAAATGAGAAACTTGAATGAGATTTATAATCAAGAAGAAGAGAATTTAGATTTGTGTTCAAATTTTGCTCTTTTCTCTCATGATCCTATGTATTATGAAGAAGCAGTTAATGAGGAACATTGGATAAAATGGATGAAGAGATGAATGCCATTGAAAGAAATCAAACATGGGATCTAACTAATCTACCTGATGTTAAGGATTGCATAGGATTCAAATGGGTTTATAAGACCAAATTTGATGCAGATGGAAATGTTGAAAAGCACAAGGCAAGGTTAGTAGCAAAAGGTTTTGCACAAGAACATGGAATTGATTATAATGAAACATTTGCTCTAGTTGCTAGAATTGATACTATTAGAATGGTTTTAGCAATAGCTGCTCAAAATAATTGTAATGTATATCAAATGGATGTCAAATTAGCTTTCTTGAATGGTTTCCTAGATGAAGAAGTATATGTGAAACAGCCACCAGATTATGAAGTGCAAGGACATGAAGAAAAAGTCTATAGATTGAAGAAGGCCCTTTATGGTCTCAAGAAAGCACCAAGAGCATGGTATAGCAGGATTGATTCATACATGAAAAACAATGGGTTCGACAGAAGCAATAGTGAACCTACATTGTACACAAAAATCAACAAAGAAGGTTAGATTTTGATTGTGTGTTTGTATGTTGATGATTTGATTTTCACTGGAAATTTGTCTGTAGACACATTTAAATCAGTAATGAAGAAAGAATTTGAAATGACAGATTTGGGATAAATGAAGTACTTTTGGTCATAAAAGTTGTACAATCAGAGAAGGGAATTTTTATTTGTCAAACTAAATATGCAAAGGATGTGTTAAGGAGGTTTAAGATGCTGAATTGTAAACCAACACCTACACCAATTGCTACAGGAACCAAAATTATCAAAGAAGAGGAACGGTCTAATGTTGATTTTACAACATTCAAAAGACTAGTTGGTAGTTTGATGTATCTTATACCTACAAGACCAGATATCATGTATGGGGTCAGTTTAATCTCTAGATTCATGGAGTCACCAAAAGACTCACATTGGCAAGTTGGAAAGAGGATATTAAGATATGTGGTAGGAACAATAGAATATGGAATTTTATATTCCACAACTAATGATTTTAGTTTGATTGGTTATACTGATAGTGATTTTGTAAGTAGCATTGATGACATGAAGAGTACTTTTGGACATGCCTTTCTTTTAGGAATAGGTGTGGTCACATGGGCATTCAAAAAGCAACCTATAGTGACACTTTCATCAGCTGAAGCAGAGTATGTAGTAGCCACATCAGTAGCATGCCAAGTAACTTGGATGAGGAGAGTATTGATAGATTTATTACAAGCATAGAAGGAGTCAACACATATCTTTTGTGACAACAAATCAGTAATTGCATTATCAAAAAATCATGTTTTTCATCAGAGGAGCAAGCACATTGATACAAGATTTCATTTTATCAGAGAGTTAGTGAACAATGGAGAAATCCATTTGGAGTTATGTAGATCTGAAGACCAATTAACAGATATATTCACAAAGGAATTAGCAAAGGAGACCTTTGATTATTTAAGACAAAATTTAGGCATTGTAAATGCTGGAGTAGTTAGTGGTATAAATTAAGGGGGAGTGTTAGAAACTGAATATTAATAGGAGATAATTTCTCCACTTGATGTTTAACTAGCTCCCTCACTTGTTCGCAGCTCTCATGCATGCACAACAATTAACAAACAATTAGTTCAAGCAGTTGGAGAGTTAGTTTGCATGTAAAAACTATAATTAGTCTTCAGTTTGCTTTTTCAATTATTGTTTGCTTTTAAATCTATTTAAGAGACCCATGGGTGCAGTCTTGTAAGAGTGATTCAAGAAGATTAATAAAATCTTGTTTTTTCCATTGATGTAGCAATCTAAGTATTTCTATTCTTATTTTGTATTATATGCTCTATTTTCTACTGTAAAAAACCCTATCATTTTATGTGTTATGATATGACATGGGCTTAAATGTTTTGAATGTTGGTGGGTAGGTTCGAGTATCTACAGTGCTCACAAAGGTACCATACATTCTAAATTGAGATTGTGATCAATATGTCAATAATAGTAAGGTTATTCATGAGACAATGTGCTTCATGATGGACCCTCTGGTTGGCAGAAACGTGTGCTCTGTTTAATTCCCATTGACATTTGGCAGTATCAATTGTAATGATAGATATGCCAATCGAAACACAATCTTCTTTGATGTAAGTATTGAGCTATACTATAACTTCTTTACGTCTTGATCCTCTCGTATTAGATCTTGGTTAATGAATATCCATATTTTGAATGAGAGACTTAAGAAAGAGTCTATAAAAACATACCAAGTTGAACCTATACGCTTTTTCGATATTATTATTATAGATAAACATGAAGGGGCTAGAAAGAGTCCAAGGTTTAGTGTATGTGGGTACAAGATGTGTTTTACAAACAAGTCTTGTATGGATATTGTCCTCCATCCAGAGAAAATTTATTTGTAGCCAAACCCAATTGCAATTTCTTTCCCTACTAGTACTTCTACTGCTCATGGTGTCGACCAAAGACATTCAATGTAGATGACCATAAGAAATCTAAGCTCGATGATCTAAATGCTGCAGTATTCAACCTACATGAAATAGAGAGTAAGCTCAGACAATGTACTCACATGCTAAAGTTTTTATTTTTTCATTTTTGGAGTATCAATGATCATATTTTAAAATGCATATTGCTGATCACAAATGATAAAATTAAATAGCAACATAGTAACATTCCCCTATTGTTCTAAAGTCAACAAAATAACTCTTCTAAGAGAGGGAAAGCTAATTCTAGGAATTAAATATATAAAAAGGGTTACTCAAAAAATACATCATCGTAAGCTTCTAAACATATGTAAGCAGTCCAACATTATGAGCCTAGCATATACCACACTTCACATAGAAACCATAGTACAAAGGTGAAATTGAACATAACTACAATGTAGTCTAAGCATAGTTAGGAGCTCAGTGCACTGAGGATCATTGTGGACCCTAAAATGACCTTTCCTTTCCTTTTTCCTTAATAGCACTAATGATCATTGTTGACCCTAAAATGAGCTTTCCTTTCTTTTTTTCTTAATAACAGATTTCCAAGTAAATGGTATGCAAAATAAAAGGGAGAATCTTATCTCAAGGACCTCTTACACTAGTTTGGGTACAAAGTACACCCAAAACATACCGAACAGTCTCATCACTATGTCACCTATAGAAAATGGATATACAAATCTTGATTTGGCTGACCTTCCTTCCATAGAAACCCTTGATAAATAGCTAAGTAAAACCCTCAGTCTAAAAGTTAGTTAATATATGTAAACATTTGACAGCACCTCTAGGCTCTACGCATTGCATTTCAGACTCCAAAATGTTCACACTTCATTTAGGATGAAGGAACAAACATATTTGTCACATAGAAGTTGGGGGTATATCAGAATATCAAAGCTATTTGAAATAAATGATTAGTAAGTCTAACATCCATTATCTATAGATGAGACCACCTATAGCTCCTCTCAACTTCCTTATCTACTCCCAATGTTTTTGGTCCAAAAGGACAACCATGTCAAAAGCATTCATTTCATTTTTTCTCACAAGATACTTCAATTCCTCTCCCCAATTACTAGGGTCTTAAATTTACTCCCACACATAAATTTTTTTCTATTTCTTTCATAGTACCCTTAAGTTCATTTTAGCAATATTCCTCTAGGTGTGCATCATGCCTAAATTTGTGAGTAGAGAATTTTTAAACACAAATAAGTTTAGTTGTGTATGAAAACTCATACCAACACACCAAACATTGGTCATTGGTGAGACACATAAATTTTTTTTAATGGGATAATTTATGGTGTCATAGACTATGATGAGTATGAAAGGTGGCGTCTAGTATCCTAGAGAAGCTTTTGAAAATCTATTAGCTAATCTTCAGTGTTCATTTTATGAAAAATAGATTTGTATGCAAGTTGACAGGGGTGACTTAGGGACTAGATAAACATATAGTTCAAAAATCTTCTAAGCATCAAAATATTTTTTATAGTTTAATCCTCTAGATTTACTCTCAAACAATGTTTGAGTTAGTGACTTGCCCATATAAACAAAGATGAACAAATCAAATAATTTGAATTGATCTAAAATTCATGGAATAGATTTAACATATACCTATAAGCCTTCCTCACCATCATCTATGAGTTTTAGCACATTATTCTTTACCCCCTATTCAACCCACACATTTTTTATAATCTTCCAAAAATCAATTTTTTTTTTGTTAATCATTGCAATCAGTATGAGTGATCAGTCACAACATACATAAACTAAAAGACAAATTACAAAAAAGCAAAATTTATTCTATTAAAAAAATTTCCATACTTAAAAAAGTTATTACTCCCAACTAATCTAACATTTACCAAGTTTTTTTCCATATTTTAGAGCTTTTTCAATCTCAACATAAAGTTCTTTCAATAGAAATGAATCGTTAGTTTGAGATTCTTCTTTAAAAGAGATTGTTTACTACTAAATATACTTTAATTACTTACATATCCATCAAATCTAACTTAGATATTAAACTATCAATTCCATGTGGTTTAAAAAATAGGCTTTCAATGCAATCCTATCCAAGGTACTATTGTATTGATAAACATTTAGCATGGTACACCATGGAGAGTATTTCATGAATCCATGAAATATAGACCCATCAAGAAGGTTCTAATTTTTAATGACAATTTGATAGGCATTCAATTATATTATTTTGAATTGGAAATAATGGAGAACTAATTTTCTTATGGAGTTAAGTGTACTTGAAAAAAAATATAGCTGTCCACCAGTGTCTAGTATTCTCAAAAAATTTGCCGAAACAATATACCCATGGAGTGAAAGGATCAAAAAATTAAATACCATAGTAATTATACCTAGAAAATTTTCTAAGGTTACTGGATAAGTTACCTAAATATTCTCAAAGAGTAAATAAATCATATTAAAGACACATTTTGCATTGTACTGCATCCTTTTTCCAAACCCATTTCTTGAAATCTGCCTACATTAGAGTCATTTAGAATCAAATGAAGATAGTCACCCTTTTCCAACACAACTAGCTAGATCCAAAAAATATTTATCTATCCCACTAAAAAAAATAATTATGTTTTTATTACAATTTGATGGATCTTGATAACATTTCTCTATCTCACTCCAAACAAATTATTTTTTAGCATTGCTAGTTAGCTCCAAACAACAATTACCTATCCCACTCAAATACAGGCTTGTACAATTGTCTTGATTTTTGAATTTGATGCATCTAAAGATCCTAATAATTATGTGTCCTTTTTGTGGATGTTAAAACTTAATATGATAAATAGAGTTACATTTGTAAAAAAAGGTTCACTATAATGGTTATCCAATCAGTCAATGTGAAAAACCTTATAGACCCTTTTAAACTGTAAATATGAGATAAGAACTAAAGCAAAATATGTTTAAAATAAGACAAAGGTCTCTATCATATTAAATTATGAGGATAAACATACAATGAATTTATAAGTTAACAAAAGTAAAGCACCTAGTAAAATAGGCCAATGTACCCAAACCCTAGCCAATTAAAAAATAATGTGTTTCTCACTATGGTCTTCTCATATTAAACTAGTATATTTGTGGAAAGGCATTTAGATGACAAGCATCATTTCATTTGATAGTTTCTAACCTAATGTTATTTTTGTACATCCCATAGACCACTAAAGGTAATCTCAATCTTTATTTTCTATATAGAGGTTTAAGTTCACTTAAATGACCATAACATTATAACAAAGCACACATCACAACCAATAAGAGCTTAAGTGTCACATTATCAATGAATATAATAATTTATACAGATATTCATATTCAAATCAAATGCAAACCATGTACACTCTAACCTATATAGTACAAATAAGTTAGACATATAATATTTCTCTTTTATAACACATTGAAACTCTTTAAAACTAATGTTGATAGAATAACAAGGTCGAATTATCATTTATGTGTTATTAACTATGCATTGGCTTGTGATACCTTGTAATGATCATGTTCCATTGTTAGTCTTAATTAGACATGTACAGTATATTAGGCCTTACTCTTACTTAGAGAAGTGGGTACATCATACAGGTACAAAGACAAGTGTCCCTATTCAAATCAGTATGTAAGAAAAAATGAATAATGTTATGTCTCTATTATATATAAACATAGTTTCAAGAATATGTGGAAATAAGGAGTGGGACGAGGTCCTCATCCCTATACTAGATTTTATTTATGACTAGGTTGAATGCTCTTTAGAGGGTGTTCAATAGTTCTTAATTCTTGACATAGATTGCATACCTAGTGCCTACAACTAACCACATTATATTATTAATGATCTATCCAAACCAATTTCATATTATAAATATGTTCCATCTTGCATGTTTCCATTTAAGTATAGATTGCATGTTTGATTACCTTTTATTGTCAACCATACCCTATTTTATTTACTCAATATATAAAAAACTATCTTTCAATATCAAGTGGCTCTAAAGCTACTAAAATTTATCTCTTTTATCTCTATGAATTCAATGATCAATTAAGACACTATAAAGTTAGAATGAACCTTCATATTCCATAGAATTTGTAATAGATGAAAATCCTACAAACACTTTCTCCAATGAAATAGAGCCAAGATAAGCTATCTCCTCTAGTAATATCTATTTGTATCATGATATAGTCCTTTCCCCAAATGGGTTGCCTTAGCTGATATTATATAATAAATTACTTTAAGACATTTTAAAAATAACATCAAGATATATCAGATCTATATATTCAACTAGGAGATCATGACAAAACCTCCCTGATCTTAAATTTAAAATGTTATCTAACTAATTAATCACCAACTACTAACTTTAAGAACCTATTATTAAAATGAAATTGATTATTCAAAATGAAGAATCAACCACCAATTAGCTCAATACAATTGCAATTGGAATGCTTTAAAATCTTGCATGAAATCCATACCATTTGAGGTTTATGATATGTTAAGAAAAGGAAAGGACCTTGTAAACATATATAAAATACGCAAGTACTATATGGGAAACAAATTACAATTTCAAACTCACATGGATGATCAATTTGTAGAGACCTCAATTTTTATCCTAAAATACATATCTTTTTTGTTTATTTTTTTTCTTGTTAAGGTTTAGGGCTATTTTAGTTGAATAAGTACTCAGTTACTTAAATTGATACATTTTACACTCTTGTTTGGGTATAAATCATAGAGGAATCATCTGGGGAAATAGACCTTAGAAAGGTTTCATACCCAGATTCACAATTCACATGAAACATAGATAGAAAATATAACTAAATGCATACTACACCTTGATCTTATTTGGAAGCAAGTATGTAGGTAGTCTGGGAAGAGAAAGATTCTTCTAGTACATAGTTGAATAGGATGGGGTTTTGGGTTGTACACTAAACAAGATTAAATTTAAATAAAAATGGCAAGACTACTATAAAAAGAAACTAGTTTAGATAAACAAAGCAAAGATAAGAATTATGTGTTATACTCAGAAGGATCTTGGTTAGATCATCATAGTTCGTGAGGGTTTAGGCCAAATTCTAAGGTGAAATATGTCTTTTTTTTATATGTTTTATACATGATATTACCATGATGACCTCGGTGCTTATCTACTAGAGATGAGCGATTAACACTGAGTGACTCAAGATCTGGTTGATTCCAATGAGTAAAGGCTTTGGCAAAAACATACCCTACTCATGTGTAGATTCCTAACTAATTTAGTTAGACACTTGCACATTTGGAAAAAGAATGCTTAACCTGTATGGTTAGATGCTTCCTCATTTGGCAAAGGAATTTCTAATCCATATGCTTAGATGTTTGTCCATTTGAAAAAGGATATCCAATAGGATAAACTATACCTGAGTTATATTCACGGACAAACATTAAAAAAAAATGTGTTTTAGGATAGGATCTAGGATGTGTGATCTCTACATTGTGGTATCAATATTTGTGGTCTCTACACAATTAGGCACTTTTATTCTTGATATTCAATTCCTCACAACCTAGCATTTTTAGAAATCTATACTTACCAAGGTTGGTATTTTCACTTTGACACAAGCTAGCACTACTTAATAAATTATGAGACATTTTAGTGGTAGCCTAATTCAATGTACCTATAACAATAGGTTTCAAACTTCACCAAAGGGGTAACAATTTAAAAATTTAGCTAGGGTTCAATTTCATAAGATGAGGTTGAAGTTTCATTTACTACTTCTTTACCAGAGAATGATAACTAATTGTAGAAATAAATTTCCCTTGAGGAAAAAAAAGAAGTAATATTGTACATAATAAATAAGCACCATATTATGCTTCTTAATCTATGTATCATCGTAATGTTTCACACTTGATTTAAATATTTAAAATCAGATTAACAACATAGTCATGTAGCTTGAAGTTTTGACTGACCATTCAGATATGTTTTTGATCCACTATTGCCAGATTTAGATGAGATAAGGGGAAATTGAATGTTAGATTAAACTCAAGATTCATGCATAAGAGACCTAGTCCCTTTGAATATCTTCAAAATATCATCTAAAACCCCCAAAAAACCATCAAAAATCCCATAAAAAACCCAAATATGAAAAAATCCCATCAAAAACCATCAATTTCAAAGAAAACATACCAATCAGGAAACCATTAGATTTTGGGATATCCCTCAAGATATAATTACCTTCTCCATTCCTCAATATTTGAAAAAATAATTTAATAGATATGTGGCCCTATAGTCTGATCTATTGAGATTAGAAGGATCTACTCCTACATAGTTAGAAAAGTTGTCAGAAGTCATCTTAGAGCACTGTAAATTCCAAAGGTCCTATGGAGTTAATGTTTTGTATAATGTTGGTGAAGATTTAGATCAATAGTGTAAATTCCCATCGAGTTTTATCATAGCCTTATCTCCATCAATCAGGTAAATTACTCAATGGATACTCATTTACATAAACCTAAGAATACATGCATTTAAAGGTTTTTAACCAGTCAATGGCTTGGGAAATTAGATGATTATAAGATTATTGTATGAATATTAGATAAATACCTAGAAAATGAGGAACTATTATAACAACATTAGGAAGATCAAAGTTAATCATGTGAATGTTCAGATATGCCTTCATTATATTTCCCATGGTTATTCCTTTTCCCTCACTAACATCTAACATGGTCTTTAGTTTCTTTGAACCCTGGTAGTAGTTCACAATTTGGTTCATCACTTTTAAGATAAAGTATGCCATGCAATCATTGATGATATTATTGACATTTGCATCATCTTCCCCATTATCCAATATGTCTTTTTCATGAGCCTTGTGAAATGCCTAACAATATTCAAGCTTGAATTAATGGAGATGATGCCACACTACCATTAGCACCTCATCAGTCTCCATCAGAATGAATGTTACAAGACTTGATGGATTTTTTTGGTTGATAAAGAAATGTTTAGCAAATGGTAATGGTCACATATGCTACTACTGCTTTTGAGTACCCATAATGGACTTCACCATGGCTAAATAAGAAGACACGACATAATGGAGAATAGTTACACAAAAACATTGGGTTAATTATTTCCATTTCTTCCCCTAAAAAGACAACATTATACTGAAAAGTTAGAAAACAAACCCAAAATCCAAAATTCTATTAAAAATTAAAAAAATAAATAAAGTGGAGGGAGGTTAGAAATAAAAGTATAATTTTTTCTCTAATTATTATCTCAAAATAACCCCCTTTGTAGTAGCGTTAGTGGGAATATATCAGATTCCATTGGAAATTGTTTGAGACTCAACCACCTTAAACTATATAAGACCCAGTTAAATGGAAAGGTACCCATAGAGTTTGGAAAATTATTGTTACTTTAAAAGGTTTAATATACCCTTCAATGAATTGATTAGTGAAAGTAGAAACTCATTGGAACTTGTCACTACCCTCACAAATTGCTCACACCTCAAATGGCTATAAGTGTCATTTAATCATTTGATAAGTGTTTTGCCTCCATCCCTAGGTCACCTTTATTCCAAGCTATCTATATTATAATTAAATGACAAAAAGATAATTGGGAGAATAAATCAAGAGATTACAAATATTAACAACTTAAAATAATTAAACATGAGTAACAATCTCTTTAGTGGATCCATTCCTATTAGAAATTAAATATTATGTAGGTTGGAAAGATTAACTTTGGCTGGAAACACTTTAGAAGGAATCATTCCAACTAAAATAAGTTAGGTACAAAGTCTTGGATGTCTAAGTCTTAGTTAGAATAAGCCATCTGGGGAAATTCCTAATTTTCTTGGTAAGCCCCAATAGATAAGGAGACATTTTATACATCACAACCACTTCTCAGAAGAGATACCTACAAGTTTATAGAGATGTCCTAATTTATAATTGCTTTATATCTCATAATGACCTAAGGGGAAACATACCTAGAGAAGTTATAAACAGTTTAACAAGCCTTCCATTCTATTTCAATTTGTCATGGAATTTTTTACAAGGGCCTCTGCCCAAACATACCAGTAAAATTGTAATTTCTCAAGTAATAGACATTTTTAGAAATCAGCTTTATGGAAGGATTCTAGA